>VRYO01001269.1:214824-283730 GCA_009812075.1 Sialia sialis | reverse complement strand
AAAAAAAAAAAAAAAAAAAGTGCGGCTTATATTCGGATGCGGCTTATACATGGACAAATCCCGTGGTCATCCTGGCTACCCAGAAGTGCGGCTTATATTCAGGTGTGGCTTATAATAGTGAAATTACTGTAAATATTTTGTTCACTTAGAGGCTAATGACATTACTCTAGAAGAGAAATTGAGGGCATTTATCAGACATTTTTACAGTGACAGATGTTGACAAGTGTAATAATAAAGCAAACATCCACAGCATTAGTTGATGTAATTATCAGAATAAGAGGAAAATTACAGTTTTGTAAGAACAATCAAATAACCACTGTATTTCTTAATGACGTTTTGTTTTCCCAAATTCTAATTATTCTAAACTGAGGAAAGAAAGAACAAATACCAACATCACAGTCTGGCTACTCTGTTGGAAGCGCAGTACTAGCAATGAGACACAGAGCCCTGTGTCTCCATCTCTCACTTTAAAGCAGCCCAAGCCCATGATGACTGAAATGAATTTGTCACATGCCAGATGGCATAACTGATATGGGTCGGTGGCTCCAGCCACGCTTCTGCTCACATCACAATCACTTCTGCCATTACTGCCAGCTCGTTCTCTATTCTATTCTGACTCTCTACCCTACCCAAATATCTGTCCCACTATACACCTTCCTTCTCAGAATAGTTACTTTTCTGCCCTCCCACAGGAGAAAGGTCAGGTTCATATTTTTTTCTGTAGATAGTGCTGTGTGGGAGTACCACTAAAGGAAGTTTTCCTTGCATCTGCAAGTCTCAGCACAGAGGCTAAAACTGGATATCTTCACCTCAGACGAAATTATTTCCCCACACAAGACTCTACAAGCTGTCAGTAATGTTGTGTTACTTTTGTGCAGACATAATTTTCTGTAAGCAAGAGGTACTTTCTGTGTTCACTGGCTCTTGGCTCATGCTGGTTGACCCAGGTGTCAAAGCCCTGGGGAACTGCTCCAGAAATCATCCTGTGGCAGTCAGGATACATGCTGTAGCCTATCTGAGTTAAGCTTAACTGCTCAGTTTAATCCCAAATAGACTTTTTCCTCAAGCGATTATATATCCTACAATCATTCATGAGGATTAATTCTTACACAGAGCAAAGATTTAGAGACAAATTTAATTTAATGTGGTATAACTATTGCTCTGAAATACACTCATCTGTGCCTGAGGGACTCCATCTGCTGTTTGAGTCTGACAGGGAAGAGGTTGGTCCCTGGGCAGGAGCTGCTCAGGGGCTCCAGTTCCACACCAAGCCCCTTCCATTGGCATTAGTTCAGCCTTGTGAGTATCCAGGAAGCACCATGTGGATTGAAAAATCCCAAGAACCACAGAAACTTGTGTCCTCCTGCTCCACTTCCTTCTGTGTGTGACATTTCCTATTGCAATTACCCTTGCCTCCCTCTGTGCCACAGCCTTCAATTCAGATAGGCTTGTAGTGATTAAAGGAAAAAATTTGAGACATTTCAAATTTGTCCCCACCACTGCCGTTTTTAATATCCTTATCACAATGCAATTACTGATAATCTCCTGCCAAAAAAATGAGGCATTCAGTTAAAATAAATGAAATTGGAAGATAGCTGTTTGATAAAACTTACGAAGCACTTAGGTCCTTTCCTCTTATTAAGGCACTGAAATCCTCATTTGTTTCAAACATTGTTTATACTGTATTGGAGTCTTTGAATATGTCAGGCAAGAAATAGTTTTTATTTAAAATTTATTTAAAATTCAAATAGAGACCCATGTAATTGCACGACTGAGGAAGCTGAGTCTTTCAGGAAAACACCATGAGTACGTTTTAAGTGTTGGTAACAGGGATACAGATGTGCACATGTATATCCCTGTAAATGGATACATTGATCAATTTTTATACATGCATAAATTCACTCCAATTTATGAACAGTTTACTAAATTTTCTTTACATGATTCCAGGTAGGAGGGTTTAAGATTTGTATTTTTCAGAAAGAATTACCTTTCCAAAAGTAGATTTGTTAGTGCTTGGAGATTTTAAAAAAGGAATAACACTAGATTTTGTATTTTTGGATCTGAATACTTGAAAATGTAATTCAAAGTGACAATAGTCACATAAATAGTGACTTCTGCTCTTGATTATTTCTTTTTTCCTTACAGGGCATTTCATTAATTTATTCCTGACTTGTTTTGTAACTACACACTCTTAGGTGGGCAAAATTCAGTTAAAAGTTAGCACAGAAAAAATATGTTCCACATCCCTTCCACACTTTACCTACATTTCAAAACAACCAGATGTACACAAGTCCATGGGAAATGATGGGATGCACTCACAAGTGCTGAGGGATTTGGCCAATGACATTGTAAGACTAATTTTTATTATATTTTAAAAAGGCCAAAGCAACAGGGAGTGTCCTGAGAAATAGAAGAAAGCAAGTGTCACTCCTATTTTCAAGAAGGACAAGCAGGAATATCTGATAAATTACAGGTAATTTATCTTCACCTTGGTCCATGGGGAAATGATGGAGCAAATAATCCTGTAAACATTGAGGACAGGAAGATTGTTTGGAGTAGTTAGTGCGCATTTGCAAAGGGAAAACCGTGCCTGACCAACCTTCCTGCAAGAAAATTACTAGCTTGGTGTAGGAGGAGAGAGCAATGAAAGTTTATCTTTAGCAAGACTTTCATCAGTGCTTCCATCACATCAGCAAGGACAAACTGATGAAATGTGGACTAGGCAAGTTGACAGTGATGTGAATTGAAAAGTGGCCAGACAAACTGCCAGGCTCAAAGGGTTGTGGTCAGGGGCACAAAGTCCAGCTGGAACACAGTCACCAGTGCTGCACTGCAGGGGCCAACACTGGACCAGGGCTGTTCATGTCTCTGCCAGTGACCCAGATGATGGGACACCCTCTGCAGCTGGTGCAGAGTTGGGAGAAGTAGTTGATGCACCAGCAACTGATGATTGTGCTGCCATCCAAATGTGTATTGAGAACTTGGAGATTTGGGCCAACATGAATCTCATAAAGTTCAACAGGTGAAAATCCAAGTCAAGCACATCAGAGGGAATAGCTGTGCACCAGTTCAGGCTGGGGCTGAGCAGCTGAAAAGCAGCTCTGCAAAGAGTGCCACAGGGGTCTTGGTAGACACCAAGCTGACTGTGAGCCAGCCACGAGCCTTTCTGGCAAGGATCCTGGGCTGCAGTGGGAACAGCATGGCCAGCTGCTCAAGGGACGTGTTTATGCTCCTCTGCTTAGCACTGCTTAGACCCAACTGGAATTCTGTGTCTGCTTCTGGACTCACCAGTACAAGAAAGACATGAATATACTGGACTAAGCTGAGGGAAGGGCTAAGTGATGAAGAGACTGGAGCACCTGCCATGTAAAAGGGTGCTGAGAGAACTGGCACTGTTTAGCACCAAAGTCAAAAGGTTTTCTCAGTGGAGCTCAGTGACAGGACCACAGGCAACTGACACAAACTGAAATACAAGAATTTCCACTTAAACAGAAGAAAAAAAGTTTCTACTGTGAGGATGGGCAAACCTTTGAACAAGTTGCTTAGAGAAGTTGTGGTACCTTCATGCTTGCAGATATTGGAAACCTGGCTGGACATGGCCCTGAGCAATTTGCTCTAGCTGACCTTGCTTTGATCAGGGAAGTTAGAGTAGACAAACTCCAGAGAGTCTTTTCAACCTCGAAGACTCCATGATTCTGTGAACTCTCATGAACTCAGTAGCATTTATTCTTTCAGTTTCCATCAGTTGGAATGTAAATTTTCCACTCTCTTTCATTAATGCTTTGTGGGCTTTAAGATGCCTGCAGTTTTTATGTGTTCTCTTAACTGTGTGCAAAGGCAAATGCCATATGAACATAAACCTTGTCTGCTTAAAATGGTTTCCAGTGGCACACTGTACCCATTTGGCTAGGCATATTCATGAGGATCTTGCTGAGAAATTGTAACTTTGGTTCAGCCCAGAGACTGGAGAAATTAATTCCCAGAATACCATATTTCTATATTTGCTCCTTAATGACATTTGTTCACAATTTAAAGTATGAGTCTCTATACTTGACTTAACAAACTAGGCAACTATTAAATTGTTTGACTGAACAACAGACTATTTGTACAGGATTTATTTAGGGCTCAGACATTGTTTAGACAATGCAGAAGGACTCATAAGCAACAAATTGTTTACTGTGTACCTGAATTACATGCTGTACTATGTAGGACCTTGTTCAGTAAATGCAGGCATAGCTGCAATTTTCAGGCACTTAAACCAAAGAAGAAATTTTACATGAGAAATGGAATTAATATTTTTTCAGTATACTTCTGCTTTATCATCTTGAGTGTTTTTAATAAGCTCACCACTCTGAACACTTGATATATTTTAAAGATACTTACGGAAACTCAGTTCCCCTCAGTGCAGAGAGTTCCCTATTGTTCTGTAATGAGCAATAAAGCAGTTTAGATTGATTTGTTGCATCAACAGACAGAAATTCAAAGATGAAACTTGTCTTCAATATCTTATTTCAATGAAGTCTGAAAGCCATTTGTCTGTATTTTCATCACTTATGCTCCATGTTGAGAGACAAAGGGTTGGGGGAAGCAGGTTTGTAGCACCACATGACCTCTCTGTGCAGTTCACAAAATAAAGCTGCTAATAAAAGAAAATAATTAAATATTTACTCTCAAATATTTGAATGTAAAAATGAAAACAGTGTTATAAATTGGCTTTGTTCTGTCTTTGGGGCTCACAAGCAGCAGGGAGTGTGGCAAGAACTGTGGCCTCCAGTAAGAGCTCTGTTTTGTACCTAATTAAGTGGTGTTGAAGAAACATTGCCAATGCAGTATTTTTAGAAAATTGCTTTCAGAAAACAAGCTAACCAGTTAAATGCCAGTGAAGAGCATCTGCCCCTTCATCATGGTTCATGGCACAAAATGTGCATTGTCCCCAAATCAGGGCAGCAGTAATTTGGATGCACTGCCTTGTATGATGAATAGGAAAGCATACCTATTTTCCTCCACCTCCACAGCACAGTTCTCTTTGGCTGCCACAGACCTACTTATCTTTTACAGCCCAGCATTTTGAATAGAGTAGGTTGCAATGGATTTTTTGTGTGCAAACATCAAGACTCCCATGTCCCGGCTGATGAAATACTGCTGCTTCCACATACCTTTTTCAGAGGTGTGAGGATCTGAAAAACTGGTATGGAAAGTTTCAGAAAAGAAATTCGTATTTAACTGTTCATTTCTGAGAGCCGGTAAGGTCAAGCCAGGACGCTGGGGAAGCTGACAGGATGCACAGCAGTGAAATGATTTCTCTTGGAACAAATGAGTTTTATTGTTATTACTGTATTCCCACCACAATTGGACAAAGGACTTTTGATCCCATCCCACCTTCGTCCTGGGGCAGTCACCGCGGCTAGGATGTGGGGATGGAGAGGGACAGTCGGGGCTAGGATGTGGGGATGGAGAGGGACAGCCGGAGCTGAGCGCAGCCCTTGTGTCCCGGGGAAAGGCGCGGCGGTGACGAGGAGCTTGGAGCAGATGGAAACAGGTGGGGAAAGCCGGGCGGAGGCACCCGAGTGCTCGGGCCACACAGCCAAGGGCTGGAGGGCAAGGGAACAATGCTCCTGTTCCGTGTCCGGGACCACGCGGAGCCACCCGCCCGGCTCGTGGCAGTGCCACCACCGCTGTCCCCGCTCCGCAGCCCGGCCATCCTGGCGGCCCCGCCGATGCTTATGGAGATGTCCCGGCTGGGCACTCCCAACCCGGCGTTATGACAAGTTGGGCGGGTGTCCCAGGCCAGCCGGCCTCCCCGTCCCCACCACATCCCGTCGCATCCCATCGCATCCCGAATCCCGCTCGTCCCTCCCGAGGACGCTGTTCGCCGCGGCCGCCAGGCGCGCTGCCCCTTTAAGCGCGCTCCCGCCGCTGCCGCCCGCCCGCCGCTCCCCGGCCCGCAGCCCTGCGGCACCGGCACTGCTCGGCACCGGCACCGGCACCGGCACCGGCACCGGCACCGGCACCGGCACCGGCACTGCTCGGCACCGGCAGCTCCACCGCAGCCGGGGGCCGGCGCTCCGCGGGGCACGGCGGCCCGGCAGCAGCATGTCCACCAAGGCGGAGCAGTGTGAGTGGGAGCGGGCGGGCGGCGGGCCGGGCTCTGTCCGAAGGGAGGGGAGGGGAGGGGAGCGGGGCCGGGGGCGCGTCCCGCCCGTGGTGCTGCCCCGCTCCGCGGCCCGGCGGGGCTGCGCTGGCCGCGCTCCTGCCGCGCTCCGCGGCGGCCGGCAGGCGCTGCAGGGGGAGGGGGCTGCCGCCCTTCTGGCGCTTTCTGCCGGAGCCGCTGCTGGTGGTGGCCGCAGCCCTCGGAGCCCCTCGCTGTGTTTGTGCAGAGGGCGGCGCCGGGAGCCGCCAGGGGCAATGGGGGCTCGCGGGTGAGAGTTATATGGAGAGCCCGGCTTCGCCCCCGCCCCGCGGCCGGAGCGGTCCAGCCTGGCCCGTGTCCGGCGCTGAGCCGTGTCCCGAGGGATGCGGCCACCTGCGGGAACACAGGTGACGCGCACCTTCCGCCCTGCAGGTGACACGGAGCGACAAGACTCTGCTGGCGTTCTTGCCCGGGCCGCTCACCCTTTGCGGGAATGTCGGCTGGGTGTTTGTATCTTGCCTAGAGGCCCCTGCCACAGTGGCCGGGCCCAGCAGCACTCCTTTGCCCGGCTGCTGGCATCCCCTGCCCGCGGCCAGCCTGCCTGTGCTTGGTGCCGTGTTGTAACCACCATGTTGGCTAGATCTGATCCGAGCATCGTTCGGTGACATGGTGGTAGCGATACCTGCCTCTGGGCGTGGGTGCGCTCCCCGGTGTTGATGTTCATGACGCCTGGTGTGTCTGCAAGAGCCCTGATGGGATGCTGAAAAGAAAATACTGAGCTAGTGGAGCTTGTCACCCGTGTCCAAGCTACATTTCTGACACAGTGTCATGGTTATGAACAGGCAGTCTGTGACCAGGAGGTTGGATTGATGTTTGTCATGATGACGTGATGTGATTTGACACTTCACATTCTGAGACTTGCTCTCTTCTTCCTCCAGGTCACTGAGAAGGATCCTTGTTTTTATATATGCCTATGCTGAACTGATCTAACAAAAAGAGTATCTGTATTTTTTTCCGTTAGGGTTTACTGGTTATTTAGAGTGATGGATGATCTTGCTTGAAAAATATTATGCAGATATTAATTTATTGCTGTAAAGGTGCAGTTCTAGCCTCATAAATAGAGGCGCAATGTTCTGACTATGCAGAAGCCCTTAGTTGTGAAATGTTTGGATCTGTACCATTGTTTTTGCTGCCTTCCCCACCTTCCACCTGAGTTCTATAATTTTTTTCTTCTTTTGTGTGATACTTATACATTAATTACTCTTCCTTCACTCTGCCATGTGGAAGAATTTGTGCTAGTTTTTGTCCCAGCACTAGCTATGGCGTCTTCTTCCTTTTCTATTCTGCCTTCTCTGTTCCTCCATTCCTAATGCTTTTGGTCTGCTCTGTTTGAGTTTCTCTTTCATATTTTATCCTTGACTGTTTTTTATTTTCATCCCTTTGTACTTTTCAAGACACTGCATCTAGGTCTGACATGTCCCTATTGCTCTCTATTTAAAGATTTACTTAGGGTCCAGGTTTCAGATCTAATGTTCCTTTTCATGATACTCCGGGAAGAGTGTTTGGTTAATGGACATATCTTGTGCGTTCTAACCTGCTGAATGTATTTTTTTTACCGAGGCTGCTTCCCTGACTAGTTCTTATGGCATTACCAAATGTCTTTGTCTCTACATAACTTTGAGATTCCCTCAGCAGCAATTTTTGAGTAATGGACTCTGACAAGGATGTGTTGGTGTGTGTACGTCACTACCAGTCAAACTTTCAAAGCCCAGCTGTCACTGTTGTTGCTTCTGCCCTCACTGAGTGACAGGCAAGAACCAGAATGTCTTGGGAAGGACTCAAGTTGCAAGTCATAATGAATCTCAGTTTACCAAGAACATCAGTGGAACACTATGACTGAGGAATCACACTGATTGGAACAGAAGATGTGCTGGTCTAAACACGAATCCCGCAACTCTTGGGCAGGTTCTGTGAACAGCAGGTAAAATGGTGTCAGTCTGGGAGGTTGGCTGGAGGAGCTTCTCTTTTTTCTCATCACACACTCCTTGTGTTGCATAGCACATATATCAACAGTGACTTTCATCATTTGACTTTTTGCAGCATGCCTGAGGTGTTCTGTTGTATTCAAAGAAAATGAATTCTTTTTCACCTTAAAAAGCAGTAATTGGTGTTCATTTGTGGTAAATAATGTCCTGGGTGCAGCAGCTAAGGGCATCTTTGAGGACTCCTGATGGTTTCACTCTCAGTTCAGTCAGTGCTTACGTGAGGGCTGATAAGTTTACTGATGTCTGTGTAGATACTGTAGAGATACATATTTATTTTCTGTGTTAACTCTGTGACAGTGGCCAAGTACTTCCTTAGGGTGACATCACTTTTTGAAGTGTGTCTCTGGGTACTGAGAAACCCAGAAAACGATGTCATTCACACACTTGCTGTCACTGAAAGGCTGGCGAAGTTTTTGCTCTGGGGCTTTCCTTCAGCAGTTTCTTTGTGTTCTGGGAGGCTGTGCTGAAATAGACAAAGTTTTGGGAAACAGAACTGAGAAGTGAGCTGAAACCTTTAGCCTAAAGCTAATGTTTATATTTAGGCTTTATAAATAAGTTTTCTCTTTTGATATTTGGCCTGATACAATTGCACAGCAATGCCAGTTAATAGAAATAAATGGATTTCCATTTTTATTATTTCTAGATACCCTATGGCCTTTATTGGAAGTTAGTAACTGTAGAGAGGCACACAGCTCTCTGAAATACATCTAGATCTGAATTCTGTAATAGTCTTTGGCATTTTGTTAGTCCATTTAATTTGCAGGTATCTGACAGCAAACCATGGCAGCCAAAGTAATCTGTGCACTTTGCTGGTAATTGTTTTTAGTTGGGTACTGTCTTGCATAGTCTGTGTCCTCTACAAGTATACTTGGTTTAGTACTTTTTTTTTCCCCGACAAGAGAAAGTATGTTACAAAATACATTTATGAAGTCATTGTTTTCTTAACCTAGAAAATAAACTGGCCAGTTATGGCTGCAAAATAAGCATAATCCAGTTATGGCTGCTCTCACATGGGATACCCTCCTGCAAAGCACAGTTCATGTGCCACAGCCCTGAAAGGCTCTGCTCTTGCTCCCACCTACCCTGAGATGATTCGAGTCCATGTGGCAGAACTTCTGCTTTCAGTTGTTTTGAGGGGAAAGAGAAAAAGGTGTGATTGGTTTTTAGCAATTCATTAATGTCACCTTAAAATAAATTTGTGAAGTAAAACACTTAAAGATGAGGAAATGTAACTAAAGATGCTTATGCATTATGTCAGTGTCCGTGCTTGCATTTCTGCTTGTTGCTTTCACATAGACCCCAGCCCTTCAGTCACACGATGGACTTTCTCCTTTCTCCTTGTGATGAAGTCAGGCAATGAGAGGGAGACTTTGGCTTGTAGAAGCTTCACTTGCTGCAGGAGCTGTGGAGTGCTGTTCTTACAGCAGGAAATGAGCTAAAGAATGACCTTGGTTGGGTGCTGCAAGATTGGATTTCTTGTCATGCATTCAAGAAAATGGTATTCTTCATTTGGTGATTATTTGAGTGTTCCTCATTTTATGGATAATTGACTGGAAATCGTCAAACCTCATTTGTTGTATGGTTGACTACTCAGGGAATATTTGTTTTCTGGATGTGAAAGTTCAGTGTGTACTGTTACCTATATTGGCAAAATGGCTTTCATTATCTCAAGCTGTGCCTCCAACAGTATTTGCAGACACTTTTCTTTTGGTGTCTGTCATCAGTCTTTTCCTGCAATATGTCACCCCTTCTCATTCAACTTGACAGTGGCACAGAAAAAAATCAGAAAATTAATGGACTGTTCAGCTGTGTCAGAGGCATAGTGATGTCTCCCAGGTAGTTAGTGCCTTTCTGTTCAGTGGAGGACTTAATGGCATTCATTCCTTAAAAAATGCCATTTGACTGTGAGAATAAAACCAAGTGTTGACTAATTGCTTGTTTAGGAAGCATAATTTATCTTCCACACTGAAGCAAGGTGGATATTGGTCTAGTGGAAGACTGTTAGAATCCATGTGCTTAAGGGCTGAGAGAATTCAGAAGCATCTCCCCTTTGAACTGTGTGTTACAGTCTTGGTGCACTTTTCACACGATGCAGAGATGCCAGGCAGCTGTGTTTTCCTGGAGCTGTGTCTGCAGTGCAGCCCTGCTGAGCAGCCCTCTGCTCCAGCCAGTGCACTCTCTCAGCACTGATTAATCTGTGTGGAGCAGGAAGAATTGTGTGTGTGTGTGGGTGTCTCTGCATGAGGCTTTGTGCTGTATGGGCAATGCAACCAGGGGGAGTAATCACTTTTTTCCCAATACTGGACAAGGATTCCTATTAGAAAATAAACCCACTGTTTCTTGTAATACAACAAAAATTGGTGTCAGGGAAGGTGTACACCTCCTACTGTTCTTTGAAATCCCCTTATTTGCTTGATCACACTTCTCAAGACAAATAAACAGCAAACACTTCTCTCTTTTCATGTCTTTTCATATCTTTAGTTCATTGCATAAAGTAAATGTTTGGCCCACAGTAAATCACATAAGGTCTCTGTCTTAGCTTATATCTCTGTTTTGGCTGTAGAAATACTTACTGTCTCACATGAACCTCCTGTGATCCAATGACTCATTCATTATAAATGAATCTTGAGATGCTTGGAGACATGGAAGAAATGCAGAATGGTAATATATATTTTTTAAATTTGCTAGCACTAAGTTTGCCTAATACAGATACAGAAATTCACTTCCATGTGTTCTTCCTGGCACTCTTTTATAATTTATTCAGTCAGAACAGAAGGAACAGAGATTTTTCTGTTAGCTGAGTTTAATACTTAAAAAAAAAAAAAAAGAAAAAAAAGATAGAAATGGAAGAAACAGACCTGATCTGTCAAAGTCTGCAAAAAAGCCTAAATGAAAGTTTTTGTGTTTGTCTTTTTGTCTTTTATGCAGTTGCTTCCAAAATCCGTTACCTTCAAGAATACCACAACCGAGTTCTCCACAACATATACCCTGTGCCCTCTGGAACTGACATTGCAAATACTCTGAAATACTTTTCTCAGACCTTATTGAGGTAAGTTTTGACTAATGCTCTTGAAGAAAAAAAGAGCTAAAGAGTTGTAGGGGATATTGATTGGCTTTGAATTGGTTGCCAGATTTAATGGGTCGATGGTCAACCAAAAAGAGTCAGAGCATAATTTGAGAAAAGCATGGTATGAATGAATCTCTTCAGTGGCTGTTGCCCAATTTGCCCAGTTAAGCCCCCTTAATGAGTGGCTGATTCTAGAATAAACTTGGTTGATTATGCATTTGCTTGGTCCTAAGACTTAGCTGAACGCACAAACATGCTGAACTTGTGAGGAAAGGAGTTTGTGACCCATAGAGTTTTAGAGATGTATAATCATGATCTCCTTGACAGTCCTGGTGCCTCAGAATCCCAGAGGGACAAGCCAGCTGAGCAAGTAGAACTGGGTTCTTACTGTGCCATAGTTCAGCTGTTCTGGGTTCTGCTTCAGTCCCTGAGAACAGCAAATCTGTACAAATCTGGATTTGGATGGTAACAACACATCTTCTGATCCACTGTTTTTCACTTAGTCTAATGTTTAGTAATAATATATAGCACTAAATACAACATGAATACAGAATACATTATGAATAGGAGGTACTACCTCTTGTCTTCCTAAAAAAATAGGAAAATGTGAGGCTTTTTTAGGAATAATGTACCTTCCACAGTGCTGCCTAGTTGATTCATATTTCCATATTGTTTTTTAAATGGCTTTTGACCATGAAGAGGGGATTTTTATCTGCTGGTTTTGGCCAGTGTTAATTTTCACATCCAGAAAAAAGCAGTTCAAATTGCATTTCTGTGCATAGCTTCCCGACTTATACCTGGAAAGATTGTCCCTGCTGTCAGAGGGTAGTTTGGAAATAAAGCTATTTGCCTTATTTGAGGAGGAAAAATTAACAAAATACAAAGTACCCATATATTTGTACATATAATACTATGATGTATACAAGCTGAGAAGCAAGAATTTTAACTTGAGAGAATGAGTTCATTCTAACATTCAAAGAGCCTGGGATGCATCAAAATTTTCTTGACCCTGTTTATAAGGAGAGACACATAAATAATGAGGGAAACAGAAATAATTTTTAGTGGAACACCTGTTCACAGCAAACTTGAGATCTCCTGTTTACTTTTGAAAATTTCAAGAATAGAACTGGTTGTTTCCCTCCTCATTTAGACTGTTGGAGAAACTTAGAGCAGCCAGTAGGACTTTTTGTTTGAAGGTTAATGCATTAAATTTTGTCTCATTGTATTCAGCAGTGGGAAAAAGTGTTCAAAGAATCACTAAAGAGACTTCTGAAATGTGTCTCTGTTCCCACATCAGGCTGTTATGATGGACTATTGGTACAACACACACTGAAATTGCATTTAAGTAATATTATTTATGACAAGACAGCTTTTGCTTAAATACTGTGAGCCTTTAAGCTGTTAAAGCAAGAAAGTTGGACTTGATTCTGAATGTTTTCTATTTTAGCTGTAACTACCAAATGCTATAATGTAATATGTTTCTTTTTGGTCAGAAGTTCACTGACCAACAAGCAGTGAAACCAACAAGCACATTTAGAATGTGCTGCTTAAATAAAGTATCTTTATACCGCTCTGTGGTCTTCTTCTTTCTAAACATTACAGCTGACCTGTCCTGTTGATCAATTCTTCACACTCCAGGAGCAGTGATGTTCCTGGGCTTACTGAAAACCTTTGAATTAGCAACTATGAGAGCAGATCAGAAATCAGGGGAGCAATTACACATTCAAGCAGCTTAATTTGTTTTATTTCATGTTCAGAATGGGACTGAACCAAAATCCTCTTGTTGATAATGCTGAACCCCATGGGGCAGAAGTGATGCTCATATCTGATGCACAGATCTACACAAATGGCTTTGTCCTTCATGATCTGGGATCTGATCGGCCTCAGAACTAAAAGGATATGAGAAATTAATGCCAGGACTTGGGTCTAAATTTAAGTGAACTGAGTTCTGATACTCAGCAAGGTCAAATTCACATTCTAAACCTTGTAACTGGGGAGTTTGAATTGTGGGTTGAAGGCTGAGTGCTATGGTTGAATCAGTATAAGTTTATACACTTGCTGATACTAAGAAAGAAAATGGATAAAAAAGCAAAACAACACACCCTGTATTTAGTGTGGCAGATGGAAAGAAGGAAACTCCCACCCACTGTGTGCAGATCTCTGCAAGATTTACCCCAAAACTAAATAGACTGGTTAAGAACCTTTCTGAAGAGTGTGTTCAAAAATTTCTTTGAATATTTTGCATGCTGAGTCTCCTTTCTGCCTCCTACATTGAGACTCTATTGTGCAAGGTTTAGCATCAACAATAGAAGTACATGGTGGAGAATAATCTTTCTAGCTTAACACAGAGCATATGCAATGATTTTGGGCTGTTAGGGACAAACAATTCTTGATGAACATGTAAATCATAGAAATAATGGAGGAATAGACAGAGAAATTCCACATGATGATGGGGTTTTGCAGAAGTAGATTTTACTGTTTATTACGCTTTTACCTTTCCATGTTACGGACACGCTGACTGTGTTCTTTTCAGTGGGATGTGCCCACTGTTTTGAATCACATTCATGTGTGGTGTCATTTTGCTGGCTAAAGATGGATTGCACAAGAGATTAATTTGCTCCTTTGCTCTGTACGCAGCCTCCATAAATTACAAGCTCAGGGGTGGGGGGAACAGATGTGGAATGACTGAAAAAAATAAATTCCTTATTTCTATAACAAACATCACATAAAATCACCATACACAATGCATAGCACATTGATTCATTTAGTTCTTCTTTAATTTTCTCTTTGGGAAAAGCATTTCTTTACATTACAGCATGAATTTGTTTCATGCCCTACTCATTTTCAGTGATTTCTCCCTCATTTGAGGAATGATGTAAAGCTTAATAAACATCTCACAGAAAAGCTTATTCTTTCACATTTTCCTGAAGAAAATTCTCCATATGTATTTCTAAGTAAAATACTTTATGTGAGGCATAGTTATAAATGCCTTGGTGGCTTAATGGTCAAGCTTGTTTTGCTGCCTCGGTGAGATGTAATTTCACTTGTAGGTATTTTAGGAAACCTTTCCAGAAAAGCAGTAATTTGGGGATAGATTTGCAGTGAAGATATACACGTCCTGAAACAAGCCTTGGTAGCTTTGCCCCTTATTGCAGAGCAAGTTCAGTATGGAGTAAGTTCAGTATGGAGTTATGATTTGCAGATATTCCAAATTCTCAGTACTTGCTTTGAATTGAACCAGAAGCAAATTGTAATCATTGGATCTTGGTCTTAAGGGATTTCCAGATTTTCAGATTTGACTCTGTTTATTGTCTTTTGAAAATACAGGTCAGGCAAAAGCTTGGGCATGAATTTTTGGGTTTTTAAAATTGTTTTTTAATAAATTTGGCGTGATTTCAGTTGGAATTTAGATCTAGTCTTATTACTATTAAACAAAAGGATGCTCTGATCAGGATATAATAAGTGTGCTTTGGCATCTAATCCAGAGGTGAGTCTGTAGCTCAGTGTAAAAAGAAGGGATTACTGTTCTTTCTGGAAATAAGAGCACTTGGAGTGATGTTTTGGCAGGTAAAGAGATGGGTAATTGCTATTATCTGTTGGTAGACAAGAAAGGAATATAGTTCAGTACCTTCAATCTTTAAACATAAGCTGCAAAATATGGCAAATGAACATCAAGCAAATTGAAAGGAATCAGCACTCCGATAATTCATTTCTAAAGTCACACTAGATCTTAGGTGATGTTCTGAAACTATTTCATAAACACCACCGTGACAGTGATCATGGTTCCTTTACTGGACATTGGGTAACAGAAACCAAAATAATCTGCCAAGTATGTGAGGCACAAAAAAATAAAGAAAAGAAAAAAAAGGTAGTTTTGTAAGACAGACTGTGTCTGTCATCTCTGACTGCAAGGGTGATCTCGCAGTAGCCAAGTAGCCTGTGATAGTAGCCACTTGGCAAAGAATGTTTCTTTGTAAAACTGTTTTTTATATATGGCAAATGAATGACACCTCTTATAAGCATCTTAGCAAGAGTTTGGCTTACTTGTGTAAATTGTTGAATTGACTTGGAGGTAAGATTTGCTGAGGTGATTATATGGTAGGGATTTCTGTACTGTTAAGAGAGGTTTCCAGAAGTGCTCTCTCTTGATATAATTCTGCTCCACATAAGTCAGTGGAAATCTCAGTTATTGACTTGTCTTTAGTTTTATAACTGACTGTAGGAACAGAGTTAAACCAACAGCAACTGCTTTTGGAAATCCCAATGACTGAGAGGTGCAAAAAGGTGCTTTAAAAAGCAAAAAAAAAACCAACAAAAAAAAGCCATTGTGTGTGGGTTAATATACTTAAAAGATGTATTATATTTTATAGGCACATATGGAGATTATGAACTAACCCTATAATTGCTTGATAACTAAAATATGACATTGCTTAAGTGACAATTTATTTCTATTTAAAATAGTGGGGTTTATTTTTTAAAATAAATTAGATTACCATGTTTACAAACATGTTTGCAACATTTTAAAAACTACATAACAAGCTGGTTGACGTATAGCCTCTATTTTGATTCCCACTAAATTCTTTTTATTTTTTGAAATTATCTCTCCTTTAGTTTATAATGAGTTTTGTTGAATAATAACGTAAGTAACAGCAGGAGTGTATGGTAACATACTGTCTGATCTGCAGTTACATAATTGCTTGCTTAGCCCTTTAGATTTTTGAAGGTAACTATTTACCCAAGGAGTGTTTGTATTCATAAAGCAAAATGTTTCCTCCCTAAACATGGGCAAAATTAAAAACACACATAAACAACCATTATCATTAGCTCACAAGCACATGCTAAAGACCATCTACTATATATTATTTTACGACTTTTCCAAATGTAGTTTAGTTAACATTTTAGAAATATTATATTATTTCTAAATCCATGTGCCTGTTTAAACTTCATTATCTCAAATGATACTGAGTGAGTGGTCATGAAACAGTATCATAAAATACATACAGACATTATTTTAATGCAATAAACATGTGATTTTTAAGATTATCTTAACAAACACACATGTTTATTCTTTGCTAAAACATGTTTCTGCAAGTGCCACACCTATATTTTGCATGTTTTCAGTCAGTTGGCTCAAAAGATTATAGGGGGGAAAAAAATAAATCTCTCAAAATCCTCAGAATCTCAGAGCAAAATACCAGCCTGTTTTGACAGAGTTAAACACTTTTAATTCTTAGAATTTTTCTTAACTGTGAAACATGGGTAGGGCACTGAAACATGCATTTTTATATTTTTGCTCCTTATGAACCAGATAACACATGAGATGCAATGAAATTTTCCTAGATGTCAATTTTTAATTCTCTTATCTTGAAGCATGGAAGTAAATGGTTGCTAGATTTGTAGACATGCTGGTTTTGGTAGTGATTGCATCTTATGTGGGATGTATCTGGTCTTTTATTATTTGTTTTATAGTGTCATTTCAATGTAATGTGCTGTTCTTTGTGTCTTTGTTGTCTCTTTTTTTTCTTTGTCCCCCCAACAGCATTTTGTCCCGCACAGGGAAGAAGGAGAATCAAGATGCCTCCAATTTGACAGTGCCCATGACCATGTGTCTTTTTCCTGTGCCATTCCCACTCACCCCATCTCTAAGACCACAGGTCAGTTCCATCAACCCTACTGTTACTCGCTCCCTCCTTTACAGCGTCCTGCGAGATGCTCCATCTGAACGTGGCCAGCAAAGTCGTGATGCTCAGTTATCAGACTACCCATCTTTGGACTATCAAGGACTTTACGTGACACTGGTGACACTACTGGATCTAGTTCCCTTGCTACAGCATGGGCAGCATGGTAAGCAGGCCCCTGAATGATTCCAGTGCTGTGAATCCATGAGTGATGCATATATCCAGTAGAAGAGATGGGCCTAAACTGACCTGGATCTGGATTTCAAAGCTCCTGGGATGCATTTGTATCCAAGTGTTCTGTTTGACTTTCTTAAATAAAGGATTTTTTTGGATAAATGTGGATGTGGGTTTGAATTCTGAGGTTGTCTGATTTTTAGTGATGTGCTGGTTGTACGTAACTAAAATACAACGGTATGCAACAAAAATTAGACAGATGGTGTAAAAATACCCAAATTTTTAACTTGAATCTGGTGGGATAACTTCAGACTTTCTTTTTGGGATGAGTCTCTTAAAAACACACAAAAAGCTTGCTAATGTGTATCTGGCTTATAATCAATAAACAGATTGAGTGTTCTGGTGAAGGTCCATCTCTACACAGAATATAATATATATCTAATTGAAGAAAAAAACCATAGTGATTGTGCTTTGAGATGGCTTTAAAATACTCCCATGTAAAAAAGTTAGCAGCATCTCTGTCTGACTCAGAGAAAAACAGTATTGTCTAATGTTTTAAATTAGCTGCCAGCAGTTTTTGTGGCTGTGTTTGTGTTTGTGTTGTTTTCCTCAAGTTGCTCTGCATCTGTCTGGCTTGTTAATCTGCTAGTCTTTCCATATTGGGATTCAGTATCCCAGTATTTTATTTGTTAGCCAATATTTATTTCCACAGTGGGATCATGATGTATGACTTATGTAGTTTAGTAGAGGAAGGTGGTTGTCTATCTGATAATGCTGCTGAAATTCTTCAGGAAGAAAGTTGTTTCTGTTAAGTGCTGAATTCCCTTAGAGCTGGCAGCAGTGTGCTTGAATCCAAGGCTGCTGCACTAGGAAATGGTATGATCTTGAAAAGCAGGGCCCATAGCAAGATACAGACTTGTTGAACTTGACTTCAATTCCTAGAAATGGTGGAGTTAATTACCAAAAAAGTATTTTCCTAAATAGATAACCTGGTGATAATTACAATCAATGGAGACCTGTAAAGAACAAATAACATTGGGCAAACATTTTTTTTTTTTTTTTATGGCAACACAGTGGCTTTCCATGTGTGGTTTTCCTGTCCCTAGTCACATTTTTGTTCCTGTGTCATTTTCCATCCCAATAGGCAATCCCAGGACATGGTCCCCACTTGAGTAAGGAAGGCACTCTAGGGAGTAATTACCAGTGGCTTGACAGCTGGAAGGGTATGCCAGTAGGAAATCTTACAGGAGTCTGCACTGCGTCTAGTGTTACTAAATGTTTAATTTTTTCTTTTACTTAGCTGATAGAATTTGGATTTTCAGCTGTTATCAAGATGGTTGCTAGCATGTGCTTTGTGTGAGAGAGACACAGTTTGAGAAATTGTGGCAAGTTGCATTCTGTTTTGAAGCATCTCCAAAGGAGAAATGCCAAATGCTGTGTTTAAGAGAGAAATTAAAGAAAATAGAGGCAATACTAGCTTGGAAGCTGTGCTGCAGAGAGCTCTGGGTGTTAACAGTAGGTCAGAGAAGACCATAAGTCACTAACATAGAAATATTATTCTAGCAATGTGTAAACATTTTTTTAATATATCAGACACCTGAAGCATTATGTTTATTATTCTAACAGCCCTAGCAAAGCCTCAACTGGAGCAACGTTTTCAGCTTTGTCCATCTAGCTTCAAGAATAACATGTACTATTTGTGAAGAGTCCAGGAAAAAACAAGAATGATTTGACGTGTAGAAAATGTGAACAGTGAAAAAAACCCAGAAAAATGTTGGTTTATCTAGCTTAGACAAAAACGGAAGGGAGATGTGATTATTATATGGAAATATGTAAAGGTTGCTGTGAGGAGAAATAAACTAAACCAGTCTATTTTTGGTTATAGTTGATCAGGATAAGAAGTTATACACTTAAATAGCAGCAATGGACATTTTTTTAATTAAAAAGATCTTTACATGATAAAAATGATTAAGCATTAGGATGAATTCACAGGAGGAGTGAACTGTCTTGCAGGTTTTTAAGAACATTTTAGATAAATATATGCCAGGAATAATTTGGTTGACTCATGCTTGGGGCAAGGGGAGATCACTTGCTGTTTTGTATGGTTTTGCATGCGGAGAATTAAATTTTGCCATAGAACTTGTTATTTATTTCTTCCTCAGCTTAGTGACTGATTAAAAGAAACACATATTTTTTAATCAGAACAATCTGTGTTGTTTGGGTAAGTACAACTGCTGTGCAAGGCAGTCCTGAGCTTTGGCCTGATCAGACTGTAAAAAAAGCTATATTTAGCTGCAGATGTATTGCAAGAGAGAAGCACTCTGCAGCCTTGAGGGTCTGGTTGGACTCTTGCATTGAAGGCTGACCAGAAGCACTGAAATGGAGAGCCAGTTTTAATTTTTGTCATGGCCCAGGATGTTTGCAGACCTCTCTGTGCTTTAAGACAGTTTTAAATCACACCGCTTGTACAGGTGTCATTTACTTAAGGCTGGGGAATAATTACCAGATGTGGAAGGAAGGCCTCCTGCTGTCTTGGGATTGTTGTACAGTTCACACTCAGGTTCATTGAGTGCTCTACCTTTGTAAGAGAACTGTGGGCACCAGCTCGCTTCCACGGCTGGGAGAGAGTACGAAGATTATTCCACAGTGCCCAGACAGACAATAAACCATCCCTTCCCTTTGGACCTTAAAATGTTGCACAGTTAATTAGTGTCCTTTCCAAAGAGTTACAATATGACTCATTAGAATAAGTATAGAAAACATTGATAAATATTCCTGTCTTTTTAAGCTCTGGCCACTTTTGGCCTCAGTGGTTTCCCTGGAAATCAAGATCTGTAGTTTAATTAGATGTGGTTTGAAAAATACTTTGCAGAACTCTTGAAGATAATTAAGATAAAGTTCTTATTTTAATATGACTGATGAAGACTAGAATGCTTTTTACAAAAGCTGGCCTTCAATATAATGTGCATTTCAAATTCTGATTCTAGTAACATCTCTGCTTAAATTCAACTATCATACATTAATCACTGTATGATTAAAATCAACATTGATTTTAACCGATTATTTTGTAGGCTGTAGCTTTCATATTCCCTTCAGACTCTTTGGAATAGTGTTCAACAGCTGTTTCCCTCTGTTTAGGAGAGACTTAAAATTGGACGTGAGCTCACTTGTCTACAAGTGACTATCTTCCCAAATTACTTGGAGAGGAAAGCTGGAATTTAAATATAATTTATTTTTTAGTTTTGTAAACAAGAAAGTACATAGTCATAATTATGTTTTCATTGTAATGATTCTATATTTCTTTCGTTTTATTCAACAGATCTTGGGCAATCAATTTTTTACACTACTACATGCTTACTTCCTTTTCTCAGTGATGATATTTTGAGTACTTTACCCTATACAATGATTTCAACATTAGCTACCTTTCCTCCATTTCTGCACAAGGATATTATAGAGTATCTCAGCACATCTTTTCTGCCTATGGCTATATGTAAGTAGAACTTGTTCTAGTATTGTTTTGTCTTGGCACATAATAATATCAGACTGTATGAGTCAAGTTTGATCTGTCATAGAATTGTAATGGAACATCAATCTACTTACATACATAAAATAATTTAATGTGACAATTTTTCAAAGGGAAATAGCTCTATCATTTTTACTTATTTATTGCACTGTGTTTTGTTGTGAATTCTTCCTTCGTTTAAAGTGTGATGTTTATTTAAGAAGTCATTGTTTTCAGACTCATAGAATTTTCAGTGCCAGCAGTGGAAGTTTTGAATACAGCATCAATGGGCAAACTGCTCCTGAAATAATGGATGCAATAGCAACATGCATAATTTTTGCATCTGGACTGTATCTGGATGTACAAGTATGATTTTTCTCAATGTGATGATGTTGTGGTGAATTTCTGATTTTCTACCTCTCAGTCTTCTTGGCACTTTCTCTCTGAGCTCTGTACTAAATAGCTGTGGCTGTAATGTTTCCTATCCAGAATGTCTCCTATCCATAGGAGTTAGGATAGAATCTGATGGTCCCTGCCTTTTTTCCTCTTCTTTCTTTTTACTTACGCTCTGTGAAGACGAGATTACTTAGCTTCACAGTCCCTGCACAGTGTGGATCTTGAGGTGTGTTCTGAATGCTTGTCCATGTACCTGACAGGACTTTAGCAGTAATGAGAAACCTAACAATTCTCTGCAGAGAGAATCATTAGGATCAATATGAGGTCACTTTTATCCAACAAGCTTTTTACCTGTGTGTGACCGAATACTGGAACAGTTTGTCAGAGCAGTTGCAGATTCTCCATCCTAGCAGATGCTCAAAACACAATTTGCCCTGGGTGCCTGCTCTGGTTGCCTTTCTTTGAGCAGAGGGATTGGCCAAGATGATCACCAGAGGTCCCTTTTAATATCAGCCATTCTGCAGTTTTGTGAGACTCTCCTCCTTATGTCTGTATTCCTGATCTTTGTGGAAAAACGTGAACAACTTTTGTACAGACATCAAGAGTAATGTCATTTAAACATGCTGGAGATGTTGAAAGAAGTATAGTCCAGTATTTTGAGATTTGTATTTAATGCTAATTCATCACCCGTGTTTTATGATTTGACCAGTCAATGATCTTGGAAAAGTCCCCTCACTCTCCTGGACCTCAGTTTTCTCATGTAAAATACTGATTTTTAATGCATTGCAATGAGGTTTTCTCCATTAACTTTGACACGTCTAATGACAGTGTGCAAATCAAAATCATACCAAGAACAGCTGAGGGTGGTGACTTAACCTGTCTGTCCTCAGATCTGTAGAATTATACCTCAGAATAACTGGTTGAGTCAAATCCCTGGATTACTTAAATAGATCCTGTTCCCCATCTGCCCTTGACAGAGATTGCATCCTTGCATTTGCATTTGTCATGCTGGCTTTCTTTGCTATCTGTTTTGGTGAGATTTCTGTATGAAACCAGTCTGCTGCTTTTTAAATTTACTGATCTAGTACTGTGTCCTATTTTTTTGCTGATGGCTGTTTAATTGCCCAGTTAGAGCTGCCAATTATTTTCCAATTTAAATCCATAAAAATATACCTTTCTGTAATAATTTGGGGGCACATATTTGTGTGGATAAGATTCAATAATAAATGAATGAAGTGCGGTGAAGAGAGCCATAATAATGTTGGGTTGTGGGGAGAACAGACAGGGAGAAATACTCCATTTTCTCTTCCCTCCGTTTCTATTTGAGTGTTCTTTTAATTAGTCTCCTTGTCTTTCCCTGCTGGGAATTACATGCTCCTTTGCAAGGCAAGTGCAGAACCTTTGCTTCCCTTAGTGTTTGGTTCTGATTCAAACCAAAAGCAAGGATGTAAAAAATTGTCTAAGCAGTTGGAGAGCCAGATGGGAGGGATGAAAACAGCTCACTGAGCTGGTAGCTAGAGTTCTATGCTTCTATCCCAAATGCTTGGTATTTGGGTCCTGGCAGCCAGGCTTGGGAAAATGCTGTGAGGGTGGAAAGATATTTGTGACATCTCTGTGTAGGAGCTTGCCTTCAAAGCCATGTTGCCCTGTAAAAATTCTGCAGGGTTTTTCCAAATTTGTACCATTTAATAGTAACCCTCTTCATGAGAGAGCTGGAGGAACTCCTCCCACTTTCTGTGTGAGGTAAAAGATACTCAGTGGAGCAGTTCATCATTTTCTCAGCACTGTTCACATAAAATGGGACTGATGTTTCTGGTATCAGCTGTAACTGGAGCTCTTAGCAGATGTTCCCTGAGAAGTAATCCGTGCCCTACAGCAGCAGCTATGCCAGCCCCAACCCTTCCTCAGCACACCTCAACAGCTTTCAACATATTCTTGATTCCTTCCTTTCCAGTTCCTCTTTAGCTTCCTAATCCAAGCCTAGGTGCCCTTGGCCCTGCAAGTGATGGCATTTGGACCAGTCTGTGGCTTCTGAGGAGCCTGAGAAGGCACCTGCTTGATGCAGTTGCACTGATCTGGAAATCCATGCATGCTCTGTGGATCAATACCTCTCCATCTTTCTCTTCCACCAGAAAAGGTGGTTCACCCCAATACATTGTTTCTAGTTTTCTAGAGTTTTTGTCTTGTTGTTTCTTTTTTTTCTTTTCATGATGTGACACCTTAGGAATTTTATCTGCATGAGTTGCAATCAGTTACATGCTATTCTCACCTGATTTTCCTATTGCAATAGAAAATTTATTTATTTTTTCCTTTCTTTGAAGTGGGATCTTCAAAACGAGAAGGTGTTCCAGCACATGTCAATCTGTCTGCATCATCAATGCTGATGATTGCAATGCAGTACACATCAAACCCAGGTATGTGTAAACATAGTATCATTCATTCTGAAAATATCAGTGAGGAAGTATTGTCAAATGCAATTAGAAAAGTTTTCATTATGGGAAAAAACTGTGGTGCTATCCAGCAAAGGATGAAAAATCATTTGTTTTAGTCAAAGCTGAGATTTCTGAACATCATGCTGGACATAATCATTATGTAGATAAGGGATCTCTTTGTGATGAAGAAATACGATTTTCTCGGGACTGGAGACTCTAATCTCCTCAGGCTTGACATCAGAGTATAGTGTTGATATATATAATGTCTGTGTTGGAGAGAAATACACTTACCTTGACTACAGAAACTCATGGTAACTATCTTATACTGTGATTCAAATATCTCTGAATTCACAACTGGTACTATCTTTCTAAAGAAGACAGGTAATGCTGGCTGCAGGCTCAGTGGAACAATAAAGAAGATAAATGTAATTACAAGTAGCTAAACAAAAGTGAGGCAGTCCCTGTTACACCATTGGGATCACTTAGCCAAATTGGAACAATATTTAACCCCAGTGAGCTGCTACATTGCATGATCATCAGCTGTCAGTTTATCTGCTGTCTTATGTGGATGGGTAGATGGTGTGTGTGGAGGAGCTCCACACTGCATTGTGTGAGGGGTGCCACATCATCCTAACTTGCTTCACACAGGTAAATGAAAGCAGAACGCCCTTTTTAAAAGATGCTTGCAGAAGTCAGTTTTTTCATTAAATGTTCTGTCTTGCATTTTTATGATTTCTGTGTTCAAACCATTAGAGAAAAATATTGCCCTGTGGTTTTTGGGAAGTCAGACATGTAAAATAGTTTGCTTGGCAGTCATGTTTGTTTGATACAGAATGGCTCCTGTAGCCTTTGGTATATGTGGGAATAATGTATTGTTACATGTGACTTCCATTGCTGCCTCAAGATGAATGACAAGATACCCATTTGCCAGTGTGACTGAGGAACAAAGTTTTAGTGAAGCAGCAGGTATTTTTCAACTAGATGTGTTTGAAAAAGATTTCCATTGCTGTGCAAAAAGCTGTACCCTCATGGTAATCATCTTCCTGCATTCTTGACAGAAAAAAGTTACTGATATTCAGTTTCTTACATTTTGTGTTGACTTTTAGGGCATTGATTCTTTAGCAAGCCCTTTAAAATAAAAAATATTTTAGTGAGGCATAGAGTTTTGGATGGACAAAGCAAAGCCAATTAGCTGATTACCTCACTTCTCTGACCTGAGTTTCCACATCCATGTTAAGTCTATGCTGTCTTTTCTCTCTCAGTGTATCACTGCCAATTATTGGAATGCCTCATGAAATATAAGCAAGAAGTATGGAAAGTAAGTTTATGATCATATATACTTTATGGAAATGACTGTGCTTGGGTAGTAATGAAAACCAGATGGCTTGAAAATTGAACTGACTGTATGCCAGGAAGTTGTAAATGATCTTTATATCCAGTACTCCCTCTGGATTGTGGAGAGGAAGGTCCCTCTAATTTTCAGTTTACAGAGGCAATTCTACATTTTATAGAACAGAGGTCTGTTTCCTGAGTACTATGTGGTAGTGACTCCAATGAAATTTTGATAATGAGCAGACTTCTCAGTTCACGTAGGACTGGACTTTCATGAGAACTGTTTGTGAGTATTGTCTGAATCTGCTCTGAATCTGGTTATTTATCTGTATCTCACCTCTTTGCTCCATGGCTAGACAGAGAATTAATTTTGCTTAGTGCACTGTGGGGTGAGTTGTTGTTGTGCATGCTCTGATCAAACTCAGAAACATCGGTCATCTAATCTCTCCCTAAGAGCATAAAAAAGAAAGTTTCTTAGGGCATGAAATGTATTCATTTAGTGTGTTCAACTGTCTTTGAACAGAAATACACTATGTTGAATTGCAGTTTGTTACCTTGCAAAAATGAACATTTTGTGCTTGTCTTTCCTTAGGATTTGCTGTATGTAATAGCCTATGGGCCATCTCAAGTTAAACCTCCAGCAGTACAAATGTTATTTCACTATTGGCCCAATTTAAAACCCCCTGGGGCAATCAGTGAGTACAGAGGACTGCAGTACACAGGTCAGTGCAGCTGGTTTTGTATAGGCCAAAATAAATAAATGATGAGAAGTGTTAAAGTCACATTTTTACAGTTTTGTGATGTGTTTTGACGCTTTTTGTTTGATAAATTGTACTTTCATAACAATATGCAATATCCATTTATCTGCATTTTCAAAAGATGTTATGAAAAATAAGAACTCAGATTGTGACTAGTAAATGCGTTGTCTTACTCACAGTATTAACTAAACTGATGAGGAGCAGAAACAAATATTGTTTGTAAAAAATAGTCTGTGAAACTGCTGCCTGGGCCTCCCAACAGTTCTGGTTTATGTTCCTTTCAATTATTGCTTTTGTTGCTTTTGTTGTGCCAGCTGCTCACATTGCTGCTGTTGCTAAGACTTCTTATCTGGCTGTTACTGTCAAAAAAAGTCAGGTGATGCCAGGTACTGTTAGTGTAATGGATGAATTCTCAAGGTTGATTATGGGATGAAAAGGGGGGATAAAGTCAGGAATGCAGCTGGAGTGGGTGGATGGTTTGAATCCCCTGTCTGCCAGACTCCCCAGAAACAGTGATGGGATAGCGCTGCAACAGGGGTGGCTGTCCAGCAACAACTCATCACTTGCTTTTCCTGCTTGTCTGTCTCAACCTGTTCAAATAATCTCTGTCATATAGCAAACGTTTTGTTCACTTTTAAAATTTCTGGACCAGAATGTGACATTTTAAGTTATGAAAATGAAAGGTTGGAAGAAACCTTAGAAGACCTGTAGACTAACTCAAGTGCAGCCTGAATGTTCCCAGCAGAAATTTGTCTGATCTGTTTTAAAGCTTTCCACTGTAGGATTGATAAGTTTTCTTGCCTATTTAGGAAAAATTAAACTCTTCATATACATCCCGTAGAGCATCAAGTGATGCCATTTGAGCATCCCTTTGTTGCTTACTTGTCATTGCACAGCTAAGGCTCCTTCTGCTACTGGACTAGTTTCCCTTTGTCATAGCTGTGTTTTCATTTTGCTTGGGAATGTACCATAATTTCACAATTATAAGCCGCACCCGAATAGAAGCCGGATTTTTTTTTTTTTTTTTTTTAAGCAAAGATCCATGTGCGACAAAGTAACAAATTAGTAACAGGATCACACCAGCACCGGATTTGGTGTCAGGTGCTCAATTTGCAAACAGTTTTCATAGACCAGGGAAGCCTTTAAAGGCAGCCCCAGGCACCCTCCCCAGCCGGCTCTCACTTCTGGGTTGGCATTTCACTGGGATTTGTCCATAGATAAGCCACACCTGAATATAAGCTGCACTACTGGGGTAGGCTGGATTCTTCAATGAGAAAGGTGCGGCTTATAATCGTGAAATTACTGTAATTGAATTTACTCAGCTACTCCTATCATCTTGCTCCTGGAGTGGAAGGATAGTTAATTATTTCAAGATGCTGGTGAAGGAAAGATGAGTCTGCAACAGGAATGTCTGTGGGTTACTTTTTCCATTTTCTCACTGAATACATGGTTCATTTAATTATATTGTAAATAAGTCAGGAGGCCTGTATGTTCAAGGTTGTTTACTGTAATTATTCCCTCCTGAGGAATGGCTGTTTGTATCATACTCATATTTGTATAGTACTTAGTACAAGAGGATCTTGTTCTCAGTTGAGACCTCTAGACATAAAGAATATCAATATCTCTTCTCACTTATTAATCAGCCATGTTTTGGTTTTGCAGCCTGGAATCCTATTCATTGCCAGCACATTGAATGCCATAATGCAATTAACAAACCAGCTGTGAAGGTACTGCTGTTACTTTAGGGTCAAACCCAGCTGTCTGGGGTGGAGCAGGTGTGTGCCATGTGTTGTGGTGGTGTGCAGGTGACCAAAAGCAGGTGCTAAGGGAGCAGCAAAGTCTCTTGAGACCAAGGGTCACACCTTTGTGAATATGTTCTTGGGCTACCTCAAGCAAGATGAGGTTTCTCCTGCAGCTACTGTGGGAAATCTTGAAATTAAGCATGCCAATGGTTGTATAGCATTTTATAAAATTCTAAGCTGGCTCCCAGCTAATCCATGTAAATGTTTTCTTGAACACATATATGTGTATAAACATATATTATGCAAACATTACTGTGTACAGGAAGCATTATTTCGATTGTGTAGATACATGTGCACCTTGGTATCTTATTGAGCTCATGCCATGCACCTACTCTGGTCATGAGCCTTTGCTTGGAATGTGTCCTAAAGCAAAGAGCAACAAAGCTTTACTTACCTTTTCTGCAACCCTCTTTGAGGAAGGTAAATTTTTACTATTTACGTGTAAAAATGAGAAAGGTTTCGCCAGGGTCACAGAATATTTGGTAGCAGAGACAAGAACAGCAGCCCAAGTCCAGAACATACTACAGTTATGGGTACAGATCAGTTAATTTGCATCTAGTTAAGTGTGTAGGTACAACCAATTTTCCTGGCATCAAGTTTTATACTAATATAATTTATTTAGTCAAACAGTTCTGCAGTGAGCCTGCTGTGATAGGACATAATGATGGCACTTATTTCAAAAGTCCTGCAAGGGACTACCTTCCTGCCCACTCCAGTCATTCTCAGTGATTGCTCTCTCACAGGAAAAATGCTCAAAGGTGTTCCTTCATCTTGTAGTGATCACTAGCTTCAGGCTAATGGCATAATATTAAAAAAGGACAGTTTCAAGCTTTGCAGATTAAATACCTAAATATTTTTGAGTGATCTGCTAGCCTAATTTCGACAGAACTAGTTTTGATCAGTTATCATTCAGAAAAATGCAGCCTGTTAGGTCCTAAATAAATGATTTGGTTAACAAAGATGAGAACATCCAAAGCGGTATTTGTCTTTATTTACAGAGTCTTGCACTCCAATGGAGTGAGAATGATCAGAGTGGTTAAGATACAGTGTGTGCATATTACTGTTCAGGGTTTCCTTAGTGGTACAAAACACTTGAACAGCTTGAACTTGGCTGTTAGCTGTAACTGTTTTCTCTAATTGACTTATGTGAAGGGATAAAATCTAATGCAAGACAAAGTCTGGACCTGTGTTGCCAAGGGAACTGTGAGTCTTTGTTCTGTCACTGCAGTTGTGCTCTATACTTAAAAACTGCGACGGCTGAAAATTAGATTTTGCTGGAAGAGGCATATTTGAGAAAGAAAAATCTAGACCTTTCTGTTACCTTGTCCTAAGCATTGGATCCTCTAAGTGCTATTTCCTTGGGGAAGAAAAAGTAGCAGTGTATAGTAAATATGTGATGTGAATATATAACAAAATGTACTTGTCTTTCAGAAAGCAATAATACTGGTACTGAAATAAGTCCTATTTTTTATAGGCTCTCACATCCCTGTCTTACTTAGAAACAGTTTAAGATCTTGTACACCATGTGCTGTGTATTTTCTTTCAGAATACTAAATGCTCTTAACACATATCAAAGCTGTGCTATATTTTATGTCCTAGCTTTATCATATTGAACTTTTTCAGCAAGCTTCAATGAAAAGAGATGTTAATCCTTTTCCTTCTCCACGTTTCAGATGTGCATTGACCCATCCCTGTCTGTGGCTTTGGGTGATAAGCCACCTCCCCTGTATCTTTGTGAAGAATGCAGCCAAAGAATTGCAGGGTAGGTAAATCAAGAGCTGGAAAATTATAAATATTGTCAGACTCCTGAGTTCAGAACTCTGGAATTTTGATTTTCTGCAGTATGATTAGCATATAATTCATATTGGTAAATGTGTTGAAATATATGGAGCACACTGCCACTCAGTGTGAATAAGGATTACAGATGTTTGCTCCACAGGATCAACATTTGCACTTACCTTAAACAGAGCTTTTAATTTGAGATCTCTGAAAGAGTAGATACTGTGGGATCTCTGTACATTAACTGTTATAGGAAAATCTCATTAGTGAACCAGCTTATCTTATGGAACATTTTTTGTCCTCATCCATTAGTTGTCATTTAAAACAGAACATTACAGTGAAAGCTCTTTTACAGAGCTTTCACTAATGTTTTGTAACATGTATTTCAGATTAGTCTCTAAGATATACCAGGAAGCAGCAAAGATCAAAGAAATTGATCAAGGATTGGCCAGTACTTGGAAGGAATATACTCTGAGATAAAATGACCTTACTTTGTTTTCGGTTTTGGTTGTCTTTTTTTATCTTTAAATTGCTACTTTGGTTTGCATTAGTATGCAAAGTTTACTAATACTTGCAGTGCCAGTAGTTGCTTCAAATGGACAAGGTTACAGGTGGTTCAGAACCTAAAGGAGTTTTTTGCCTCAGTTTCAGGCAACTTTAAACCACACTGGCTGTGGGAAAAGCAATTACATCTCACCTTAGGTTTTTAAGTCACCATTGAGTTAAAGTTGCAGGAAAAAGTAATTGAATTTGGAAGAAGCATAGCTTCTAAGAACACTCACAGAAAACAGTTCTGGTACTTTTGTTTCTTTTTTACATTCATCTGTTATTCTTCACTGCAATTTCTTAGCTGTCAGACTTTCAGAGCACACTTTGTTTTAATTTGATAAATTTAGATCTCAAAAGTAATTTTTGAGAGCCTTGAACATGGTGACCAGCATCATCAAAGTGGTAATTTGCAGCAAGACAGCACAACAAAGAGGTGTAATGTAAACCAGTCTGCAATTTATAAAACTACATTTGAAAAAACAACTTCAGAATAATGTTCCTACCACTTTGATTTATCGAAATTTCGTTTGTGCAAAAATAAATCCATGTATACATATATATATATGTATAAAAAGAAAGCTAATTACATATACATTTTTACAGGGATCACAGTGAATGGTTGATTGATGTTCTTCTGCCACAAGGTAAGAGGTATTTTAAGGGTAGGTAAAAACTAATAATAGTTGTACAACGCTATGCTGATATTTCTCCATACTGTATTACTTGAACTGATGCATTCTGTTCAAAAGTGTTGGGTTGTTGGTTTTTTTTAAGTTTGTGCTTAATGCTGCTTAATGTCCTTAAAGTGCTATGAAGAATTGACTAATCCTCTATCTGAAATACTGTGCAACTTCTTATGTGTGAGGAAACAGACTATGGAATAGATTTTCAAATTTCGAAACATTATCAATTGGAACCAAAAAATATTTGTGTCCCACAGCACTGTCCAAAAACTGGGGCTAGTTCTTCCATTAACCTGGGTCTGATTTGCAAGCTGTAAAAGCTACTGAAAATCTGTAACATGAGACTGCAAAGGATATCAGAAAAGGACATAAAATATTTTTCAATGATCCAGTCATCGATCCATTGTCACTTTGGCCAGTGACAAAATCTGATATTTTGTTATCTGCTAGAATGCAGACAAAGCATGTTGACAGACTAATCAGCATATTTTCTAAAATAACCCTTCCAGGGATAGAATGAAGACATCGCCTCTCTCTTCGATTTGCAAACTGAAAATTCTTAAGCAGTTGAGATTTTTTTGCTGTCTGCATTTAGTTGAAATGTTATCCAGATTAAGGATGTTTTATTTACTTAATGGAAGCACTTCTTTTTAATCAGCCACTTAAACTTACTGAATCATGTGTTGCCAGGGCAACAGATCAAATAGCTACTGCTTACAGGTTGAATCTGCAAACATTTCACTCTGAAATGATGGGCCACAGACACAGTGGCTGCTTACACACTGCTCACCCATATTCACTACTCTTTTTGCCAAGAGCTTTCAGGAGCAGTGCAGGCGCACCTGAGCCACTCCCCTGCATGCACAGTGTGTACAAGGTGTGCTTTTACAGGTCTGTCTCTAGGCAGAGGCACAAGCAGAATGGATGGGTTGCAGAGCACACCACACTTAATGCAACAAGGCTTTCATGCATTTCAAAGTGTCCTAACTTAGGCAGGCTTAGGGGCTTCAGTAGTATCTGGAAACACAAGTTTAGCCCAGGGACTTCCTTGCAGGATGTCCATTTCCCCATGGCAGAAAGATGCTCACTTTGTGTTCATGTTTTGTATGCCTTCCCCTTACAGCTGAAATTTCTGCTATATGTCAGAAGAAGGTAAGATTCAGCCATTTGTGTGATGGAGCATGATTTGATGTTGTGTGTACTGTCATTCCATTACTGTGTAGTGCATTCTTCTTTGCACCATTCCAAAACTTCACAATTTACCCATGAATGCATTTATTGGTGGATGGAAATGATTCAGCAGCAGCAGCAGGTTTCTTTTTGTTAAAACTGACAATGTTGATTTGAGTTTTAGGTTTTAGTTTAAGTGGCAATTGGTAAAGCAATCCAATTATGCGGTTGAGTTCTGTATTCTGTAACTCTGTTTATGAAGAGGATAGAACAAGAGATGAATTTTAAATCTAAGTGTTTATATATCTTGCTATCTCCTTGAAGTCTTGGATTAATCCTAAATTGGGCAAAAATCTTACTTAAAAATATGTATTTTTAAAAGTACATGGACTGAAAATCTTCAGTGCTTGGCTCTAAAAAGATTGCTGACAAAAAGAATCTGCTTACAGTTCATACCAGCTAATGTGTTTTAATAAGACATTAATAGCGAGGAATACAGTGTACAACATATTCTAGTTCTCATGTGGTAAAGAAAGCTTTTCTGTTGGGCTGGATTACTAGGTGGCAGAAGTTTCGGGTGCTTATTTCAAAGGCTTGTACTGTTTCCTATGATAAGGCAGATCCTAACATAGCATAAACTGTGGCATGGCGGCACCACTGTTTTGCACTCCTGAGGACCCACCTGTTGCTACCTGTAAGTTAAAAAGATCTTCTGAAGCATAAGCAGGTGTTAAGACAGCTAGTGTAAATTTTAGAGGTTGCTCCAAGCCAGGAGGTTAAGGTTGATGACTCAAGTGTCAATTTGGTATTTCAGAAGAGGAGCAACTGTGACATTTAAGACCAGGCTCAGCAATTAGTCCTGAGCTGATCTTTCTGGAAGGTCAGTGATGTTTGGCATCAGGAGGTTGCACACAGTCATGCTTTCACAGAGTGATTTTGGAAATTGCCAGCATTTGAGCCAGCTGTGTAGTGCTGACTCTCGTCCCTGTTGTCGCCTCCATTTCCCGATCCCTGTGGCCTGATAAACTGTTTGTTATTTTCCAGAACTGCAGCTCCCACGTCAGAAGAGCTGTTGTCACCTGCTTCTCGGCGGGCTGCTGCGGCCGCCACGGCAACAGGCCCGTGCGCTACTGCAAGAGGTGCCACTCGAACCACCACAGCAGCGAGGTGGGCGCCGCCGCCGAGACACACCTGTACCAGACATCGCCGCCGCCCATCAACACGCGCGAGTGCGGCGCCGAGGAGCTCGTGTGCACCGTGGAGGCTGTCATCAGGTAACACCTGTGAACATCCCTGTGTGGATCAGAGCAGGATTTTGTGTGAATAGCACCGAGGAGCTCGTGTGCACTGTCGAAGCTGTCATCAGCTGACAGGGCTGCTTGTGATACCCCGTATGGAGCAGGATTTTGTGTAAATAGTGCCTGCAGGTTTTCTGCAGGTGGATTATAGTTCCACTGGGATAATCTGAGAGCAGACACTGAACTTCTGCTGCTTTAGCAGAGAATGGCTCAGGTGTGAGCATTGTCCTGATAAGGAAGTCAGCCTGGAATCCCAGGATTTGGTGTTATTTTGTTTCAGGACAGTGATGACATCATGTGGTTTACATCTAGCTGCTCCTGATTAGATACCTGTATCCCCTGCTGGAAAGGTGCATTCACTGACCACGATCTTATTTTGTAGCTTGCTGAAAGAGGCAGAGTTTCATGCAGAGCAGAGGGAGCATGAACTCAACCGAAGGAGGCAGATGGGCCTCTCCTCTTCGCATCACTCCCTGGACAACACAGACTTTGATAATAAAGATGATGACAAGCATGACCAACGCCTCCTGAGCCAGTTTGGAATATGGTTCTTGGTAAGAAATTCTTGGATTCTTCTCTCTTCTTGGTTGCCTCTCCTTTATTTTCTGAAGTCTGTTTTACCTCTTATTTATTCTTACTTCTTGGCTTTAGTTGGTGTCTTATTCTGATTTGTAAACAAAAATTTGTCCTTTGAAGTTGTCAGTCTTGGAGATTTCATAACTAGTTTTGGTGGAGCTGCTGACTTCCTCTGAGTCTACTACAAAGTGTGTAACAGAATTATTCATTCTCAGTTTTTTAACTGACTTTCTATTTGCCATCAGCTTTGTTCACAAGTGTCGTCTGGTGAGTGCCATTATTTTAACTTTAAAAGGCAGTCCCCTAAAAATGTATTTTTCTCCTTCCAGCTTTCAACATCACTTTCTGGAAGCAGAGCTTTCTCTCTTACCTCAGAATAGGCTGGAGGACTCTTAGTGGGATGCTGTTCCTTCCTGCAGTCAGCTTGATCAAGTTGTCAGTCAGTGTGCTCCATTCACCTGGTGTGGGTGGACAGAATGAAGCCCTGCTGGCTCTACCCCCACAGTAGCTACCAGAGATTATTCCAAAGCAGCAGCACTGCTGCTGGCTAGTTCATGAACAGGCCAGGCTGCACCATGATAGATCCTCAGAACCTGCATTCTGCAGTTCTCCTTGAGGACAATTCTCATGCTCTTTCCAATCCACCTTTTCTCTCAAGCTGTCCTCAGTCACCCAGTGACGGGTGGGCATTTAGCAGGACCCCTCATCCACTATCTAAACAGAGATAGGATCTCTAGATGGCAAGGTGGTAGGTGTGGAATTCCATAGTGCCAAAAAAGCTGCTCTGCAGTTTCAAGGGACTACGTGAATAAATTTATATTCTGCTGACATCTTGTGGGTTTTGTTGTTTAATGTTGCTTTAGAATTAAAGACATCTGCTATTTTAAATGTCTTTATTTGGCATCTATTCTGCATCAAATAATGTTTTATGAAGACTGAAGGTCTTTATTTCCAGAAGTAGAATTAAAGTGAGAGCAGAGCAGGTTGTGTTTCACTGTACATGCCCCACCCCTGACAAGAGTACCTTTCTGTGGTAGGGAGGAAGAACTGTCTACATTCTGTTCTTGTAAAACATCTTGATCTCTCTGTGAGTGAGTATTGACAGAGATGACCACACGGATTGTGAGAAGTTTTGGATTGCTGCTTTCCTTCATAAAATGACTCTTTTATGCAGAAACTACATAGAAGTTGAGAGTTCCTGCTAAAAAGGCTTCTGGCTGATACTGCCTGTGAGTTAATGCTCAATGAGCCAAGCACAAGAAGGCAAACCCCGTAACTTCAACCTGCAATGAAGCAGAAAATTGTACTTTGAATTGGCAGGAGGGTTGATAGCTGCCTCAAGAAAAATCATGGAGGAAAAGCATTTGTTAAATGGACTCTGGTTTCTGTGGGAAGGAGAGCTGTCGTTTCTTTCTCCACATATAATAGGAACATTTCCCATTGTTCACTTGCTGCAAGGCAGTGGTCACCAGGTTTCAGGTTGCTAAGTGTTGAGAGCACAGCTTTCACTAGGAAATGACAATGAATAGCTGATAGGTGGTTAAAGGAGCTTCTGAATTCGCCTGCCACCCATTCTTTGCATTCAGTGCAGCAACCTGTCTTGTCTTCTGTCCCCAGAGGATACCAAGAGCTCAAACATCAGGTAATTAAGGGTTTAGCAGTGTGCTGGCTTGTGAACTGGGATAGAAGCTTGGTCTCAGATTTGTAACAGCTTTGCAGTCCAGGTATCATTTTAGAGAGTTCGGAGAAGGGAAGAAGAATCATTAATTAATGAATGAATCACTAATTAATTATTATATAGCAATTTCTGAAGACTTAAAACTCATATTCATGCCCCAAATGAGGACAAAATTTCAAGATTAGAATCTTTTTACAAAGTAAAGGTCACTTATTACATTAGGTAGGCATTTTCTTTCTGAATTTTTGAAGTTCTTTATTTGACTTGTCTTTTTATCTGGTACATTTTATATATGTGTGTCTATGTATATCATATATTTTACTTGGTATTACAGTACCTTCTGAAATTAAAAGTAATTTTAAAGTTCTAACCAAAATGTTTGTCAAAACACTCTTTACTGATTTTTTTTGCAGTGTTGAAAGTAAACAAAATAATTCAGTGCCTGGGTTTTTGTCTCTTTTATTGTTATTTTCTGGTTATGAAATGTTTTGTCAATTGTCCTGTACCAACCTCTATTTAAAACTGATCATCTCGTTTGTCTCCTATGTAATCTGCATTATCATAACTCTGAGAATATTCAAAATATTGCAAACAAGTTTCCCACCTTTAATTCTAGAAATGGAAGTGGAGTTGTGTTTCTCTGTTCCAGGTGAGCCTTTGCACTCCCAGTGAGAATACACCCACAGAGAGCTTAGCAAGGCTGGTTAGCATGGTGTTCCAGTGGTTCCACTCCACAGCATACATGATGGATGATGAGGTTGGCAGCCTGGTTGAGAAGCTGAAGCCCCAGTTTGTTACTAAGTGGTTGAAGACTGTTTGTGATGTCCGATTTGATGTCATGGTTATGTGCCTCCTTCCTAAGCCAATGGAGTTTGCCAGGGTAAGAAACATTTCTCTGAAGGCTCTCTTATTTGCTACAGAGATTAAGCTCTTAAGTAAAATCACCTTTTCTTTCCCAGCTCTGACAGGACAAAGGAATCTCAGTGGTAGAGGGAGCAGTGAAATTTGAGAATTTTTCATCTTCATGGCATTTTTAGTTTTACTATGTTACTATGTTAGTTACTATGTTAGTTTACTATGTTAGAAAGTAGGCATTATTTACACTAATGTGAAGGCAGGTTGGAAGAATCTTACATGTATTGAAAGATACTGTACATTTTTGATAGCTGCACATTTCCAGTATGATGCTGAAGTACTCAAACTTTCTTTGGTAAAAGATATAATTTCCCTACTCCCAGATATAAACCTGTCCTTCAGTGTTTCTTTGCTCTGTGGATACTTTATCTCTGCAGCTGTGAATTAAGGTTTATGAAATCACACAGTTGTAACTGAAGGGAGCTCTGGGAATACTGATCCTAACTTCAGAGTCCTAATTTGAGTGGCTCAGTTGAGATCCCAGTCTGACCTGGTTTGCTTTGCTGCTGATGAAGAGAGAGAGAGATTTACCTGTAAGGTTATCCAGGGTGCCTAAGTGCAACCATTGCTGCAACCTCTTCTGGGAAGAATAATTCTTTCTGTCCATTAGTTATGAAGCAGAACTCACCACTTAGTCATACTTTTTTAAAGACCTTTTTCTGAGCGTCTCATGTAAAATGTCCAGAGGACATGTTGGGCTTGCTTCCTAAAATTAAGTGTCTAGACTTGGAAGGACCATAAAGACTGTGTGTGATATATTACTTCATCAGAAATGAACTGGATATCTGTGTGTTTTCCATGACATAATGTGTAGGATTTGCTGTACATGTGCAGACCAGCACAGCTGTGTGTTTTACTCTGAGCAATTTCTGTAAGTTACACTTGGCTTTGGGAGGACTGGAGGTCAGCTGAGGCAATTTGAGAGGTGGATGGATGCTTCAAATTTTAGAAACTGAGCTAAAGAGACCATGGCTTTGAGGTTAAAGGGAGAAGGAAGGACTGAACCTCATGCTGTAATCTCTTACAGATCTTTTTTTTTTGATCCAACCTCTCTTTTGAGTTTTATTACCTCCTGCTGCAATACTTTAGGCTAGATCAAAAACTTGCCAGATTTGCAAGGCTTCACTAGAACATGAAGACAAATAGCCATGAAATTAGCTGTGATGAATGAAGGAAAAATAGTTTGCTGGCTGAGATTATCAGTAATTACTGCCAAAACAGCAGGCATCTTTAGAACCATTATCAGGAACAGAAGATGTGAACTGAGGTCAGTTAGAATAATTACTCTCTGCATGCCAATTACTTATGTACTTAGAAGCATATTTTTTGTCTCCATCACTTAGAACCTTGCTTCAAAAAACCCTAAACAAACACCCATGAAGGAAGACCTTGTACAGACCAAGTTTTCAAAATAAAGCCCCAGCACCGTAACAAGTTGCCCAGACCAAGAAATTGATGGTGCAAGTTTGACCAAATGAATCTGTGCCTTTTTGAGAATTGTAAATAATAATACACTGAATCATGGCCCGGAAGTGAGCAAACTTCATTTTAGTCTCGAGCAATGCTTTTGTGTACTGTCAGTCAAATGAAAGAGGAAAAAAACAATGCAGCTCTATGGCTGAATACTAAATTCTTCCTTGAAAGTATTAATGATCACCTCCAAATATTTCTTCGCTGCAACACACTGAGCAAATTTGTGATACTGAGCAAGTTACAGAGACTAGAAATGTTCATCAGTGTAATTCTTGGAAATACTCACAGGTTGGTGGATACTGGGACAAGTCATGCAGTGCTGTAACCCAGTTAAAAGAAGGGCTGAATCGAATCCTTTGCTTGATTCCCTACAACGTGATAAACCAGTCGGTGTGGGAGTGCATCATGCCAGAGTGGCTGGAGGCTGTAAGGACAGAGGTGCCTGATAACCAGCTGAAGGAGTTTCGGGAGGTGCTCAGGTATGTAGGCATTTGTTGGAATCATTCTGGTTTTCATATGTTTGTTGAGGGTTTTAGCATTGTAAGGTGGTGACAGCTCCATGTGTGCAATAGACAGTAGTGAGTAAATGCTTTGGGTTTGTTTTATGTCTTATGTTTAGACTAAAGCATTTAAGCTTTAGGAAAGTTTTCTTTTATTGCTCCTGGTATCTAAGAGCCAACTACATGGATGCTTCTTTGATGTGAGCAAGGCACATTTTTAGTGGACTTCTTGCAGCATGTTGGACCACCTTTCTCCTACTGTCCAGCTGATGAGAAATAGCAGGGATAAGTAGAGCTGGCATTGAGGTATTTATTTAGCTAATATCTTCCCCTACTAAGCAAAGGAACACCAGAATAAGAATGGTGGTGGAGTTGTAATTCTATGTTGGGTGTATGACTTTGACAGTAAAACTTCACATTGCCTTTTAATTTATGACAGGGCTCTGAAACTGACTGTAAGTTCATATTTGTAGGTATTGCTGTAAACTTTTTTTAGTGCAAATACGGAAAAATGGGCCAGTGAGATGAGAAATTTTCCAATTTTTGCATTGGATGTTGGAAAAGATGCTGCTTTGAAATGAAATTGGCCATATGTGATGTCAGTTAGTAAGGTGCATCACCAAATTCAGAGATGACCTGGTCTAGTCAGGACAGCAGCCTAGCTCAGCTCCCGTGGGAGGTGAGGCTGCCAGATTAGCCTTCTACCAGTTTTCTGTTCTATCTCACACAGTGTATGCCATGCTAGCTCAATGATTCTGCATTTTTGTTCTACTTTTCAGCAAAATGTTTGACACGGAGCTTTGTCCTCTGCCCTTCTCCTTGGAGGAGATGTTTGGCTTTATCAGCTGTCGGTTCACAGGATATCCATCTTCTGTGCAAGAGCAGGCATTGCTCTGGCTGCATGTAAGTGTCCTTGCTTGGCAGGTCATGCTGAAGCAGCTGATAATTTTGGAAAAGAATCTGCTTTTCCCTTCTGCCCTTTGCTTGGCTCCAGTATAAGGATGGCTGGTAGGCAGACCCTGAGTGTTGCTAACCCATCATGAGCAATAGCCCAGTTGAAAAGGTGGGGATGAGTCAATGGCTGCACTTGGTAGTCTAGGGGACCTTTCATAACCTAAATGATTTTGTGATTCTTTAAAAATGGGAGTCTGGGAATTTCTTTAACCTTTGTCTGTTGGGTCTTTAGGGCCATTCAGGTGGCTGACTTTTTTACAGCATTACTTTTTAGTCTCCACAAAAATTGTTCTGTAGATTCCAAAATTAATTCCAGACTCTAGAAACAGCTGTAGCAGTTTCTGCATATGGAGAGCTTGAACAGACTAGCTCTGTACTCACCAAGCTTTCTGCTGCTCTGGCCCTTTTTGTGCTATATTTGCCCACAAAACTGGCATTCACCCAATGTTCAAATTAAAAGCTACAGCAATAATCATGTCATCTGAGGGCAACGAATTCAAAAAGGATATAAAATTTTCCATAACACCTCAGGATAATACCTGTGCTTTTCATTATTGCTACTTTCCTGCTGAGGGTTATTTTAATTAAGCCTCTACAAAGACCAATTTACCTCACTGTAATTTCAATTTTCAGGTATACAGAGTTTTCAAGTAAAGCATGATTTTTTTAGATTTTTCTTGAATTAATACCACTTAATGACAAGTACAAATGAGCTTATATTTATCTGAGTGTTGGTGGCATAATAGATTGTGAATATTCTCCAAGTGATGTGCAATTAATAATTCTGCCACTATGTTGACACCTGTAGGCTACCATTCTGACCAGATTCTTAGAATAAAAAAAAGGAATTCAGTTTTAAGGAAAAATAAATAAATACTTATTCATTCAAGTATTAGTAATACCTCTGCTTGACAGAAAATTTTGTGGAGTAACTTTACATCCCTGTTTGTGTTTGTGCATAAAACTGATCTCTAGGTGCCCCAAGTGGATATCGACAAATATTTTGAAAATGCCTGTTTTATTTTGCCCTGATTCTAACAGAAATCTAAGCTTGCACCTCAAATCCCCAAATTAAATGCACTTGCTGAACTGAGGATTATGTTTAAAAAATGCATATAAAGTAGCTGGTGTTTGTGTTCTAGCTTGAAACTCATGCTTTCTTATTTGTTGTCTTTCTTCAGGTGTTGTCTGAACTAGACATTGTTGTTCCTCTTCAGTTACTAATCAGCATGTTTTCTGATGGAGTCAATTCTGTAAAAGAATTAGCAAATCAAAGAAAATCAAGAGTCAGTGAACTGGCAGGAAATCTTGCTGCTCGGAGGGTAACTGTTATTTGTCCTGCTTTTATTTTTACTTATAGCAGTCTTCCTAATAGAGTCCACACAAAGAATTTAACAAAATCTTTCAATATGGCAGCCTTTGATTGAAAACACTATACATTTTGAAAAGTAAAGAAAATTGGCATGATTTCAGTTAATATCACTCTATCATATAAAAGTGTAAAGACAACACAGGTAGGAACTTGGTATCTTTTCCAACCTTTTTTATTCTTTGCACCTTCTATTAATAACTATCAGGAACAAATTATTATGGACAATTGATCATCCAGAGTGACCTTTTATATTCTGGTATGAATTTGGTGGGGCTGGGTATGTTTCGAAAGGGTGAGAGAGCAGAATTTATTTGTGGTTCCCTGCATTTTTTATCCCATACACAAGAGATGCAGAATTTTATCTAACGTTGTCTGTCAAAGGCTTGTGGTCTGGAAGAAAACATGTGCAAGTATGTAGGCACTACACATACTTGGTGTGATGTGACTTAACTTGCCACTAGTTTGGATGAAGTGCTTCAAGGGCAGCAGGAACAAGGTTGCTTGGAAGACCTGATTCTTTAGATTTAAGGGACTACAGCATCTAGGTTGATGATTCCTTACATGTGGTCTGCCAGTCTTCTGGTGTAGCTCTGCAGAGAGCACTGTCACACCTAGCCCATGATCACTTCTAAACTAAGCAGAAGAAATGGTCAAAGTTATTGTCTGGTCTGTCAGACCATAGCTGGTGTGAAAACTGACCTTGTGTGTCATCTAAGTGTGAATCTCCTGCAATACCTAGAAGTTCTCAGGATGTTTGAGATGGCCTGCTGTGGTGTGGGCACAAATCAGTGGCGACATGGACAACTGCCATTGTGTTCAGTTCATTTCCAACTACCTGCATCCTTGGTACAGCCTTAGTTAACAAAGTTCTCTTGAAGTGGGCTCCTTTATTAGCCTCCTGCTAGTAAAGTCAGTGTCCATGGATTGTGGGGCAGATCACTGTGTCCTGATGGCTGCTTTGCTGCCTGCACCAATTTTCTGTCTGGTTTTTGATGTTGAAGTTCTCCTTAGTAGGAACAACATAATGAATGTCAGCCACTTAGCTTAAGAGAATGCATCATCTGGGCAGAATATGGTTCCTGTGTCCATCGTGTCTAACCATTCAGTGGTGTTAAGGCACATACGAATACAGTAACTTCACAATCATAAGGCGCACCAGATTATAAGGCGCACATTTTTTTTTTTTAAAAAGAGCGGGAATCCTTGTGTAAGAAAGTAATGAATTAGTAACAGAATACTGTCAGGTGCTCAATTTGCAACAGTTTTCACAGATCAGCCTAGCCCTCAAACTCAGCCCCAGGCGCCCACCCTGTGCAGCCCCTGTTCCCGGCAGCCCGGCCCGGCCCGGGTGGCCTCGCGCAGCCCTGGCCCCGCTTGGAGCTGCTGCAGCAGTCAGCCCTGGGCAGTCAGCCCCGGCCCCGCTCGGGGCCCAGCGGGCTCAGCTTGCCTCAGTGCTGCTGTGGGCTTGCCCTTCCATGTTGGCAAATTTCTGAACTTTGTCCATATATAAGGCGCACCAGCCTATAAGGCACACTTCTGGGTTTGGATGGAAACTTCAGTCAAAAAGGTGCACCTTATAGGCATGAAATTACTGTACTTTGCAAAAAAGCTACAGAAGGGAGTGGCAAGGCTGTGAGAGTTCTTGCTATTTCTGGCATTTTCATATAGAATGAGATTGTTTCAATGTCTAACAGTCATTTGGACGTGTTGATTTTCTTTTATATTTTCAGGTAAGCATTGCTTCGGACCCTGGGCGCAGAGTTCAGCACAACATGCTGAGTCCTTTCCCAAGCCCCTTCCAGAGCCCATTTCGGAGTCCAATTCGTAGTCCTTTTCACAGCCCTTTCAAGAATTTTGGACATCCTAGTGGGAAAATGATTGATTTTGAGTGTGAAGATGAGGAAATGAATCTTAATTGCTTCATTCTGATGTTTGATCTAATCCTGAAGCAGGTACTTGAAGAAGAAAAACATCCACATGGAAGGAACACTCATGTTCTGTAGTCACTTTTGGCTCTCGTGTATTGATTCTCTTTCTGCTAAGGGCCTGGCATGAGGTGTGAGGCATTTAAATCCCAGTACAGCTGTCATCTATCTTTATCTCTATAGAAATTATAGATTCGTGTTCAAAGAAGTTATATACCTCCACATTCAGGTTAAATACTGACCTGACATTAGAGAAAGGAACTTTTCCTTGGAGCTTTGTTTATTTTTACAGACTAGAGACAGAGATTTATTGGTAAGCTTAGGTTAGATACATAATTCTCGGATAGCTAAGTTTCTATATTGTGAATCCAAGGACCAGTGTTTTGGATTACAGTCTCCAGGTAAAATGAATGGATTCTGTGCTTGAAACTATCTATTAACTCCAGCTGTTTGAGCTTGGGCCTCAACATCAGTGGCAGTTTAAAATTCTGAGTTACAGTTTATCTCAGATTCTCCCCAGTACTGTAATATAAAGCTAGCAAGCATATAGGAAGAAGCAGACAGTTTGTACTCTGCCTTTTAAATGAATAATAAATCCTTACTCTTTTAACTTTCTTTCAGATGGAACTCCAGGATGATGGTGTCACTATGGGCTTAGAGAATAGCATCTCAAAAGATATAATATCCATCATAAACAATGTGTTTCAGGCACCCTGGGGTGGTTCTCACACCTGTCAGAAAGATGAAAAAGCTGTTGAATGTGGTCTGTGCCAGTCCAGCATTCTGTGTTACCAGCTGGGTTTTGAGCTGCTGGAACAGCTTGCTCCAAAGGAAGAAATCAGGCTTGTGGTAAGTAGTGCAGGAAAGGGTCTGAGTAATTGGTGTGCTGGAACTCCTTCACTATTCTCATTCCATTGTGCTCAAGGGAGCAAAGGAGCACTGATGAAGGATTTGGAAGGGTAAAGCAAAATGCCGTTGAACTGTAAAAGTTTTAATTGATTCAAAGAACCCAGGGAAGATGGCAATATTCATCCACCATGAACTCTTCCCCCATGAACACTGAAGTGGTGTTTCACTTTGCAAGTGCATCATTCCAATCTTACTGTGTCTCGAATAAAGCGTGTATTGTTAGTACTCAGCTTTTGTTAAAAGTGAAGAGTGGATACTTTGAAATGATTGCTAATTTTGAGCTGGAGCTTGACTGTTTGAAATGCTGAGTGCTGTGGGAAAATGAATTTACAGTAGTTTCACTATTATAAACCGCACCTGAATATAAGCCGCACTTCCGGGTAGCTGGGAAGACCACGGGATTTGTCCATATATAAGCCGCACCCGAATATAAGCCGTGTGGGTTTTTTTTTTTTTTTTAACTCCACACGGCAGAGGGGCGGGGCACTCCGGCCCAGCCCCACACAGCCCGGCTTCCCAGCAGCAGGGGTCGGCCCACCCTTGCGCAGCCCCCGTTCCCGGCCGTCCCCCGTTCCCACCGGCTCCCGGTGGCACAGGGGCCAGGCCGCCCTTGCGCAGCCCCCATTCCCAGCCGTCCCACGGTCCCAGCGCCTCCCCATGGCACAGGGGCCGGGCCGCACACTTGCAGCCCCCGTTCCGGGCAGTCTCATGCTCCCGGCGGCTCCCACTTGCCACTCTGCTTGGCCAGCTCTCACTTCCGGGTTGGCGTTTCGCTGGGATTTGTCCATAGATAAGCCGCACCTGAATATAAGCCGCACCACTGGGGTAGGCTGGATTCTTCAATGAAAAAGGTGCGGCTTATATTCGTGAAACTACTGTACTTTAGGTTGAGTACCCAACTTTTTCAGACCCAGGTGCATACTCTCCAGTCACTAGTCATCATTAAAGTTCTCTGTAGTTTTGCAGAAGAATTGGAGCATTTTCTGTGGTGGTGGTCTATGAATTTATTTTAAGCTGGATGTCTATTACATGAAACTGTTCCATCTAGTAGTTGAGAAGAGGGCTTCATTCCATTTATTCTGTTGCTAATTTGCTGTGGCTTGTTAGTAGCAGATTTTTCTTAGCTTTTTTTCTTCAATGGAGGGAATAGTGATGCCTTTTTATGTGTCAAGTTTTCAGAATTTCATTTGATGTGTATGCTAGAAGGAGATATTTTGCGCATGTTATTCAGTAACCTGTGCTAGTAAAGTCATCTCATGCCCCTCCAGTCCAGATTCTCAAGTGAGAATTAGCGAACGATGCAGTCTTTTGCTGCTGGGACACTTCCAGAATTCACCCTGAGGTTTACAACATAAATGTCACAATGGAACCTTTAATCCTGAGCTCCTTGTCACAGGCAGAAGTAACTCCAGCCTGGAGTTGACATTTTGTCAATGTACAAGTGGTTGAGGTAGGTCCTGCCTCTAAGCCTGTGCCTCCACAGTAGTGCAGGAAACACCCCGCTCCTGTCTTCAGGCAAGGATGGCAAAAGTGGTGAAGTATTGGCTCTTTGATTGAATCCACCTCAGCTCCAGTATGGATGTACAATTTCTGTTAAGTCGATGTCTGAAACATACTCTTTTTGTCAGTATGCATTTGCTGGTGCAAAATGCTAGATATGCAGGTGATTTGATGCACAAATGTACGTGGAACTAAATAAAGTCTCATTTGAGCTCAGTTTGTCACATGAAATGTAGCTTAGACAGCAGGATAGAGCCTCATGTATGCAGGTAACATCAAGAAATGAATTTAACTTACTATATTCTTAAAGGAGCCCACAGATAACCTGGAGGATAGTCTTCTGTATACTAGACCTGAGTTTATTATAGGAACTGAAGGAGAAGAGGAAGACAAATCAGTGCCAAAGCACGGAGAAAACCCAGGAAATCACACAGAAACCACAGAAAATGCTGGTAGGTAGAGGCTGAAAAGGTTGTTGCAGTAAGGCTTTAAAAGAAATGCTTATACCCATATACAATACAAGTTTATGAAGCAATATTTTAAGTCCAACACTGCACAATCAATTTTTTTATTATATGTTTAATTCTTTCAGTGTATTAATTGAATTGGCTGTAAGTAAGTTGATAGCAAGTGTGAAAGAAGTCTTGGCATTTTGAACATATAAAGTAGCAAAAACATTACATGTCACATTCCATGCTGTGCTAACTTTACTGACTGCAGGGTTAATATGCCTAGAATTAATTTGTCTCTCATCACCTTAATGTTCTTAAGTTTCATTTTGAATTCATAGTTAAAAGAATTTTAATATTGTCCGTAACTTACATTTTTAACAGCAATAAAGAATGACACAGAAAGAAAGTTTTGTTATCAGCAACTTCCAGTCACCTTGAAGCTCATATACACTATACTGCAGGTAACACTGATTACTTGTTAGTTTTGTTTGTATTGTTGGTGAAGTAGTGGCATTGTGTTGAGAGAGAAACATCTGTTTACACAGGAAATGTCAAGGTTTGAAGAACCAGACATTCTTTTTAACATGCTGAATTGTCTGAAGATCCTATGTCTTCATGGGGAATGCCTGTATATAGCAAGAAAAGACCATCCACAATTTCTTGCCTATATTCAAGATCACATGTTGATTGCAAGGTGGGTTTTTATAGAACATTTTGTCTTCATACTTTATTGATTCTTCAGGTATACATTTGTTATTAGTGTCAAAGAATTTGTAAGTTTGTGTAAGATTGTGTTCCATGGCAGTTGTCTAGAATTAGGCAAACTCTTTCAAAATTAATTATTTCCAAGTGAGCATTATTTGAACATGGATTTACAAGAAAAAACAGTGTAGTTGAAGATTTGCAAGTAGCTCTGTTTTCCTACTCTGTTTTTTACTACAGTCTACTCTGTAGTATTCACGTAAATACCTAGCACAGGTCATAAAGATTTTCATAGAAAGTTCTTTACATTTAGAAGGAAAGATATCAAGGGAGTGTCTTTATAAGCAGGCTTGCTCTCTTTTGTCTTGCTAGCTTATGGGGAGTTGTGAAGTCTGAGTTCTCTCAGCTTTCTTCCCTGGCTGTCCCACTTCTTCTTCATGCACTTTCGCTTCCTCATGGAGCTGACATTTTCTGGACAATCATAAACAGCAGTTTCAACAGTAAAGACTGGAAGATGAGATTTGAAGCAGGTAGGCCTGAGAAATGTACTCTATTTTCTCTCTTTCTTCTCTGAAAAACTAGAGCTTTCTCTGCAGTAACTGAGAAGATATCTAATAAATGATGATCTTTTTGCTGCTTTGGAGAGTTTTAGAGGTAGTTCAGTGCTAAACCATGGCACAACAGTATGCAGTAAAATAGAGGAGAAGATGAGACATTTTTGATAATAAAAATTAAAATGACAGCTCTTTCTAGCTATTTTTCATTGTTACTTTCTCAGCTGTGCATATTTCTAGAAAATGCGTATTAATCAGTACATAAACCACTGCCTAAATGAATATGCCTCTTGTCTCACTGCAGTCGAGAAAGTGGCTGTGTTGTGCAGATTTTTGGATATTCACTCTGTGACAAAAAACCACCTGCTGAAGTACTCTTTGGCTCATGCATTCTGCTGTTTCCTGACGGCTGTGGAAGATGTCAACCCAGCAGTGGCTACAAGAGCTGGGCTTTTACTTGATACCATAAAGAGGCCAGCTTTGCAGGTGGGTGCACTGCATAGGAAAAACACATTCCAATAGGAAACTGGCTTTTCACTTGGGGTTCAGATGTACAGCATCACAGCTGATGCAAATACCTCTTTAGGCAAGCATTGTTCGTCTTGATGCCTGACATAGAATAGCCATAGTATGGTGCTTGCACAGACTAGCCAAGGGAAATAGTACTGCCCTACCCCAACTTAGAATCATAGAGCCATTTACATTGGAAACAATAATTTTTAAGATCAAGTCCAATCATAAATACTTTAATGATTGCAGTGAATTACTATTGTGTTTGAACTGCTGTTGTAGAAAAATGAATATTTGTTTTTGATTAATTGAAAATAATTTGATATTTTTCAGTCAAAAATATACATTTATAATTTTGTAGAGGTTGCTGAGCTCACAGTGAGAAAATATATTTGAGCAAAACCAAATGGGGTCTTGATCTTTTCAAGATTTACTTAGGCATGTAATGTTATGAATGTGAGAGATCCTGCCAGTCAGGATTCACATGATTAAATCTAAACAGATATGTAAGCAAGAAAAGCATGATAAAAAAAATAAATCTCATAGACCAATTCAGTTCTAGTTCTCTGGAAAATAGAATGAATATATATTTTGAAGAGTTCAAGGTTACTGCCTTCAAAAAGCTGTTAATATTTGCTAGTTTAATACCATTTGGTACCTTTACAAAATAGTTTCCAGAGAAATGAATTCAATGACACTGTTACTGAACTTGGGCTCAATGAGACCAGTATACTGCACTTTCATATTCAATATGTGGGTTTTCTTCTCAAGCTTAAGTCTTGACACTACAGACAAAATTCTAGTGCAGATAATGTGCAGAAGAATTTTGAGGCAAAGTACCTCTGATATGTTTCTCAGTGTAATCTTTCTTCTCCTTTTTAGCCTTGGTGATTCGTTCTTTTTGTAGTTGAGGGCTTGATTCAGTTTACCTAAATGTAACATTTTTCTCAGATGGGGACTGTAAGCAAAGTACTTTGATATTGTGTACCAAATATGCAGTATGACAGAACTTTGCCTGTACCTTTGTATTGCTCAAAATCTTAGAAAATTCTACATTCAAAATATGATGCTTATTTATCTCTTTAATTACCTTACTTTCCCTCTGATATCAGTAATATTAGTTCTGATTTAAAGCACTTGGAAGAAAAAAGGAGCTAAACCTTGATCCTGCACTAACTGACAGGAGAAGTTATGAGCTTTGACCTCCCTTTGCTTTAAAAAACCCTTAAAAGAACTCATATCTAAGTTATATGTTGTTTTCTTTGTTTTCCTCTGTAGGGTCTCTGCCTCTGCCTTGATTTCCAGTTTGATACAGTTGTCAAGGATAGGCCCACAATTCTTAGTAAGCTTTTGCTACTTCATTTTCTTAAAGCAGATATCCCAGCTTTGAGCTGGGAGTTTTTTGTGAATCGCTTTGAGACTCTCTCTTTGGAGGCGCAGCTTCATCTGGACTGCAACAAAGAATTTCCTTTCCCAACAAGTAAGCAGAATTCAGATCAATCTGATCACTTTTTATCAGCTTCTGGAAGTTTAGCTGCCTGCAAGAATCTGATAGAAATGCAGGTGTCACATGTAGAAATTCTCTGAAATTAGGTAATCTTTCAGGCCAAAATAATATAAATTGAAGTAAGCATTTTTTAATTCCTGAATACATATTTGGCTGTACCTGTTGCACCTTTGGATGTCAGGTTTTGCTCTCACTAGGATGTAATTGCCAGCCTTGGCTGAATTGTGCAATCTGCATTAACCCTATTAACCCATAATTGTCCTACTGTAGTAGTTCTAATGCTGTCACATTTGCTTTTCTCCAAGTTACAGGTCATGCCCAGCTCTGTCCTGTAGTGGTCTGTACAAAGTCAGCCCTAGGAGTTGTTTGACCCTCAAAAAAGCCCCAATGTATGGGGCACAGCATGAGAGATACGTGGACTCCTAAAGCCAGTGCTCAGTTAACTATTTTTGCAGTGACAAATGTTTTTAAGTGTTTGTCCTGTTCGTATTTGGTTTCTTGAGGAAAAACAAAAACTCCTTCCTTTCATTAGAGAGGTACTAAAAATTAATTCATGCAAAATTTTTTAGAATGCTGAATAATTGAAAACTTCCTAACCCAATTGTCAGATCTATTTCCATCTGATTTTCCTGGTGGAGATGGGAACAGCTGTTTGAACAGTGTACGTTCTCTCAGCAGCCTAGTGCTTCCTTCTACTTTTGCATGGAGCCCAGTGCCTAGAAAAGTCCAGGTGCTGCGACTGCTCCACAGGAGCGGGGTGGAATTGCAATGATATTTTCTTCTCCATATGTGAGTAGCTTGACCCAATGCTAGGAGCGCTGTTGTGGTCTGAGGAGGGAGTTTTGGCACCAGTTTCTAACACCTATGGGTGCAAATGTAGGGCAGTATCTTTAAATAGGAATATTTTGGAGTGATGTAAAATAAGCAGAAGATAGTTTTCAGATTTTTTTTCAACCTTTCTCTTTGCCATTTCAAAGAGATGGGTGATGCAAAGGATGGGCTCACTCAGATGATTAAACTCAAAGGATTCCAGTGCACTGTAGATAGGAGTATGGAAAAGTATTGGTGATCCCAGTAAGATATGCAGTGGTACTGCTGATAATACCAATGTAATTCCATAATGAACAATCACAGGTTTTGTGAGTCCAAAACCAGGATGATAGGTCCAGGCAGAACAGGAGGTTAGTCAGTCAAAACTAGAGGCTGTGGTTAGATATGAGTGCACTAAATGTGATCCATACTTGTGAGATTTCTGCCCTTTTATATAGAGGGTACCTCATATTCTCCTAGCCTGAAATTCAGTTTTTGCTCTCCAGAATCTGTTTTCAACACAATTTTTTAACACAGCTCTGCCTTTTGGGGTTCTTACGGTTTTCAGAATGAGAGCATGCAAATGAGTGCCTTGCAGGTGGAAGCCTGAGCCCATTTGAAACTTTCTTGGCTTGAGTGGGCCCTGGGGCCCAGGTGCATTGGGCACTTGGCAGCAGTAGGGCCTCTCCAGGCTGTGGAATGAATCCTGACTTGGTCCATTGCATTTGCAAGCCATCACTGCTGTCCGGACAAACGTGGCCAACCTCAGCGACGCGGCGATGTGGAAGATCAAGAGGGCTCGTTTCGCGCGCAACCGCCAGAAGAGCGTGCGCTCCCTGCGCGACAGCGTCAAGGGCCCTGCTGAGTCCAAGAGAGCGCTCTCCCTTCCTGAAACCTTCAGCACCAAAATCCGTTGAGTACCCCTTGGTGTTTTGTGACACATCCCTGTCGTATTTCTGTGACACACCTGCATCTTCTCCTCTAGGATCATATCCCGTTGATGGGTGCACACTGGAGGTGTCAATGTTCATCCAATTGGGGTGGCAAATTTATGTTTTTATCTGCTTTGGGCATTACTCAGAGAATGACAAGTTAGTGAGTTTGACAAAGAACGTAGTCATTGTGTCTAGATGTGTCTGTTTAAAATGCCAGAATAAAATGCTCCAAGACTAGTTTGCCTTTTCTAGGTCTTAATTTTTATTTGTGGTTAATATGCAGTAGTTTTGTCTTAAATAGATACAGATTTTACAAAAAAAAATCCTCAATTACTAATATATTTATTAATTATAATTATTAATCAGTACATGCAGCATATGCTAGATGTCTTAAAAACAGCTGCCAATGTCTCAGATGAATTTTTTAATGCATTCAAAACTCTGTTGTTAAGGAGGCAATGTCCATACAACACATCATCCTGCCAGCTTCTACAGGAGAACCTAGATGGTGGAAAACCATAGGATTGTATGGAGTGCCATGCAGATACCCTTCCAAAAAGAAATAAAGCTTAGCTGTTCTCACTTAGAGAATTTTTCAAACACAGATTAGTCTTTATATTCAAATTGGACCTCTCATATTGCTCTTACCATATAATAGAAACTGATAAAATTTTCAAACCTGGGTGCTAGTGAACTATTTACTTAAAAGGTAATTTTCTTTCCAACACTGCAATATATATTCTTTCCAACACAATCCCCCCAAATATTTTGGGATTCTAAGGTAATTCTTCATGACCAATTACTGGTGCTGCACAGGGACTCCTGTGTGCTGACTCTTGTGCCAGCAAAATTAAATGATGGAGAAAATTAGAGTTACAGAACACGGTGCACAGAATCTTTGGGGCACACAAGTGACACGTTCCAAGCATTTACACTCACTGCCTGACAACAGTGCATGAGTAAATGAACATAAATGTGCTAACACTGAATATATGCTAAGTGTAAATGTCAGTGCTGCCTTGTTAAACAGAGTTGCTCTTGTTTTTTTTTAAAGCTGTGAGCTTGACCAGACATGAGCAGTCTGCACCAGCACTTGGAGGAACACCAGAGCAAACACCAGGTGGGTGTGACAAAGGAGGTGTGTTTTCATGGAACAGGAAAAGGAAGGCTCTGACTTTCTTGCTGAATCATGAGATAAACTTGCACAAGATGGAAGCTGCCTAAATGGCAGAGTGAATCACATCTCAGCATGGTTCCAAAAAGTGTAAATTGAAGATTTGCTCTCAATCTGCACTGAAAGCTGCCTGCAGTTGTAAATAAGACTTTGGAGTTGGGAGGAGGTTATTCAGAGTCAGTCAGCTATGCCAGCAGTGCCTCACCCTCCTGTGTTTGCACTCAAGTAATATTTGCTAGACTGGTCCCATGGGTCTGCGCAGCAGGGTGGGGGTGCTGCTGACAAGACAGGCAGTGCCAGGGCCGTGCCGGGAGGGACCGGCCAGCAGCGGGCAGCTGGAGGGGTGGAGCGGCGGGGAGCACCGGCCGCGGCAGCGGCGGGGACCAGCAGCGGCAGCGGGCGGCGGCAGCGGTGGGGCCGGGAGCTGAGGGGTGGGGAACACCTGTTCCCCTTGCGTCTCATACTTCCACCTTCTGAAATTGTCCATAAATAAGCCGCACCTGAATATAAGCCACACTACTGGGGTAAGCTGGATTCTTCAATGAAAAAGGTGTGGCTTATATTCATGAAACTACTGTAATTACATGGAAAATTTTAGCCTGGGTGTAATATTATGTAAGAATATAAGATTTCTCAGTTTATGTCCGTGAAGCTAAGATTACTTTCTGTGTACATTTTTGAAGTACTTCTGAAAATGGTTTTTGCTTTATTTCTGAATTTTATTGTTTTGGAATTGTTTTATTGTTGTATCTGCAAATCTTGGTCCAGGAAAAGCTTGGAGCGTTTTTAAGTAAAAAATTCCAGTGAAAACTGTCTGGAATAAAAATATTGTATTACATAAAGTTCATTATTTCTTCTAACCCAAATAAGACCAATAAAGGAAAGTTATTCTTAATAGAAATGGATCTGAAAATTCCTGTCCCCAGCATAGTTTTCATTTTCACCTGTCGCAGAAATGACAACCATCTCCCATGCTTTGCAAAACAGACAAAAAAAAACTTTGTTCACCCACCAATACAAATGCAACACACTTTAAAATTATTTTTAAAAAACTGCAGACACTGGAGTTTTTCTTTGAAGAGCCTAAGTCAGATGCAGTGGTACCAGCAAAGTAGTCCTTAGTCAAAATAGTGTATCACATTGAGAATATGGGTAAATTAGAATATTAAAACAACACTATTGATTTACAAGTTATTTGTACTAATGCAAGTTATTTAAAAGAAGTACAGATTTGTGCTAATAGGAGAAGTCTTTATTCTTTGTTTAATAATGATTTGATAAAATTTTTCATATTTCCTACCCTTGCCATTTTGTACATTTTCCTCTGGCAAAGACTGATGTCTGTTAATGTTTACTGAGGAAAGACTGGTAACCATACCAGATGAGAATTTGGTGGCAGTGGGATTTGATGGATATGGAAGAAAAATAATGTTCAAATAGGCAGAAATGCACTGGGATGGGAAATAAGGTGCTCCTCTAAGTAGGGGAAAGCTGACAAATGGAGCTGAATGAACACAATAGGTGTTTGTGTGCAGTTGGACCTGAGGAAATAGAGGAACAATGTCCTCAGAAATGCATGCCTGTCTCCTGCAATTTCACTGTATTGGGGCAGAATTGGAGCAGCGAACTCTGGAAAAAAATTCTGGTGTGTTCTGTAGCCTGTTTTTTGGATTTACAGAGTTGACACAGTGTTCTCCAGTGTCTGATACCAATGTGTCTTGTGCCCATAGGACAACCTTCCCCAGAAAATGATAATACAATAAAAGACCTGCTGCCAGAGGATGCTGGGATCGACCACCAGACTGTCCACCAGCTCATCACAGTGCTCATGAAGTTCATGGCAAAGGATGAGAGCAGTGCCGAGTCAGACATCAGCAGTGCCAAAGCTTTTAACACAGTCAAACGCCACCTGTACGTCCTGCTGGGCTATGATCAGCAGGAAGGATGCTTCATGATTGCACCTCAGAAAATGCGTGTTTCCACCTGCTTTAATGCCTTTATTGCTGGAATAGCACAAGTAGGTGAAGGCACTTACTAGTTTTTGCTGCTATTTATTATTGCCTGTTGTTGAAATAATGGTAGCACAGCCTTCTTTGTAGCAAAATAATGGCTGAATGAGGTAATCCTACTTAAAACTTCAACACCTTTTCAGCTTGTAAAAGAATTTCTGTCCACTGGTAGTCTAAAGTTGCTGCATCACTGGCAAAGAGATTATAGTTTTTTGTATGGAGAAATGCAAATACTACTGCTATATGAAAAATTAGAGACTGCTTCTAACCTCTGCCTTCTTTCACTAGCCTTTGAATGCCTTATTTTCCTCATGAGTATTTCCTCCTTTATTCTTCAGGAAGACCTGGGATCTATGTGCTCTTGTTTTGTTTCCCTGTGTGAATAGTCTGTGAACTCTTCAACATTCTTCACTTTGCAGGAGGCTCATTTTTCTTCCTTACAGTGCACCAGGACCTTCTGTTCTCCCTTTCCTAGGGAATGCTATTGCCATCATGAACTTTTGCCTATATTGCTATGATAATGACCAAGCACATCCTTGCCTTGTGCCTTCTTTCTCCATCTTGTAAGTAGGACCATAATTTTCTACCTCACAAGGCTCTTCTAAGGCTGATGGAGTGTGGGTGGTACTGGGCTGAACAATGTTTCACACTTGCAGAGAATTCCTATTTGCAGTGAAGCATCATAATCACTTCAATGCTTTTTCCTTATCACAGTCTCTCATGAAGGATTACCTTAGGGGAAGAAGAGGGCTGTGACTTCAGATGTCCGCTGCAACCTTCAAACATTGCTAACCTTGTCTCTTCTGGATCTGCAATTCTTACCAAGAATTTCTGGTTCATGCGTTGGAATCAGTGATCTTTCAAAGTTAAATGTGATGTTGATAGTAGGATAAACTTTCACAGCTGGGGAGATGTCAGGTACCTGTATTTCAGGTGGCAGAACAGATGGTGTTAATGCAAACTGGGTAGCTGCAAATGCATCGGGTTCCATTGTCCCAGAGTTTTATGGCTCCATCGTAAATCATCTTTTATTAAAGAGTGTGAAATGAGATTCAGACCTGTTGCTCTTGTATTTGGAGTCTGGAAGTGGCAGTTCAGATTACAGGGCAGCACCTTCCACATTTGTGTTTTCCAAGTTTGGACGCCGAAATTTCCGTGTTGATAATTTTCCTGATTTTCAGAAGTACTCCTTACTGCAACTGGAAATATCAGCCTTTGCCTTTCTCTTCCCCCTTTAAAATGTCTTGTGTGAGCCAAATTCACCGTTTGTGTTTAAAAGCTTTGTAACTGAATCCTGGTTTCTCGATGTCAAAAGGGGTTTGTGAGCTTCAGTAGGTCAGGGTTTTGCTCTGTGCAGCAGAAATCAACTTTAATTTGTATTTTGGGGGAATTATTTTCTTAGCTGTGGGGCTGCTTTGTGTTTGGAATCACCTATGCTACAAGAGAAATGCCATTTGCAATATGAAGATGTATGAAATGCCATTTGCAATCCGAAGATGTGTTTACAGAGTGAAATTTGGTACTGAGCTCTTAAGAGATCTATTTTAGTTACTCTTCTTTCCCAAGCCACAAACACTTGCATTACCCCGGCCGCTCCACTAAGGCTGGGGTTGGCTTGCTGGTTAATTGATTTTGAGTTCAATCTTGATTCGAATGGACAGCTCAAATAAAAAATAAAAGAAATCCGATGTTAGTATTTTTCCCCATAACTGCGAGTGTTTCGGGATCCCGAATCCCGCGTTTCTCTGCAGTGGCGCTGTTTGCCCGCGCGGTGGCGCTGTTGGATAGCGCGGGCTCCGCGCCGTCTCTCCCGCAGCCTCTGTCCCTGTGTCCCTGTGTCCCTGTGTTCCTCTGTCCCTGTGTTCCGGTGTCCCTGTGTCCCTCTGTTCTTGTGTTCCTGTGTCCCTGTGTCCCTCTGTTCTTGTGTTCCTGTGTCCCTGTGTCACTGTGTTCCTCTGTCCCTGTGTCCCTCTGTTCCTGTGTTCCTCTGTCCCTGTGTCCCTGTGTTCCTCTGTTCCTGTGTTCCTGTGTCCCTGTGTCACTGTGTCCCTGTGTCCCTCTGTCCCTGTGTCCCTGTGTTCCTCTGTTCCTGTGTTCCTCTGTCCCCGTGTCCCTCTGTTCCTGTGTTCCTCTGTCCCTGTGTTCCTCTGTTCTTGTGTTCCTGTGTCCCTGTGTCCCTCTGTTCCTGTGTTCCTCTGTTCCTGTGTCCCTGTGTCCCTGTGTTCCTGTGTTCCTGTGTCCCTGTGTCCCTGTGTTCCTCTGTTCCTGTGTTCCTGTGTCCCTGTGTCCCTGTGTTCCTCTGTCTCTGTGTCCCTGTGTTCCTGTGTCCCTGTGTTCCTCTGTTCCTGTGTCCCTGTGTCCCTGTGTTCCTGTGTCCCTCTGTTCCCCTATTCCTGTGTTCCTGTGTTCCTGTGTTCCTCTGTTCCCCTATTCCTGTGTTCCTGTGTTCCTGTGTTCCTCTGTTCCCCTATTCCTGTGTTCCTGTGTTCCTGTGTTCCTCTGTTCCTCTGTTCCTCCATTCCTGTGTTCCTCTATTCCTCTATTCCTGTGTTCCTCTGTCCCTCTGTTCCTGTGTTCCTGTGTTCCTCTCTCCCTCTCTCCCTCTGTCCCTCTGTCCCTCTGTCCCTCTGTCCCTCTGTCCCTCTGTCCCTCTGTTCCTCTGTTCCCCTGTTCCTCTGTCCCTCTATTCCCCTGTTCCTCTGTTCCTCTGTCCCTCTGTTCCTTCATTCCTTTCTTCCTCCATTCTTTCATTTCTTTGTTACTTCGTTCCTCCATTCCTTTATTTCTTTGTTCCTCCATTCCTTTATGTCTTCATTCCCCCATTCCTTTATTTCTCCATTTCTTCATTCCTTATTTTCCTGCAGCAGCTTGGAATTGGCTCTTCTCAGCACCAGGCATGTTTGCATTACAGGTTGTGCTCTGTTAGGCAGTGCTTTGCCTGCTCTGTGTGGATGAGCTTTTCCTAACTGTGCTGTGTAACTATCACTCCCGGAGGGAACAGAGGAGTGTGGGGTAGGACAAAATTTGGGTATTATAAATCATATATTCCACTGGCTCATCCTACATGGATAGACATGGGATTCATCTGTCTAGCTATACACATGCAACACAAGTATTTGAGATAGCTGCACATCAAACTGGAGAATTTTACAGGGGAAATTTGTAAATTGTAAATTTGTTCAGGAGAGAACTTGAGACCACTAGTTTAGTGTTTGTAAATTAGTCTCATCTGCTTGTTCTAATAAAAAGAAAAGAAGTATAGACTGTCTGTTTAGAGGAGAAGAGCTGCTGATAAAACTTTAGGGAAATGCTAGATCCTGGGGGTTGTGCTAGAGCTGCTCTTGGTGCTCCCAGGTGTCAACCAGAATAGGGCAGCATCAGACACAAGGGCTTTGTGGAGCCTTTTTATAATCTAGTTTAACTGCTGATTTCAGCGTGTGTGATAGCTCATGTTGGAAGATTGATAGGAAAGTTATTAAAAATAGCATTGCAGTTTCAAGTGAAAACACAGTTGTGGGTAGTGGGAATACACGGCTTCACTGCACTTTTGAATCACATCTAGGATTTAAACCACTGGCCCTAAATAGCATGATGCTCTTCAAGGTCACTGTGGAGGCAAGGCATGTGACTAACAGTGGTCACAGCAACCTGACTGCAGCAACACCACTACTTAAGACTGATGTGCATTTTAGTTAGAGCAAAATAATTTTCATTTGCTTTGTTCTTGGAACCTTTAGGATTTTTGTGCTTAAACTTCCTGCATAACATAGTAGAGACTCTTACTTTTGGTGGAGGCTGGGAACCTAGTGTCATTATCTGATTCCAGAACCTGGGGCTTAAAAAACCCCAATGCCTAATGTTGCAAGCCAATTGAGAAAAACTGAAAACTGCCAGTACAATCTTAGAATGCTAATACAAAGCCCTCAAATAACCAAATTACTCAACCTCCAAAACTCACAAATTAATTCTGTCTATTAAACCTGGGATATAGATGATATGGTTTTGTGTATTGAAGCATGATCCACTTGTGCCATAATACAAGGCAGTTTCAGCATAATATATTGTATGAACTTGCCGGTGTATCTTAAAATTTAAACTCTGCTGGATGAAAGGCTTTCAGAACACATTTTCTTTGTTTCATTCTGCCTTTCTGGCTAAAGTGAGAAGGTGGCAAGCTGTCAGAAAGCTTCTAAAAGGTAGTGCAATTTCTTTAAAACCATTGATTTTTTTTTTTACTTACCTAATACCTCAACTGTATGAATTATTTTGCTTTTTGACATCAGTGGATTTGGTTTTGGAGAAGTAACTCCTGTGTTTTTTTCAGGTTATGGACTACAACATCAACCTGGGAAAACACCTTCTTCCCTTGGTGGTGCAAGTGTTGAAATACTGCACTTGTCCTCAGCTAAGACATTACTTTCAGCAGCCTCCTCGCTGCTCCCTCTGGTCCCTGAAGCCTCACATTCGGCAGATGTGGTTAAAGGCTTTGCTTGTAATCCTCTATAAGGTGAGTGGTCTTAACAAGACACTACCCACAGAAAAATTTACTCTTCAATTTGAGGTTTGTTACATGGAACACCTAAACGTGTGGTAAGTGAATGGAAATGTAAAGGACAATTTTCTTTGATATACTTACTCACTGCATAATTTCACTGTCTGAAATAGTATTTAGTCTGACTTTTCTGTGCTTCTGCAGCCTTTATTGTCTTTCAGGTGTTTATCTGAGAAAGGAAAATACGGATATTAAAATAGGAAAATGATGTATGAAATTTCAGTGAGGAGTATTTTGAGTAACTTAGAATTAGTTTTAACAAAACAGTAGGGATTTTAAATGGAGGAGTGTGTCAGTTTAGTAGTTTGTGTTCTTCAATTGAATGATGCTTTTTAGGAAATGCTGTTAAAATGTAATGCCTTCATGCACTGAAATGGATCTGCAAGTACTTTTGATATGCTTAACAGATTTCTCGCAGGTCTATAGGGCATACGAGGAAATGCAGACACCAGATGTTATGGATCAGATGTTATATGGACTTTTAGTATTTTATTAAAATAATTCTGTGTACAAACCTGACAACAGTCCTCCTTCTCATGATATATTAGAAAATGTATAATCAAGGGAAGGCAAAGGGCATCCTGCTGACAATATTATTGCAATTTTTCTGTTTTACTGCCTAAATGTTTATCCAAGGAGAAAAGTTAGTTTTTAAGCTGAAGTTTTTCTCTTTTGCTGAACAGTACCCCTACAGAGACTGTGAAATCAGCAAGATTGTACTGCACCTAATCCACATCACAGTCAATACTCTGAACGCTCAGTATCACAGCTGCAAGCCCCATGCCACTGCTGGTCCTTTGTATAGTGACAACAGCAACATAAGCCGATACAGTGAAAAGGAGAAAGGTACTCTTAACACTCTAATTTCTATGAGAGTCACTGGTTTAATTCATTAAGTGTTGCAGATGTTGTTGAAATGGTTAAATGTGGTGTGAACTTTAGAACATAATACTTGGATTGAGTCTGAAGTGTGACTTACCTGAGTGACCAGTATAGCCAAGTAAGAGATGTTCTCAGCTCCCCCCAGGCTGAGCATGGCACAGTGGTCTCACATCTCTCAGGGGACAGTGGCTTAGACTTAATGGTGCAGTCACCATGGCTGGACAGTCCTTGGCCTTTTCCATGGCAGTGCTAGCTGATCCTGCAAACACACAGATGTGCAACCAGCCTGACACCACATTCTGATTTTACCTTTTAATGACATGGAACAATAGCAAATATTGATACTGAAAAGAGAAGACTATGAATTCAGTCTATAGTTTGCTTTTCTCTTGAAAGGAGCCGAAGTTGACAAGGTTAATGCAAGGTGTAGGTGGATGTGTCCAGGCAAAAGAATGGTTCAGAACTTGGTGTCTGTGAGCTCTGTATGTGCTTGCTTAGTGTAGCAGAGCTACTGTGATGATGTGAACTGGTGTAAGCTTGGGGCTTCATTTGCCATGGTGTGCCGTTCTTCAGCTTTATGAAGTTAGTTGCATAATAGGTATTAATGATTAACGTGTTCTTTTGATATTCTGTAGCCTTCTTCCAGCTCTTTTGCCTTTTAGCTGCTTATTTGCTGTTTATGTCTTCCTTCTCAAGTAGTTTTCATTGTATGCAGCAAACTCTTCTGAAGAAAACTCCAAGAAACTCTCATTTTCATGTCAGTACCTGTTCCTCTTTAGCTGCTTATTGCTTGTGAAAAGATGTCCAGCAAATCAAGAGCATATTTTGTTTACCTCAACACGCTATTACTCTGCTCTAGCACATTAAAGCAATCTTAATGTGGATTTAAACTACATATTGCAAAAATTCACTCAATTGGACATTTTGTATTGATAGTGGAGGGCTGAGAGACAGCTGTGGCTTTACTATGAATTTGTCTTTTAGTTTTTTTTGAGACAAGTTAATGGCTTGATCCATAATTACTTACTAAAGCATTTATAAAGTGCATTAACTTTCTGGATTGATTCTGAGGTCTTTTAAAGACAAATTGAGGTCTTACAAGACCAAGTACCCAGCTTGTGCAATACTAATTCTGTGGTGGCCTTGTGTCTCGCTTCAGCATTGTTTCCTTATGTTTACAGTAAGGAGCATAATATTTACTTGCTTTGGGCTGCACAGAGGTAAGGGACCATAAATGGGTAAATTTACTCTTTAAATACTGACTTAAACATAGGGCTTGTTGTTTTTCTTTGTGGAAGGGCTTCAGAAAAAGCAATATGTTGAAAAGTTTTCTTTCACCTGCAAAAAGAAGCCAATATAATTCCATAAGGATGTGAAAAATGGAAGCCTTTCCCACCTTTTCTAAAGAGACTTGTTTAATCACTAGCCAGGTAGTGTGTGTGTGTGTGTTGCTGTCGTCATCAAAAGTGGTGTTTAGATAGTGAATAGATGAGGATTTCATTGTCAGGCAGCAAGAATTCCAGTGCTAAAGATGGATTTCACTACTGATTTCACTACTGAACTTCTTTCCTAATTTTTCTGCCAAACTTTGTTGTGGGGATCATGAGTGTTGTGGGGATCAAGTATACAGGTTGCTGTGGAACTGATGCTAAATATAGTGACAAGAAGCATTTGGTGTTTAAGGGGGAGTAATAGTTACATGCAAGACATGACATTAAAAGTGATCTAACTTATTAAAGCCGGTTCCTAAGGAAATTTTTACTATCAACGTTGATATTTCTGGATTCATCATCTCAATTAGGAATCTTGTCCCTGATGCCTTTTAGTGGCAGTTTTACAGCTTCGGATGTTCTAGCAGCTTCCGAGCAATTTCAAAGCTAAAGATATTTATGTCTCATTTAGGTCTTCAGTTTTTGTCCATTCTAGCTCTTTGACTTACTTGCCCTTTCACTCCCAGACTCCAAATGCATTTCCTCTCCATATTTGCTTGCTACAATAAACAAGGCCAACTTTGTTTTTCTTTTGAGTGCTCTGTTTTTATTGTCCCAGTAGTGTTCCTTATTTCCTTGGAGATGAATCACTGGATGTAGAATTATGAAATGATTCCCCATGATAGATATGGATTTTTTTCTTTTTTTAATTTCTGTTTTTTAATAGCCTTTTCATATAGATGATACAGCATTTTTTGATGGATAAATAGATTTGGATCTTTCTTTCTCTTTGCCATTTTCATCTGCCTGGTCTAAAATCAGGGCATAATGTTTTACTATTACCACTTAGAGAAATAATGTCTTAATTCACACTCTTAGGTCTTATTCTATTATTATTACCATTATCAGCTTCCAAAGATTATCCATTTCTTCTTTTTCACTTTCTTGTTTTGCTGGCCTATTACTTACCTTGCAGTTCTTTCACTAATTTCCATCTTCTTTAATTTACCATTTCTCACTGAGCACTACAGAAATGATTTACTCAAGTCAGGGTCCTGATCTAGTATATTTTTTCCATCTAAAGAATCTGTACTGTTAGCGGTAGAGAAGATCAGCTTAGAATGGTAGAAGCTTTGTTATGCCTTCGTTGCACGGTAATCCATTTTCCATTTGTCTCTGACCTTAATTCATGATGTAATAAGAATGAAAAAGTCAAACCTGGGATACAAAATTTCTTGCAAACTTCATTTTTCAATTCAGGTTTAATTGACACTACCTGAGGTTTTGTTACATAGACAGCTTTTTATTCAAGAAATTGCACTCTCTTAAGAGTAATAATGTTTTTTCTTTCTCCAGCAGAGGAAGACAGTGTTTTTGATGAATCTGATATTCATGACACACCAACTGGACCTTGTAATAAAGAGTCTCAAACTTTCTTTGCAAGACTGAAAAGGATTGGTGGCAGCAAAATGGTGAAATATCAACCAGTTGAGATGAATGCTCAGAGAAGTATGAATTTTTTTGTTGGTATAAACTCCTGCAGAAATACAATTTTCTACTCTTTCATTTCAAGCTACCATCTTTCTTTGTAGAGTTTGTTGCACTGCCTAATTTTAATAAAATTACTCCGTCTGACTCTTAAGAACACTCACTTCCCTGAATGAGTTATCTTTCAGGAATCTCAAAGTAGGCACTCCAGAGTAAAAATATCTCAAATTAGAAGTTGTTTTCTGAAACATTAAGCTCTTCTGAATTAAAAAACATTTAGGAGATTTAAAAAAAATTTCTTCAACGATTGGGCTGAAGACTTTTTACTTAAATTATTTTTTACCAGAAATTGGTTTTGTTGATAAGGTGGGACTCTATAGTAAGCAAATTTGTTGTTGCTGCTGCAAATATTATGTTTTTCCATTGGCAAAAATTAGGTTTTCAAAAAGTAGGAACTATTTTGATTTCAAATTTAGATGTCTGGAATCAATAGCCTTCAAAAAAGTTGAGATTTCCACTACCACCAACCTGCCTTTTTTTTCCTTTTAGATGTTTGCAAAGGGAGAAAAAGTGATTCTGACTAGAATGAACACTAAAACTTCTATCACTGTTTTTTTTCTGCATGGTGATTTGTATGTGGAGTATTTTGAAATAGGGGCTATTAAAGATTAGCAATATCCTGTTTAATGTGGAGATATGTAATAACTAATGATAACAGTGGTGATAATCTTTGAAGATGTTCACATAGCAGAGTGCCAGTGCAGTGGCTGTGCCAGCAGGTGCAGCTATGCTCACTGCTCTCCTCCCCAGGGTGAGGAGAGAGGGCTGAGTGCTGTGACAGCTGCTGGACCCTGCTGGCTTCCAGGATCACCAGGGAAAAATTCTCTGATCTCAGGCTTGTGCTGTGATATCCTCACTGCCAATAGTAGCCCTGCTTCTCGAATCAGAAGCATTCATTTTAAGCCTGTTCTGCTGCAGTAAATAATAGGTGTACTACGTGTAGCCACCCCAAGTATCTGTGGAAATCACATGCCTGTGCCACCTCCTTTCAATGCACAAGGTCAAACAGTCTGTCTTCAAGGTACATCTGTCCAGGATGGGTGGCATTTAGGTAAACCTCACTATCCAAATAGCAGGATTTTGTTATTATTTGTTGTAAAAATCCATGTAATTTGGTTCTGACGTTAAAACAAAATGTAGGCAATTTTGACTAATGCTGGGTTTGTATTTGTTTTTAAAATGTCAGTCATGTTGTATTGTGGTATAAAGATGATAGTGTCTGCCAAAAGTCTCCAACTGAGGTAGTATTAGCTTTTTCTGTTTTGATCAGGTGAAATAGAGCTGGCTGAATATAGAGAGATGGGGGCCTTACAAGACAGCATTCTACGCTGTGTGAGAGAAGAAAGCATTCAGAAAAAAAACCTGCGCTCTCTAAAACAAAAATCTCTTGATATAGGGAATGCAGACTCCCTGCTGTTCTCACTAGATGAACACCGCAGGAAGTCCTGCATAGACCGGTGTGACTTAGAGAAGCCTCCTGTCCCTGCTGCCTACGGCGCTCACAGGCACAGCGACCACGGGCGCTCTCGGCACAACTCTGCCACTAGAGCTGAAAATGTAGACACGCAGGAAGGGCTCCATACTGAGAGCTTCCAGGACACAAAAAGGCCTGTCATACCTGAGGTTAGGCTAAATTGCATGGAAACCTACGAAGTGAAAGTGGACTCTCCAGTTAAAACTGGGCCCAAGGAAGATTTAGATCTGATAGATTTGTCCTCTGATTCAACATCGGGTCCAGAAAAACACTCAGCGCACTCCACTTCAGACAGTGACTCTTTAGTCTTTGAACCACTTCCTCCTCTTAGAATAGTGGAGAGTGATGAAGAAGAAGAAACAACAAACCCACTGAATGATGAGGTCTCTGGCAAAACTGCTGTTTCATCTCCTTCAACTCCTATCAATGTGTCTGCTCTCAGCCTCAGCACAACGCCACTGGTACAGTTCAGCATTGAAGATTGCTCCAGGGACTTCAGTTATAAGGATACAAGCAACAATTCAGCTGGAATAGAGGAGGTCATTTCCACTTCTCCCAAAGATCAGAAGAACTCTTCAGAGTCAGTTAAGCCAGAGGAATTTCAGGACATGTCCTCTGGAAACTCACTAACATTGAAACAGAAAAGGGACCTGCTGCAGAAATCATCTGCCCTTCCAGAAATGTCCCTTGATGATAACTCTGAGCTCGGTGTGGAGGAAATTAAACCTAGTGGAACAATTCCAAGCCCAAATGTAAAGACAGTCTTTATTAAAGTCCCTGAAGATTCTGAAAAGCAAACAGAAAGTGATAAACTTGATACCAATACAGAGTCTGACACCGAACACAACACAGAGCAGAAACAAGAAGGGGAGACCGAGGAGTCAGAATTTAAGATTCAGATTGTTCCTCGCCAGAGGAAGCAGAGGAAGATTGCTGTGAGTGCTATTCAGAGAGAATACCTGGACATTTCTTTTAACATCCTTGACAAGCTGGGAGAGCAGAAGGAGGCAGGTGAGCTCACTCACCCAATCAAAAATCTTATTTTTGCCTGAAGGTTTTAGTGACAGACCTATGTAAGGAGATGTGTATATTTATAGTGAGATGTGGGTATTTATAGCTTCTGATGTGCTAGCTGAGTGCTTTCAGCTGTTTGTTTCTGACAAGGAATGTGCTAACCATTCAGGTATGATGGATGTGTAAAGGCCCCATTTGAAAAGGAAGTGCAGTTCTGTGATAAAAATACTCATTCTGATATCCAAGTTTGGGAATGAAACCCCTTGTCCTCTTTGTGCGGGGAGTCAGACAAATGGTCATACTTCTGTGCCTCTTGTCCTGCTAATCTAGTCCATGCTACATTGATTCTCTTTTGCTGTATTGGCCCTTATTTCTTTTGCCAGCATAAGGCATGGAAAGCAGAATGGATCACAAAGTGTAAAACTGAGTAGGCTTTAGACTTCAGAAGTAAGAGCACTTGGAATTAACCACAGTTTGCATTTAGACATAGACATATAGATTTTGTTTTTATACACTAAAACCTGTTTGTAGCCTTCTTTGTACTGGGTATCCATAAGGTTTTCATGGCTTGTGTTTGTAAAAAATTTAAAATTCAAAGATGGGCAATCCTCTGTGTACCCTAAGTTTTTTTTTAGTTGATTTCAATGCAAAGTGTTAAGTTTTTTCAGGTGGAGAGAAAGTGAGCTTTAGCTTTTCCTCAGATTCCAATTGGCTCCATCAAACTATTTGAAAAACTGTATACTGCTGCCTTTTTAATTTCTTGGCTGTTTTTTTTCTTTCCTAGGATTTTTCAGTTGTAAGAATTTTACCAGCTTTTTTAACATATTAATGAAAAAGGACAGAATCCATCAGGCCCCAATTCTTCGTTGCCTTTAAAGTGAAGGGGGATGTTTATACATTCGTGACTTTTTTCTTAATTACTTCAGAGGGAACCACAGTATAAATTCTTAGGATATTCCCCTTTTACAAGGTGAAATTGCTCCATGTAATCATAGTTACACTGTTCCCTTTATGTTTCAGGCCTGTGGTCCCATTTATGGTTCTGATAAGCTGAAGAACTACTGGAGCTTTATAAAAATTAAAGAGAGCTGAGTGCTTTTGAACCATTGTTCAATTAGACTCAGTGCTTTTTTTGACCATTAAGGGCTGATTTTCATGCAGTGATGAGCACTGTTACCCTTGAAACTGCTTGTAAGGGCTGTCCCAGTTCTGAAACACCACGTGGAACCTTTTTAATGCAGAATTTTAAACTGTGACTCTTCAGGATCAAATGCTAGATCAGCAGCCTCGTGAATGAAAACCAGTGACTTGTTAGGGCTTTTAAAAGATGCTAAGGTGTTGATTAAACTAATTTTACATCAGAGGTCTGTCTCTTATTTCCATGTTGGTTCCAATAATGGCTTGAGTGAAATCAATATAAAACTCTGTGCGCATTTATTAGTTGAGAAACTCTAAAGACCATAGGCAGAATTCTCCTCTAAAAAGAGATTTTAATAAATAGATCCCTGTTCCCTATAAAAATTCTTATGACAAACACACGGAATCCTTTTAAAACTATTGGGAATGCGAGATGGTGAATGGATGATAGAAATGATGCGAAAAGGGCATCTAGGGAGAAGGAAGATAAAAAACTTCAGTGATTTTAAATGCTGAGAGTTTAAGCACAATTTTCACATGCAGATCCTGCTGCCAAAGGACTTTCAACACTGGAAATGCCAAGAGAGTCATCATCTGCACCAACCCTTGAAGCAGGTGTTCCAGAGACAAGTAGTCACTCTTCCATATCAAGTAAGTTTACCTCTGATTTGAGGATTAAAATCAAATTTACTGTATTTGTGCATCAGATGCACATAATTTATGGTAAATTCCTTCCTCTGAGTTCCCTTGGTTTTTTGAAGTACAACTATTTTGGATATCACTGGTACTCTTAAATCTCTGATGGTCGGCAGCATTTTAACAGTTAGTAGCTAAAGATTTTCTCCTGGGACATGGCAAGCTTGACTAATGTGGTTTTCTTGAATTAAAGTAGGTAGCAGCTAAAAGCAGTAATTCACTAAAGCTGAATGTTTTTTTTCCCCTGTGAGAAAGCATTGTCAACTGTCAGTGCACAGAAGCAGAAGATAAGAGTCCCAGGGCTGTTGCTATGGCCTTTGGTACATTTTTTGCTGTACCTTAGGAAAAAAAAAAATCTCTTGCAGTTTTTGTGAAATGCCTTGAATGCCACTTCCTGAGCTGCTCCCTGAAATGTGGTAACTCTTGATCTGGGACTCCCATAACCATTGCAATTGAAAGTGAACTATGTTGTTAAAAGTAGACCAGACACACTGCTTAACAAAGCACATGAAGATGAGATGTTAAGGTGGAGGTACCTTAGAATACTTAGCAAAATTCAGAATGGTGTGTCCACCTAGGTGACACAGGGCCAGTGGAGCAGAACTGTGGCTAGTAAAAAAGGAGGGGAAATTACTTCCTTTGGTACCAATGAACTGCTAAGTCAGCTCAACTGTCTTGCTGAACTTCAATTTCAGATTGCTATAGCAATGCTAAATTTTAGTTTCTGAAATTCATCGTCTGCTGATTTGATTGGAAGGGGTGTCTGGCTTATTAAAGGAAGAATGTTATTTTAGACATGCTAGTTGAGTACCTCCCCAGTTTTCCCACAAGCATCTCAGGTCATTTGTTGGTCACCTGATGACAGAGATGTCACTTACTGAAGCAGCTGAAGAGGTGCCAGTTAAGACCTGTCTCTCTTGCTTTTAGCCCAGTGCTAATGGTTCCTGTAAATTCCAACGTATGAAATTGGGAATAGTATCTATATTATGTTAAGCTTGCATTCCTATGTAAATATTTCTTTCCTCTTTCTGGAAACTTGCCTCAGTTTCCAACTGCAAAAAGGGATACGAATTCTTCCATTGTGTCTCTTGTACATTGAGACTGAAATGATTTTAATCTTCTACTATGTATCTTTACAGTGCTTTGCAGAGTAGGCTCTGATCAGGACTGTGAGCACAAGGCACTTCTGTAACAGAAATAGGTAATATTACTTGTACAGCCAGTGCTTGACCAAACAAAGCATACATCTTTGACTGCAACAAGAAGATTTTGCTTTTGGACTTCTCTTTTTGAGTAGACAATTCTACAGGAACGGAAGGATTGACCAGATCAGTAGATAGCAAATGAAGAGTGTTGCCAGGCACTGTATGAAGGTTACTGATCTTTTAATGTGCTTGTTAGGTTTCTTGCAAAAAACTTGTTAGAGGAAACCTTCTCCCCTGTCATGGTCTAATCCCAGCCAACATCCAAGCCCCAGGCAGCTGCTTGCTCGTGCTCCCACCAGCAGGATGGGAAAGGTAAACCCTGGGAAACTCATGGGTTGAGATAAAGGCAGTTTAATAGGAAAGCAAAACCTGTGCATGCAAACAGGGCAAAGCAAGGAATTAATTCACTGCCTCCCATAGGCAGGGAGGTGTTCAGTCATCTCCAGGAGAGCAGAGCCCCAGGATGTGTCATGGTGACTTGGGAAGATGCAATCTGTCATTCCAAATGTGTTCCTCCTTTCTTCCTCCTTCTTTCACCCACTTTATATACTGAGCATGATTCCATATGGTTCGGGATATCCCTTTGGTCAGTTTGGGTTACCTGTCCTGGCTGTCTCCTCCCAGCCCTGTGTGCAGCCCCAGTCTCCTCACCAGTGTGGCAGCATGGAAAGCAGAAAAGGCCTTGGCTCTGTGCAAGCCCTGCTCAGCAATAACAAAAATATCTCTGTATTACCAACCCTGTCTTCAGAAAATCCAAAACACAGCCCTGTACCAGCTGTAGTATTGAAAATAACCCTACCCGAGCTGAAACCAGCACATCTCCCTTTGCCACCAGTCAGTGACAGGCATGAAAAGTCACATGTTGCTCCACAGCAATCATCCTGGATCCAACACTGTTCAAAGGTTGGCAATTCTGATATTTTTTGGGGTTAGTTTGGGTTTTTTTGTAGCACTCTGGTGGTTTGGATTTTGTTGTTTTTTGGGTTTTTTCCCATTACCCTATTATTTGAAATCATTGCTGTCATTGAGAAATCAGGTTAATAATCCTGGAAATGAAAACCTGCTCAACAATAGCTGGATTATGTGATATATTAATGGAATTTTTAAACTTACAATCAGAAGAAGCTTCTAAGAAAAATTCAAAGAGATAATTTTCTCTGTTTTGACAGTCATCTGCATTCCAAGCAGTCTTGTCAGTTCTAACATTAATTGCTGTTCTTTTATCAGGAAACTCTCTGCTTGATAAAGTGATAAAGCATCTATTTTAAATCATTGCCCTGGAAATGATGGAAATTCTATTTTTCCCTTAATTTGCTGTGAAAGGCAGCTGCAGTATGAATTTTCAAAGTGAAACATAGAATGGTCTCAGTCTGCTTCAATTCTGCAGGTTCAGTTATACCAGGATTGCTTTGCAGAAATGCTGTACTTTCACCAAAAAATGGAGTTTAAATGTACAGCAATTTCACGATTATAAGCCGCACCTGAATATAAGCCGCACCTCTGGGTAGCTGGGCAGACCACGGGATTCGTCCATATATAAGCCGCACCTTACTTTGGCAGGGTACACGTGCAACAAAGTAACGCCGCGGTCCCTGGCGCTGTTCACCCGGCCTGAGCTTTATGCAAATGCCGTAGCGGAACGCGAGCCCAGCACAGCAGTCATAGCTGCAGCCGTAGCTGGGCTGCCCTACACAAACTACGTAGTGGAACGCGAGCCC
>VRYO01001269.1:0-214349 GCA_009812075.1 Sialia sialis | reverse complement strand
GTTCATCTTTTTAACCGCAGCATTTACTTCTTCTGTTGTGTGGGCACGCATGGAATCCAGAACCAGAAGTGCGGGCAACTGATGGAAAAATCCCTCCGGTCTCCTACAGTAAACCTGGGTTAGCCATAACTTCATTATCGCCTCATCCATCCAGCCTTTGGGATTCATTGCAACACAGATGCCTGCTGGAAATTTACCCTTAGGCATCGTTTTTCTTTTAAAAATTACCAATGGCCATAATTTATGCCCGTTTGAAGCGACCGCAAGAACGACAGTAAATGATGTTTTTTCGTTACCTGTTGTGCGGATGGGAACCGAGGATTTCCCGGTTTCTTCCACAGTTCGAGTCAGCGGCATGTCGAACGTAAGGGGCACTTCGTCCATGTTTAAAATGAGCATCTGACACCAAACCCCGTGCTGGCACCATTCTGTTACTAATTTGTTACTTTGTCACACTTGGATCCTCGCATAAAAAAAAAAATTTAAAAATGTGGCTTATATTCGGGTGCAGCTTATATATGGACAAATCCCATGGTCTACCCAGCTCCCCGGATGTGTGGCTTATAATCAGGTGCGGCTTATAATTGTGAAATTACTGTAAATACTTCATCTAATAAAATAAATTCAGTGCAGATTTTCATGAAGTATTCATTTTGCTTGTTACTACTCAAGGCTTGTATTTGTTCTGTTTTGTTTTTGAGGGAGTACTCTGCTTACTCTGAATTTTAAACTCTGATGGAAAATGCGTAGAGCAAGCTTAGGGGAAGGCACTCGACCCTTCAGATCTTTCTGAAAGTTGCGGTTTATCCCTTATCTTTACCTCTTTATCACAGTTCTTTATCACAGGAAATATAATAAGAATAATATAATATAATAAACTGAAGTAGTGTGAAATGCTGTGTTTAATTTCATACCTTAGATGGTTACTGTTTGAAATTTTAGAATGGAACTACCTGATAGTTAGTGATATTTTTAATGATGTTGAATGTAGTTGCAGATGAAAATGATCATTCAGAGATTTTACTTTGCTGCCCTTGCTCCGAGGGCCTATGGAGGAAAAAATTTAAAGCTATACTTAAGGCAGCATTTTAAAAGCTTTTCTTGGTACTTGTGTCATCAGTTTCACTGGCCTTGTTCAAGCAGGGCCCTAAAACTGTCCCCCTTCAGTGAACTATAGTTTTAGTTTTAGTGGTGGAAGTATACTGCTCGGGCTCAGTTATCCAAGTGAATATATTATGCTTGTTCAATTTGAATTTTTTTTTATGAATGGAGAAAAAAGTTAGAAAGTCTGGAGTTGTGTACAGTCTCTTTCTTCCTCAATTTAATTAGAGAAAATATGTAGAATCATTTAAGTTGGAAATGAGCTTTAGTTCCAACCTAATGCTGCTAGTCTATCACTACATCATGTTCCTAAGCACCACATTGATATGAACCATTGATATGGTTTTACTTTGAGCATTATCCAGTGACACATCTCTCATAAACAGATCTTTTTAATGAAGTAGATTGTTGAAATGGAAATGGAATGTTTGTTGCTTGGTAGGTCTCTGCAAGGAAAATGGCAGTGAAGGTACAGAAGGATCTCATCTCCAAAGGCTGCTGGCTTCCCCTTCAGCAGAATGTGCAGAGGCTCTGCCTGAGGGGTGGATGTGCAGGAGGCAAGTTCAGGTTGTGCCACCCATGGAGGATGCTGGTGGTACACAGTGTCAGTGAATTTGTTTTCCTGGGCTCAGCATGGACACAGCAATCCTCTCTGCCCTTTGTTGGGAGGAGACTGAGATTCCTTCCCTGGTACCTTGTACGTGAGTGAGATTGGAGTATACATTTATTGCCTCTCAGCATTGCAGTTCTGGGGTAGTATCTTAACACTTCCCAGATCCCAAATCTTTCTGATGAGCTTTCATAACATTTGGAGGCAAAAAGGCACTGACAGTTGACACAGTGCATCCAAGTCTCTTCTGACTGATGGCATTGGGGGCAGAATTGTACCCTGTGTAGTTGTATGAAAGGTGCATATTGCATGGAGCAAGATCCTTAGAGCAAGCCATCATTGCCATTTCAGTATTTATATCATGCTGGCTTGTAAGATCAGGAAATGAGAGTAGTTCTAAGTGTTGTCTGAGCTCCTGAAATCCTTTTGCATTTCTGACTTGCAGCTCAGTTCAGACAAATGAAAAGAGGCTCTTTGGGAGCTCTGACAATGAACCAGCTAATGAAGAGGCAGCTGGAACACCAGTCTAGTGCTCCCCACAATATCAGCACTTGGGATACTGGTGAGCTGCATTTATTGTTCTTTATTTCTATTTCCTAAACCAATTACTGTGTAACAATCCACTTAAAAAAAAAAAAAAAAAAAAAAGAAGACGAAGAAAAAAAGGAGTATTTCATTCTACCATTGCAGATAAGTGATCAGTATCAAGTCTAAGGTGAATCTTTATAAAGAGCACAAGATTATCAACTAGTAAGAGTTGGAATAGCTTCATAATCGGGAGGTAGACCCTCTGATATACAGTGCTGTCCCTTTTATTGTGCCTGTTACTCAGATTATTTTCTGGTCTCATTGAAAGAAATGGAAGTATCACTGTAGAATTCATTAGGTATAGGATTCATCCCTGGTGCATGGAATCATATATTTGTGTGTGTGTTTACAATGGTGTTGGTACACCACAGTTGTGCCTTATACCAGCCAGTTTTGTTTCTCTTTAAAGAAGTTTTTACCAACTCATGCTGAACACCTGAAGTTTCTGTTTACTCTCACTGCTTTTTCTCCTTTTAAGATGAATGCAAAGCAATGAAAGCTGAATTAAGCATGTCATTTGCTCACTACTCATTTTATTTGTTTGGGTTTTTGTTCTGTAAAACACTTTCAGTTGTCCCAAATTCGTAGCAGATGTCACTAAGCAATAAATTCATTCTGGTTTATAAAAAATGCTAGATATTTTAGTGCCTATTTTGATATTAGTGACATTGCAAAATTTTGCTTCTCAGGAATTTATCAGCAGATCCAGATGCATCTTGAGAAAGGAATGCTTAGAATATTACATGGAACTTAGCATGCTGAATGAATGTCTTGCCATCAGCCCTGGAAAGTTGAATTGAAATTTTTTGTTAATTTAGTCTTCAGCATCAAGTTCCATCAAATTAAGCTGTGTAGCCAAAGAGTGGCTAAAGGTTCAGTGCATAGTTCAGGATTATCCTTTCTGTTCCAGTCTGCTGAATAGCATGCTCAGCACGAGACCCTTAAATCATAAAGGTCAGAATTTGCCAGTGGTAACAATGGGGGTCTTGTCCTATCAGCAGGTAAGTTTATCTATTGAAGAGACTTATCTGGATCACCTGGTCTCTCAGGCATGGTTTCAGAGATTTAGAAGTTACTGCCTTTGTTCTGCAAGGAGCACTTAGCCTGGATTGAAAATGAGCAAGTCAATACTCAAAGCTGTTCAGAATCTCAGTCTAGTTAATCCTGTTCCAAATCTCATAGCTTTCTTCACAACATGACTTTCCCCTCCAACATTCGGTTCAGCTAAAGGCCTTCAAGTATGGAGAGGCAAAATGAAATGTTCTTCTCTGGAAAGCTTTGCATCTCTTAGTCTCTTGTTCAACCACTAGCTTCAAAGTAAAATTTTATTTGGACAGTGGTTTGTTGTTTTTGTTTTTTTTTTCAGGAATGATGCTCAGTGTGACTGTTTGTCATTTCAATGTCACACCACAATTTTAAAACTCATTATACTCATGTATCCCAACTAGGAAGTAGTCTCATCTCACATAAGTATTTGATGTGTTTGGTCCATGCATGCTTTATTAATTTATTTTTTTATTACCTGGGTAGGTGTCATGTGTCTCTTCCATTCTTATTTCACACCACTCTTTTCCCAAGCTTGCTGTCTGTAAAAAAGAATAGTTTTGTGCCTGGCTTCTGTCAGTACAAACTATATCTTCTAGGGTCTTGTTATTTCTACACACTTGTTTCTTTCTCTTCTTGTGGCTCATGTATTCCATATCTTGTAGAATCTTAGTGGCTAGCACTTCTTTTGCTGCTTCATGACTCTTGTCTAAAATGCCTTCTTTATTATTAGGTTATCTGTGACCTTTACCTGTATGGACTTCTTTTATCTTTCTTCCCCCTTCCTTTCTATGCTTAAATTTTTTTTTGCTTGTTTGTTTTGGTTTGGTTTCTTTTTTTTTTTTTTTTTGGTTGGTTTTTTGTTGTTGTTTGTTTTTGGTTTTTTTTTTTGTTTTTCTATAGCAGTTGTATTTGACTTTCTCTTGTTTTAACTCTTTAAGACTTGTGTTGCTGTTGACTGGTGATAGGTGCTGGATTTGTGGTTCTGGAGACTGAAGTTCTTTCTTTATTCACAGAGCAGATACAGCATGGAAAGAGGCTGTGCAATGTTCCTGTTTGCCTAAACCCAGATTTGGAGGGACCACCACTGAGAATCAGAGGTTAGTTCAGTGTCTGTTTGACCTGGTCCAGTGCCAAGACTGCCAGGAAGATTTCATGGTTAATAAGAAGTGGTGCTGAATTTTGTGTTCTATTCAGCTGTCAAAGCCCTCAACTGTCCTGCAAAAAGTATGCGGAGAGTGGCTGAATTTCATTTCTGTGTAAACTCTCCTCCCTCACAGCTGAAATACATCCAGACTCTCCTACAGCCCTGCAGTGGGGCAGTGACCTACCTTCTTTGCCTAAATCATGTTTTTTTTCCTGAAGTTCACTGCCCAAGAGAGGACATTTTTGAGTAGCTAAGTCTTATTCCAACACTAGCATGCATTACGACTGCTTTTAGCATTTGTGTACTGCAGTGGGACTTACATCTAGAGAATATGACAGTGAAACTTCCGAAGTCGTGGCAGACAGATCTTTATGCATCTGAGAGGGGAAAAAAAACGTGACTACAGAATCTGTACCTATCCCTTGCTTTCTGGATGTTGTTCTACATTACTGGAGTGTTCTAGTCTTCCTGAAGTGTCTGCTCATATCCAATAGAACCTTAGGGAGCAATTACAAAGTTCAGGAACTATGGATGTAAAATAAATGTTTCCTTCCATGCTTTGTAAAATGGGTCTTTAAAACCTGCCCTATTCTCATTTCACTCAGCTTGAGTTCAGAAATTGTGGGAGCTTCTAACTTATTTTGCCTGAGAGCTGATGTTAAATTTGCTTTTCCTGCAGTAACCAGGATTATGTGATAATAAATTCAATCTAAACTTTACACAGAGAAACTTCCTCCTGTTTCCATAGTTAAATATTATCAGAGCAGGCCAATGTTAACATTAAATGTAAATCTACAGATTGAAGCAACCAGAAATAAAAATGGCAATGGATTACTTAAGCTGTAATTTGCGAAAGCAGAACTTGGAGAAGTCAAGAGTGGATCTTCCATAATACATAAGTTCTCCTAGTAACATAAGCATCTATCAGAAATTAGGTGCACAAAAGGTGCCAAGGGCAAAGGAAGCCCAGTGTGTTGGCATGATCACAGTGGCTGTGCTCTCAGCTGAACAACTCAGCTTTGAAGAATGAAGATACTTGTGAAGATTTTCAATGGAAAGCATTTCTAGTGATCAGATCTCCAGTGTTCACAATTCCTTATGAATTATTTCTTCTTTCTGTCCTTTCCTGGTTCATCTCCTGTGGCTCTGTTAGGAATAGTATGAATAGATTGATAACCTGGTATTGAGATACATGAACTTAATTCCTTCTTCATGTAACCAGGAACTATGGGAACTTAATTGCCAAAATGTATGGGGGAATACTGCAAATCTTCTGATGTCCAGTCTTGTAGCAACTCTAAAATTATCTTCTCTGCCTAGTATATATAATTTCATCTAATTTCCTGGAATTTTTGGTTTATGTTGTCTTTTTTCCCCAAATATTTATCTATTTTTAATTGATAGTTCTAGGTAATTGGAATAATCTGGCAGAAGCAAGGAATGTGCTTATATGTCTTTTTATAGACAAAATCTATTTCTTATTTCTAGGCACAGTAAAGCCATTATGGCTATTCTTTAGAAGTCTACTCATCGAGCATTTTGGATTTCTCTTTGATGATTCTTACCTTTTTAAAATTCTTTTCCTAATTGCCTTAAGGTGCTACAAAATCTAGTTTGCTGTCAGCACCCAGTATAGTCAGTATGTTTGTACCTGCACCAGAAGAATTTGCTGATGACCAGCCCATTCTGATGACTGACAAGTAAGTGGGGGTTCTTGGCTTTTTTTCTCCTTTCAAAGAACTAGATGAACTTCAAATATGTCAAACAAAGTATAGATATATTTAATGCAAATACGGGGTCCATTCTATCATTTATTTCTATGCTATTTTTTTTTTACCCTGGGTAAACATTTTCTAAACCCTGCTAGCAATATGTGTTTTTAATTCAATAGGACCTGGATGATTGTGCACAGAGGGCAGGGGAAGCGTTTTCCCTCTTTAAATCAAGGGTTCCTTGTGATCCATCAGAAACCTCTTTTATCTTAGTGGGGGGAAAAAAGAGATATTCCATTTAGAAATTCATTTGGGTTTCTCTTGAAATCAGTAGCTGCTGATGTGTCATAATATGTAATCTACATAGCATTATTGCATTATATACCTTATATATATAAAAATTTGCATATATATCATTAATGCTGATACTCAGTGATCCTCGGAGCTTTTGCAAACCCTATTGTTTGGCTAAAATGCCTGTAAAGAGAATGTTAAACAGAAGTGTACTCATTTATTAGAGAAGTAAAGCAGTCAGCAGGGAGCCATGCATTGATTTGTTCAAAACTTGGGAGGAGAAACCACAAGTTCCTGTGTGTGCTCAGTCCAGTAGACAGACAGACATGCAAGGATGATCACTGAAGAAAGACAGGGCCATTGTGCAGGCTGTGACAGCTAGGGGACCTCACTGTGGGAAAAGTGAAGCATCCCAAAATTAGTCTGGTCTGTGGCACTTCCCTGGGCCATTTCACCAAAGCTCAAGAACTACCTATTAACATACAGACCAGCTGAGCTTGACTTCCTTGACTTTGTTGGCATATTTCTTTATGTTCAGTAAAAAAGGCAAGAAAATTGTTCAATTCCATTAAGTTAAAATCTCACTATCTGTTGCAGTCATTAGCAACTGATGGATCTAATTAAGCCAGCCTTCTTACTGGACTGAGATAAGCCAATTTCCCACATTGGTTTGACTTTTTCATAGGTTGTGAAAGCCTGTCTCATGTCTCCCAAATCTGACACCCCCTTTATTTAGACATTTTGGAGCCCTTTCAGACCTTCATCAGTTGTCTTTGAGCATTTCAGAAAGGATAAGTGACTCAGCAGCAAATCTGCCCTGGGAAAGGAGAGTTTGCTGAAATCTAAGGTTCTGTGCCCCTGAGAGGTCTTTTCATTTATTTCTTAATAGCTGTAACTGCTGTGGGAACCAATCAGATCATTGTTTTCTAATTGTATAATTTGTCATTCATAGTTCATGACTGACAGGAAGGGCAGTGTGAAATTGTTGCTTCTCTTTAGGATCATCTGTGAGTGTCATTGTTTGTGTCTGTGGTGCCTGGGACTTGGCTTCACAAATTGGCTGTGCTCACTCACACTGCTGAGGGCCAGTCTTCACTGCTGCAGATTTCTCTTGGATAGGGCAAACTGATGCAGTCCGATCCAGGAGGGAACTGCAATTACCAAGGAAGGACTCAAAACAAGGCCTGCCCTCTTGCATTTATCACTAAAGAAACAGGCAGTGTAGCTAGTGAGAAGTTTTATTCATGTTTGAAAACTGTGGACTGTTACTAAGTATAGAAAGATCACAATTACATTAACTTTGTAAAGAAATGTGGAATAATGGACTAAGTAATAATACTTTAAAAAGACATAATTATACACAAATCTATGTATAGTAATGCTTTGTTTGAAATTTGTTAACATTGGGATTGAAAACTTCCTTGCAGGTGCCATGACTGTGGGGCTGTTCTTGAAGAATATGATGAAGAAACACTTGGCCTGGCCATAGTTGTGCTCTCAACCTTCATCCATCTCAGTCCAGACTTGGCTGCTCCTCTGCTGTTGGACATCATGCAGTCTGTAGGAAGGTAAATTCAGGACTTTCCTCTCTCCAATGAGATTGGAAGAATTTTGTGCCTGGAATTGGATTTACATAAACTTCAGTATACAAAGGTGTACATTTTAAAACTCTTAAGTGAATAACATCTGGTTCTGTCTTTGTTACTCATCATTTTATAAATTTGTTATGTAACTTCTTCTGCTGTCAGTTCAATTTTGGGCAGCTTCTTTGATGTTCTCCCCTTTTACCCTCCAAAGGGAAATTCCAGCTCAGGAATCTCCTCAGCTAGTCCCACTGTAAGCAGTGATGTAAAGAATAAATACAGATTTTCTACAGTACCCTTATTTATTTACTACCCTGTTTTTACAGCGACTGGTGCAGCAATTGGTGTACTACTTAATCTTGGGCCTTGAAAGAAAAGAAAATTCTACTGTTAGTTTTTATTCCTCCTACTAGTTACTCCTTAAACTGTTGGGGAGTTTTTTTTTGATTTTTTTTTTTTTTCTACCTCCTAGTGGTTTTTATATCCTATTTGTCAGAATTTATGCTTTCTTGTGCTTTCACTTGGGACAGGACTTCATCTTTTTGAAAGAAGCCTTCTCTTTTCTAATAACCTCCCTTACCTTATTTTCTTCTGCTCTCTTGAAGTCTTTATCAACAGCTAGAGTACCTTGGCCCCGCTTTGCAGTGTAATGCTCATAAACAGCTTCTGTGCTTCTTACAAAAATTCAGTTCTCTTGGCTCATCCTTGTTGCTGCCTTGACAGAATTTTTCACTTTTATGTGGTTCCTGCTGTAGAAGTTATGCAGGAATGTGGTCAGCTTTTCTGAGCTTTGCTCCTAGAGGAATGTTGGCTCCCAGGTATGATCATTTATTAGCACACCTGATGCTCTTCAGGCTTTTCAACCACGTTTTGTACCCTAGGTGAAAATTTGCATTGCGTTATAAAGGCTTCCAAACCAGCTGCTGTATGAAATTGAGAAAGTCTTGAACATTTGCTGCCATTATTTTTCTCATGTTACTTTTACCCAGTGTGCATGGGCTAATTAAGATGAGCCATTAGAACTGAACTATGTGTGGATGCTGTCTCGGCCACTTGCACAGCTCCTTGCCTCAGAGGTGGGATGGATGTGGTGGGATGTTCCAGAATAAATTTCTGAGACATGCAGAAACATTGCCTAGCTCTCCTCCTCCATGTTCTTTTTGGTGGCTGAAGTTCAAATTGTTTAACTGTGGCTTCTGCACAGCTCTGCATCTCCACTACCTCCCAGTTAAACATTTAAACACAGCAGCCCTTCAAGTCCTCCATTCCCATTAATTGCAAGGCTGCAGTTCCCTGCTGTCTCTGCTAATTAACTCTGATGGAGGGAAAGTTTCTGATCTAGATAGATGCTGCCCATTCTGTGTGACTCTTGTAAATACAGCAGTACTACAGCCACAGAGATTAAATAATTTGGAAAATGAATTATCAAGGGATGAGGGATAAGTGGGCTACCTTTTTCTGTGTTTTGTGGGGCAAATGCTGCATCTTTGTAGTGAGATAGCTGATAGTTTTAGAGCAGCAGATGACAGTGTAACATGGGTTATTCCTGGTAAATGTCTTGTCTTGTTCCCGCTGGTTGCAATTTCTGACTAATTCTAGGTCCAATAAGAGGCTCCCTACAAAGGAGTTGCTTTGAAAATACACAAAATAAGTAGTATATATAAGCAGAGAGGCATTCAGGTGCCTCATATATATACATACTTTGCTCTGTCTTTCATGAAGTGGTGCCATATATATACATATACAATATACATATTTATACTGCCAAATACACATCTAGCAGAAGTGAAAATAAATTAGGCTTTTTGCATTTTTATTCTTATGAAAAGAGCTACTACTTTCATGCATAGAAGAGGAAATAAGGAGTTAGGAAGTCCAAGGTCTTTCAGAACACCTAAACAGCATACAGAAAGATTTTCAAAAGATATTTGGGTACCCACAGGTGTAGATAGGCATCTGTGGGATTTTCAGAAGGGAAGAAATTTCTGGGTTCAAGGTACTGACAATTAAAAGTTGAAGAGTTTCTAAGACCCTGTCATGCATTTAAGTTTATGATCTGCTTCCTGAATCAAGATTTTTGACTTGGTGATTCTTATTTAACTGATTTCTGATCTTTCCAAGTGTTAAAACTGTGTTTGAAAGTTATGTTTAGACTTGAGTTGGTGAGGAGCTGTGAAAAGCTTAACTTCTGTTCCTAATGTGTACAGATTTGAACACATCCATTTCCTGTTCTGCTTTGTGGTCTGCAAAGTGGAGGCAATGATGAGAGTTCATGGCATTTGTGCAATAAAATATTTAGAGTAGTAGTGATAAATATATACAGGCCAAACATTTCAGGAAGTTTCAGATGTTCCCAAGTGTTTACTGTAGTTCGCGTCAGGTGAAGTTTTTCCAAAGTTAGAAACCTAGTGTTTTGTTTGTCATAAGACCCATGCTTGCATTTTCACACTCAAAAGGAGAGCAAACAATAGACTTTGATTTCTTTTAGAAAAAAAATTTTACATTGTTGTGTTTCTGTACTTCAGTAGATTTTTGAAAGTAGGTATCATGTCCGTGGGGCATGTGATTGGTCTTACTTCATTCTGCAGAAATCCTTGTGTGCCTTAGTGTCAGCTGATGCTACAGTTACTCCAGAATAAAAACCTGTATTCCTTGATGGCAGCTTCACAACTTTCGCACCCAGAATCAGCTTTGCAGAAATAATATGGTGTATTTAACTCTGGATTCCTCTTAGCATTACGGGAGTCAGGAATTCTAATGTGTTTTTGTGATTTACAGTAGAACAACTGAAGATAATAAATCTTTAATCTCCTGCACCATCAAGTTTGAGATTGGTGCATTGTTGGGAGTATGCTGTGCCCCCAGCTTGTCATGCATAATTCATGAAAATCACCATAATTTTGGTTCACGCTGTTATATTTGACTGAGCTGCCTTTGGGTCCTTTTTGGATTTTATTTTGTTGATTAGAGAGGAAACTGTCTGCAGAACAGGGGTGACCAAGGATGAGCAACAGCTAAATCCAGGATAAAAGGATAATGAATAAAAAAAATCCAAAGATTAGATATAAAATAGTATAGCTCTATGAACTTTTCCCTTAGACTTATCAACTTATACCATCTGAAATACTGAATTGTAGCAAATTAAAAATTTTATGGTACTTTATTTATAAGGGATGCTTCCAGTGTCCATCTTTATATTGGCTTTACAGCATGCGGCTTTTTAGTGGCTTTTGGTATTAAAGGTGTTTTACTTTGGTGTTGTAAGCCCCAATTCTATTCATTTATGTGTCCTCCATATGGAAGTGCATGATTCAACTTTAAGATAGTGTTCAGTATTGTCATCACCAAATGCCTATATTTGGCTTTAAAGTCTATATTTAGGTACTAAAATAAATGCCCTGCTTTTTGAGAATACAGTAGTTCTGATCTGACTTTGGAGGAGTTTGTAGGTAATTAGTGTTTTTGAAATGAGGCTTGTTATTTAGGTGCCAATATCTGGAACTAGAAGCCTCAATTTAGACAGTCAAGGAAAGATTTTTTTCCTTAGTCTTGCCGCATTAATCAGAAACAATTCAGTCCATAGGCAGCTTCTGGCAAAGTTTTTTTCTCTCTAAAAAAACTAGTTATCCATGATGTACTGTAGGGCAGAAACATTACTTTGTTATCTTTGTGCTACTAGAGGGAGGCAAGATTTTTCTTTAGAGCAGTTGAGCATTAGTGAGACTGCAAGACTCAACAGAGTTTATGTCACACAAATGTGATTTTTCTGAATTTAGCTGCCCTTCAGAAGATCTTTCTGGCAACATTTTAAATGTTCTCTAAAACTTGTGTATATTATTTATATGAAATGGTATTTTATTGGCTTACTTAAAAATACACATACACACACAGACAAAAAGCATATGAGCTTCAATTTCTTTTTTATTTTTATTCCAGGTTGGCATCAAGTACCACTTTTTCTAATCAAGCAGAAAGGTACGGCAGCAGAGGATAGATACCTTGACAGAAGTGAAACAATCAGTCTAAATCATCATCTTCCCTGAAATCAACTAAATTTAACTTTTAAAAAATGTCAATTAAAATTTGTGAGTAAAAGGAAAAAACTGCCTTTTCCCTGGTTTGAGATATCCTGTATTTTCTGAAGCCCATTTGGAGCCTATATTCATATGTGTTAAAGCTGGAAAAAATCAGATTCAGATGCTGTTTGGCCTTCACCATTTCAGTACAGGTGTTCTAACTGGTTCTATGTTCATATTTGTCTCGATAAACTATCTCCATACATTTATTCAAGTGAATCATCCTTGGCCATGGAGAATCCCTGGCAGTGATGCCTCATCATGTAAATCAGATGCTGAATAGGATAAATTCATTTTGTGAAGCTGTAAAGCATACTAAGATGTGCAATTGATGAGTAAATAGATAATTCTTAGGTTTTTAAAATTAAACCATTCATTTATGAATGATTAGGGAATACTTCACCTTTTGAAGGAAACTGCAAGAGGCAAATGAATATTATAATGTTTTTGTTTACCTGTTGTTCATGTGTTTTATGAAAAGCCAGAAAACTTATTCTGTGTCACTGAAATACACAAGGTGAGAGCAGGATTATATTTTAAATTCAGATGACTCACAAATAAAACTACATGGAGAATCAGGAAAAATGCAACCATTTATTGAGACAAATACTTTAAGTACATGTATGTAATTTTTAATCTATTCATAGTTGAGGTCAAGTCATAAATCAACATGCTGTACTTTTTCTTAGGATCAGGACACTTCTGGTTTTGAGTGTCTCACTAATAACTGAACACTTCCATAATTAAAAAGAATAGCATCATCTTTATTTTCTTCATGTAGTCAGCTATGACAAGTGTTGAATCTGCAATGCAATTTTTTGCCTCTTTTCCCTTCATTTTCAGCATGATGATCCCTGGAAATGCTGCAGGTGTGGCCAAGCAGTTCCTCCGTTGTGTGTTCCACCAGCTGGCTCCCAATGGCATCTTTCCTCAGCTCTTCCAGAGCATTATTAAAGGTAATGTGCAACACCTGAGTGCATTTCTGACCTTCAGTTCCCTCTGTATGAAAAGCCAGTACAAAAATGTCATTCAATTTTCAGATGGTAGCTTTTTACGGACCTTGGCCACATCTCTGATGGACTTCAGTGAGCTGAGTTCCATTGCTGCTCTGAGCCAGCTGTTAGAGGTATGTTGACAATTGGCTATGTTAGTGATGCTAATTTAAATAGCATTATCAGGGTCGTTTCTCCTCATTCAAGTTCAAGCTTGCTTCATCAAAAACACTGTGAATTTTTGTTTTGTCTTCCCTGGAAGTAATTAGCTGTCCTCACCACTGGAAGTGTGTCTCGTTCCTTCCCCAAGCACAACTTTTGTTTTTCAGGAACATTTCTACTCATACATCTCCCTCTTCATTTTATCCAATGACAGTTTCTCTTAAGTATTCCAAAAATCTATTGCCTGCCTTTGACTGACTGCCTTCTATGCAGCTGGCTTATTTCTATTGTACCATTTTCCTCCTGCTAGAACTAGTCATGGCATGTATCCTGCTCTTCCAAGAACTTGCCAATAGTCTCATACAAGATGTTGGCATCACATTAATTCTTCTCCATGTCTATTTAGGCCTCACTCTGAGGCCACCCAAACCACAAAAGCATATATGATCTATGGAACATTAATGAGTATGTTTTCTTTAAAACTCTCTAAAGGGAAACATGAAAAATCTGCTGTTGAATACTTTGAGTTTTTCTTTTTCTACTGCCATGCCAGTCTAAGCAGATTAAAAGTTAGGATCCTGCTTATAACATTTTGTCTCAAAATCTTTTGGCCATTACTTTAAGAACTGCTAGACTAGTTTTCACATACACAGCTCAAATTCCCAGCACTATCATTAGCATAACAGGTTTTCAATATTTGGTCTCAACAAATTAACGTCAGCACTTGCAAATACTATGTCAGAGAGCATTTCTGCATGTGTGTGATTGTTCACAGCTCTCATTTCGTTTCCCAGGGTTTAAACAACAAAAAGAATTTGCCAGCAGGAGGTGCGATGCTACGCTGTCTGGAGAACATCGCCACCTTTATGGAAGCCTTGCCAATGGATTCGCCCAGCAACCTCTGGACCACAATCAGCAATCAATTCCAGACCTTCCTTACTAAACTCCCGTGTGTTTTGCCTCTTAAGGTATGGTGTGTGGCCATCTGAAACAAGCTATATTACCATTGCTCAGGATGTACTGGAACTGTGCAAAACCTGTGGATAACCAATCAGACTGGGTTGTTGTGAATGTTTTCCAATGATTCAGCTACTGTTTCCAGAGTAGATTGATTTTATCTCTGATCCATCCCTTTAGTTATGTTTTCCTTGGATAACAGCAGCAACTCTGACCAGGGTGCTTTTCTCTTCCTTCTTAGCGTTTTTCCTATGTATTTTCTATGCCCTGTGTCTGTCAGATTAGAATACTGCATTTGAGAGGGTCAGTATTTAGACAATGAAAATCCATCTGGTTTTAACTGTTAAAACGAAATAAAACTCTTAAGAAGAGCAGGCACCACCTAATTAATCTACTAAAAGTACACAGTAGTCAGGCAGAGAGAACTGAGGCTCTTGGGACTTAGGCCTAGCCTGTTTGGCTGATCAGATTGTAGTTTTGATTGTAATATAATATTGTTACAGAAACTGAATCCAAAGGCTTTAGCTCTAATTTCTGAGAGCTCAGAGTACATACAACAGGATCTTATCTCCTGGTGTGTGTATATTTCAGCAAACACAGTCAAAACTTCTGAGTCTTTCTAGTAAACTCCAGTAAACTAAATGGAATTCTGATGCACTTAATTATTTTCTTTGGAACCCAGTGGTAATTTCTTCTATACAAAGCACAGTTATTCCATATGGGGTGAGGGATCCAAAATCTAAATCTGTGACTGATAACATTGTCTTTTAAATTGGTTGTCAGCACCTGGTTACATGAATGATATTAAATCCCTTAGCACTATTATGCAATAATGAGATCTTGAAACATCTTTAGATTTTGGTAAATTGTGGCATTATGTTTCAGCACTTACTAAGAAAAACAATGGCAATAGCCATTCCCTCTTTGTACTAGCCACCCCAATCTGCTGCATAAATTAAAAGAAGTTAATTGGATCTTAGTGCTTCCAACTGCATATCCACTATTCACAGAACCTTTAGGAGAAGTGTTTGCTCTGATTTCCCTTCTATTCATGGCAGGTATTATTAGTGATACAAGTAAAGCAGTTGCTTGCTCCTGAACTTTAAATCCCCTGTTCTTTTCTTTAGGGTCGTAGAGGACACTTTGATATTCTAGATGTTTACAGCAGGGATGAGGCAAGACCCTGGATTGATCCTGAAAAGTCCATTCAGTGCTGTAACCTGTGTGATTTACTTGAAATAAAGATCATGTCATAACGAACAATTTAAGGAATCTGAAACAGCTGCTGCCAGGGCATATTCCAGTGTTACAGGTTGTGAGATGTCTTGAGATGTGAGAGAAAATGTCATAGTCTAGGACAAGCACAGAAATATAAAATAAGGTAGATGGTCTGCACCTATGCCATGGCATAGCACCACTGAAGGGGTATGATTGGGATATGACTGTGTTCAAGAATAAGCCAGTTTAGAGAAAGTACAGTAGTTTCACGATTATAAGCCGCACCCTTTTCATTGGAGAATCCAGCCTACCCCAGTAGTGCGGCTAATCATCAGGTGCGGCTTATCTATGGACAACTTCAGGAGAATTGCAGGCGCGGAAGTACGAGCCGCAGGGGGAGCAGGCGTTCCCCGCCCCTCAGCAGCCACGCAGAGCGAGCGGGGAAGACGGGAGCAGGTGTTCCCTGCCCCTCAGGTACCGGCGCTGCCTGGCCCCTCAGCAGCACCCCCACCCTGCCACATGGGGGAAGAAAAAAAAAAAGAAAAAAAGAAAAAAAGCCGAGCTGGGGTCGGGGCTGCCTCCTGTGGCAGCCCCGGGCGGGGCTGGGGGCCACCGTGAGCTGCTGGGAGCTGGTGGGCCAGGGCCCTGCTGGGAGGCGTCGGGAGCGACGGGTCCATGCCGTGACGTGCCGTGCTGCCGGGAAGCGGGGCTGTGCAGGGCAGGGCCGGCCGGAGTGAGCGGGCAGGACTGGGAGCACCCCTTCTGGTGCTCAACAGGGAAAAAAAAAAAAATTAAAAAAAAAATGCGGCTTTTCATCCAGTGCGGCTTATTTATGGACAAATTCCGTGGGCTTCTCTGCAACGTGCAGGTGTGGCTTATAATCAGGTGTGGCTTATAATTGTGAAATTGCTGTAATTAAAAATCAATCATCAGGGGTCACTTCACTTGTACATTATTCATAGCTGCTACTGCTATAAGCAAGATATGTACACAGAAAGGTACTAACTTATTTTCTTTTCCTTTTCTGCCTTCAAATATGTTCAGTGTTCTTTAGACTCTAGTTTAAGAATCATGATTTGCTTGTTGAAGATACCTACCACTAGTGCCACCAGGGTAAGTTCCAAGAAGACAAAATTCTATTGCCTCAGATTTAGCCAGCCTGAGCAATTGTATGAATGTGTTCATATCCCCTGGCTAGGAAAGTATTATATGTAAGCATAAAATTGTGCAGTCCAGTACTGTTTGGAAAATGGTAAGAGCTTTGGAATCTAGGTTACAGTAAAGTAGGGATAGAATTACATTCCTGTGTGGGTGTGAATGTATGTCTTCTTAAAGATTTGATGTTCTCTTTATTTTCTTCCCTCCTCTGTTTTTTTCTTAAAAAAAAAAAAAAAAAAAAAGTAATGAGTTTCCTTAGACATTTTTCAGTAAAATTCCACTGAAGGCAGTGAGGTTTTCGTGCATAAACTATACAGAATCTCTTATAAACACTGTGTCACAAGTGAAACTATTTTCCAACTTTTTGTTTCTAATTTCTGACAGAAGCATGAAGGCATATGATACAGCTGTTTGACCAAAGCAGTGTGAATCCCAGGCAGATAGCCTCTGAGCTAAAAATAATGCTGTTTCATTCAGGCATTTCAGAGTTGGAATGCTTCTTTGCTTTTTTGGGCGATGAGTTATTGATTTCTGCAACACATGTCATTGCAGAGTCTTCTGGAACCTTTCTCAAAATTACTGAGTTTTGTAATTCAGAATGCTGTCTTCACTCTGGCCTACCTGGTGGAGCTATGTGGTTTGTGCTACCGAGCCTTCACAAAGGTAACAGTGGCACTGCCTTCCTTTAGGGACAAGTGAAAATAGGATAAAGTCATGCTTCCCACGAGTGGTTTGGAAGTAAAGATGGAATCGGTGTCAAGTTTCAGGCATGTCAACAGTTTTAATGTAGTTTGGTTCACCAAACAGTGATCATGGTTCAGTGCCTTTTTAAAAATGCTGAGTTTTACATTCACAGTAAAGACACAGATGATGGGAACCTGCTGCAGTGTTGCTCAGAAAAGTATTTTGATGTGATTTTGAGACTTGGACATTTTCTTCTCATGTTGAGAATATACCTGGTATTCATGCGTCACTTAAAATGTCTGTACAGTCGTATCTTTCCTCCTGCACAAGTTTAGCCATGTAAATTGTGAGTTCAAACTTAAATATTCCTGGTAGTGCCTTTTGAGAGCACGGCTGTGAGGGGATGCAGTATACAACTAACTGAAATGGAAGACTCCAAGTTAGGAGCTTTCCATCTATGATCCTGTTCCTTCCGTATTGAGTATTTTCCTTTGGCATGCATGGCTGTTGCTGTTTAAAAAAGAGAAAAGTATATGTATACTTTAAAAAAGGTTAAAGATTCCTGGATGGAAGCTGTGGTGTAAAAATAACAGTCATTTTTGTAGCTATCAGTGAGAAGTTTAACAACAAAAAAGCAATTGAACCTAAGGTCATATATACTCCATTACATAGATTGTCAAGGTACTGAGCAAAAACATTCCCTTTGCCACTAAGTGCACAGTTTCCCATCCTTGATACATTTGTCAGAATAGTAATTGAATCTCAGGAAATAGTCTGTCATAAGTAGCTACATGATTTTCTGTTTTGATAATGTACAACTGGAACATGCATTGTTTGAGTCTTGTTAAGACTTAAAATATCACTGTACAAACAGTGAAGAAGAAATTATGAAAGCAATGACACTCTCACAGAAAAACTGCATCACAAGAAAATAAGAAACATTTTTACAAAATGTAAAGGTTTGAAGCATTATATAGAAATTAACAATATGTTTAATGACAGCAAGTTAGGTCTAGCTTTTTGTCTTCTTTGAAGGAGAAGAGTTTATGCAATGGAGTAATCCTGAATACAGAAGATTGCCTAGCTTTTGGAATTATTTTGAGTTATGTCTATAGTTAAGGGTTTGGGCAAGGCAAAGTAAAATGTTAACTTGAAGTCTAATAGTGCTTTTTTTCATTGAAACAGAAAAGCCTTATTTAAAACAGAAGCAAAGATACCCCTCTTGCATTTGTGGTCTTACCAGAGAGTTTCATGTATCTGCTAAAGCAAATTGTGAACTCCAGGAAATTTTTCACTTTCCTTAGGCTCTGCAGTTTCAGAAAAATGTAATTAAAACCATGGTATTAGAAAACCCACATGTGTCTCTTGCATGCTTCCTGGTTGATTGTTCTATTAATACAGTGAGTACTTAATTGCACACAGGAAGCTTGGATTACAGTGCTTGGTAAAATCTTTCTGATTTAGTTCAATGCAACCTGATGACCCAGAAATGGAAACATTAGTGAATGCTCTGCATTGTATAGCCACAAAATAGTTAATTTAGTGGAACTCCACACTACATTATTTGTGTTATTTCTGAAAGCTTACCACAGATTTGCCTTAGAAGTGTCAAATTAATGAGCACTGTTAGAAAAAACACCAAATCAGTTCTGATGCCTGTGTTTCTCTACATCAGAAATCACTGTAGATATATGAGTGTTGTGGTAGAGGACCACACAGAAGTGAATTCCAGAAGGAATATAATTGTGAGCATTGAAACTATTCAAATGTAATTGCTTGTTTTGCAACTTTGAGTGTGCTGACTGGAACAAAACATCGACTTTGAGCTAAGCTGTGGAGGATTCTTGTCTTTTCAAAGAGCAAGCTACTCCGACATGCACTTTGTAGAGGTCAGTGCTGTACAACCACTCCAGGTCTTTTTTTACTCCAACCTTTTCCTAACGCCTCGTAGCAGGAATATCTGAGTTTCTCTTGTCTTGGAGCCCAAAGACTCACATCAATCTGGTATTTCCTTGTCTGAGTTTCTGTTCCAGGTCAGCAATTTGTTGTTTTCCAGTACCTTTGGAACTCTCAGTTGTGAGTACCATCTCTTCTGTGGATTGTAATCTTCTTATCTTTAGTTTTCCTTTCAAGGTCTTAGGTCCTAAATGGACGCTTTCTGGCTTCCTTATCTCTTACAGCTGCAGAAGCTTGAACCTAAATTTAGCCTTTTGCTAGTGTTCTGTTGTCCCTGATTAAGTAAAGGCAGAATGCCATATGATTTTTTATTGAATTTTTAAAAGAATATTAAGAGGCAGATCTTCAGTATTTTTAATTACTGCAGTAGCAGCAGTGATAAAATATTTTGCCTTATACTGGTTTACTTGGAGGACAGCAATCACCATTAAAGATCCAAATTTATTACTAAGTTTGGACCCTGACGTACTACTAGTACTTGAGTAGTTTCTTGTTCTATTGACATTGGTTAGTTGCAATTGAAGGTTGCAAAGCCATTTTCTATAGGGATGCATAGGCATTGCAGAGAGTTAATTTGGTTGATCAGTGTCTGAAGTCGTGTATTCGTGACACTTCTGGTACCAGATTTATACATGTGGCTCCCCTGAGTGTTATTCTCAAGAAAAAATGGCTTTGTGGCAGAATATAAGGTTTATACATATTTATCACCAGCAGGATGATAGGAATAAGTAGACTTGGATAGGAAGGATACTCTGGGCCATTGACTTACATGTCATCACTCCTGATTTACAGTGCAGGAAGCAAGAGGTCAGATGTCAAAAACCCATTTTGCCGATTTTGTTCAATCTCTCTTCATTGCATGTGCTTAACAAACTTTCGGACTGTGAGATAGGAGCCTTCCTTGAGAAAGAGGCAGTTAGTTGTTGTATTATTCCCAAGGCCAAGAAAAACTGGGATTCATGAAGCCTATGCTTCCTTTCCAGAGTTCTGACAAAGCAGTTTATTATGGCCCAATTATATCCTGAATAGCATAAATGTTGGTATGTAAAGGAGCTGCTTTTGAAAGAATTATGTCTTCCTTGTTTTTCAGTATGTGTAGGCTACTGGACTGGGTTACTGAGAGGTACTTCTGTCCACTCTTTGGAGGGATGTAATCCTCAGCTGACTTGAGTGTGGCACTGCACAGTGTCCTGTGTCTCGTCTGGGAAGGCATGTGATGGTGGGAAGGGACACTCTTCCTGGGGAATTCTAACAAGTAATCAGGATTTGTTTACACCAAGGGTATTATGCACCATTATGGTTCTCCATTCCCACTCAGAATGTTGTGGTATCAGAGAAAGTTCAGGTCATGATAAGTGAGAATGATCAAACGGTTGGAGTTCCACAGACAGAGCAACTGAGTGAGAGCTCTTCAGTCTGAAAGAACAGCAACTGATAGGAATGAGAGAGAGGTCTGCAAGGTCACAGTGATCCAGACAGGGATGGGAAATTCCATTCCTTTCCAGTGCAAAGAACATACTAGTTCCTGTAAGCTAGTCAAAGCAAGTAAAGGGAAGTGATTCTTCACCAGTGTGTGATTCTTTGCTAAGTTCCATCTGTGCTAAAGGTTGGCATGAGTCCCAGAGGTCAATGGACAGTTATATGGAAGAGAAAAATATTGAGAGTTTTGAATTATACAGAAACTGCACTGAGCTCAGAAGTTCCCTGAGCTGAAAATAGTTGGTGAAATTATACATGCTTGCCTTGTTCTTATTCTTCCTTTTGCTTCTGTTTGTGACCGTGTTGGAGATAACTTACTGAAGGCATTTGTTCCCATCTGACCTCTCCTGGATATTCTTATATTGTAAATTTTTTTTTCAGAGCATCACTCATGCATGTGGAACGTGTTACTTTTGAATATTTGTCCCCTCAAGCAATGGTTTCATAATACAGCTGATTCTGGAGTGTTAGCTTCCTGCAAGTTTAGCTGCCTTGACTGCATCAATATGGTCAGACAAGGACAAGGACTGCAGTTTGGGACACATTCTGTCATCTAAATGTGTCATCTGTCTGCACACTCCATGTAATTGAAGAGGGCACCAGGAGTTCCAAGTATGGTCCCTTGATTCACAAATGGGCATCATAACTTCCATGAAATACATACCATTCTGGTGTTTTGGCACCTTCTCTCAAATCAAGATCTGATATTTAAATGTTTGCATTCAAAGATGTATGGGTGCTGTGGGAGACATACCCTGTTGCTGCAAGTTTTCTTTGTCAGTATGATACACAGGTAGTGTGAGGACATGTGTTCTCTGAAGAGGAGCACTGGTGACTGCTGCAACAAAAGCTCACTCTCAGCTTCTCCTGTGTGAGCTGGAGGTGGCCTTCATATTGTCTCTCAATTGTCTCAATAAAGCTTCTCTGAGGAAGAGACAAATGATCCCATTGTACAGATTTTCTGGAGAAACTGAGACCCTGACTGAGTAGAAATTTTCACACATTTAAGTGAGCAGGCAAGTGCATGGGATTTACAAAATGGAGGATACTAGGCTTTAGATTTTAAGCACACTTTGGATATGCTCTCATTATTAGACAATTTATCTCATCTCTAATGGTTGTCTGAAGTAGAGCACAGAGCTTGTCAAAATTCTTGAGTTACTGTGGTCAGTAGCAGGTTGTAGATTTGTTTCACTTCTTTATCTTACTGTCTAAAGTCAGAGAATGTCAAAGTAAGATGTATAACAAGCCCATTTTATCTCTTGTATCTCCTTGCTGACTCAGCCCCACAACTCTATTCTTAGACTTCTGTGTTCTAATCTCCACTGGCTGATTTCCCCCTATGTTTGGAAGTGTTTCTGTTGTAGCAGCTGTAGCCAAGACTGTTTTTATTGTGGAAGTGGAAAAGTACTGCCAGTCTAATGAGTGGAAATAGATGGTCCAAGCAGCTGTAGTGGAGGCACTCTTTTTTTTAAAGGGGAATAACCACAGAGAAAAGTATGGTGAAATGTAGACTGTTTTTAGCAGGTTCAGTGAAAGAATAATGCTAAATACTATACCAGTTTTGTTCTTCTGTGTCATTTCTTACTGCTTCTAAAAATCTTATTCTAAATTTATTATTTTTTTATATTATTAATAAAAATCAAATCAAACAAAAAATCAAACTAAACCAAGACATGGGACTAGTTAATGAAAGCTTTGTTTGCATACTTGGGCTTTATAACTGTTTTATAAAATCTATCTAAATTTCATGTGTGAAATATTAAATCTTGGATATAATGTCTGATAAAACATAAAAGAAAAATCACCTTCATTGATGTCTGTTCAATTAAGTCTGCAGAATTATATAAATTATGAGTGATGTTGGCTTTTTTAAGACGGCAGAAACCAGTACATTTTTGTTACTGTGTTATCTTCAAACTTAGATTAAAATTATCTTTATGGTTTACTAGTGACTGTCAGTGAATTTCAGGACATTCATAATTCTGTGATTTTGGTTTTTTGTTGCAGGAAAGGGACAAATTCTACTTGACACGCTGTGTTATATTGGAGTTACTGCAAGCACTCAAATTAAAGTCTCCCTTGCCAGACCTGAATCTGCTGCTATTGGTGCAGGTACAGGAAATTCTGATGTAATTCTCATACTGATCTTGTCTTGGCCCAGGTTAGGGAGTGGGGCAGAGGCTGAAGAACCAAGTCCAGCATGGTTACAGAAAGTGCCAGCAATGTCTGGGGAAGCAAGAACTTTTAAAATCCAAATCCAGTTGCATTTGTATGCACTGGTGCATACATTTAGGCTCCTACATTAAAATTTAAGAAAACAAATTTGGAATCCAAATTTCACATAATGACAATGACTCGTGCCTCACTGCTGATGTACTGAAGATCACAGAATGCATCTTGAGTTGGAAGGGACCCATAAGGTTGAGCCCATTGATTTTATATCATGTCCTGTATTTCATGTCCTGCTGCTGCCTTGTCTTCGTATGCCAGCCTCAGAGCCTGTCCCCAGCTTGTGTGGGAAGGGCTGCTAGGTCACCATGGGTCACAACTCCATTTCTGGCAGTGAGCTTGTCTCCAGTCCCTGAAGGCCATTTTCTTTTGACCTGTAGTTTTCCAGCAAGGAATACATTGACAATGTTCGTACTGCTTTCATTCTATGGAGTCAAGCTACCATTGGAAAAACAGGAAATAAGATACAGACTTGTGGAAACTTCTGCCTCCAAGAAGGCAAGTGTGGCACAGTTTGGCCTGTCCCATGAAAACAGCTTGCTGAAATCCATAAAATGTAATCACAGGTAGTGGGCTCTCATTGTTTACAATGAGATAGTGATATATTAGGAACTTAAATTTAGAAACTTAAAATTATAGAGAACCAGCGTAACAGCAATTCATAAGGTCCAGGTGAGGCATTTATTCCATAGATCCTTCATAATGCTCCCAGCATCACAGCTTCATTCATTCTTTCCCTTCCCATGATGAGTCAAAGCTTCATGTAGCTTACTATGGACTCATTTTCTTTTGAATACTGATACATTACTCATAGTAAGTAGGGGATTACCAGATGACAGAGAATTATTACTGCCAAATGAAAGTATATAGCAGTTAGGGTAACTCTGAAAACAATTATCATGCCATCAGTGTTAGGGGAAGAAGTTGGGAAAAATAACACATGGGGGTTTTTTTTCTTTTGATGGTTAAGTGTTGCTTTTCAAAATCCATTTAAGTTAAAAAGCACAAGTCTATATATTTTTTAAAATTATTATTAAACCAAAACTTAATATCATCAAATAACCACTGACCTCTTTCTGTCTTACATTTGCAGTAATGCACCTTGATACCATTTACATGGGTTTTTGTTGACTTGAACTGACTTTTCCTGTATTACAGATTAAGGCAATTATTCTGCATTACTCCTGTAGTTCAGTCCTGTGGCTACCCCAAAGCCTGAAAATCCCCTGGTCTTGTCCTTCCTGAATTTGTCATTTGAGAATGCAAACTGGCCATGTCCATTTTGGCCGTGGGGTTTAACTGATTTACACTGGCACTTCATATTGCCTGAGAGACTCAGTAAGCAAAACTCTCTCTTACATTACCTTTATCTCATAAAGATAAAATGGTAATTGCCTGGGTTTTCCTCCCAGCACTGTTCCCATATGCTGTATTCACTTTGGGATGTATTCATACCTTACACAACAGCATCTAATGTGGATATAAATGTCTTTTATGATGTCTCTCTTTCAGAGGCTGATGAAGTGATTCATATTTCCTGCTATCCAAAGCAGCCAGCTTCTGTTTTTATGCAGTCAGTGATGAAGAATAGGGGTTGTATTCAGACCATCTGCCATAGATGCCTACTGGAGGCATGATGAGTGCTTTTCCCATTGACTCTGCAAATTGGCAGCTCTCAGTAGCATGCAGTCTGAATCACTCAACAGCCTCTGGAATTGCAATACCATAGTAACCACTAAGCCCATCTTAAGCACCACTGTAATTTAAGAAATCTAGTAGTAAAAATGCATATATCTCTTATTTCTAAAATTTTCTCTGGTGCCATTAATAGAATGAAAGGATTAGTTCACCTCTTTACCTCACAAAGCCACTACAATATTAATTCAAATTGCATGCTTTTGAATGAATAAAGCCATAGCAGAGTTAACACAGCACCAAATGGAAATGGTTTTAATTTCCAAGAGTCATGTCTCCATGGACATGTTAACCTGTATGCAAGATTCCATATAGACAGAATACAGAGATTCTGTCAAAATGTTCCAGATAACAAAAGAACTAGGTGCACTTTATTTTAATGATAGATCAGTCGTGGGCTGACTAACAAAGGAGTTCCTAGAAAGGTACATTTGACACCCACATTTATCCAGATTACATAGTGCCATCAGTGCCACCCGTGACATTAAGGCTAAGAGAAGACTTAACTTTATCCCACTTTACAAGGAATAAGAATTTTAAACCAAATCACTCCAATCTTGGCATAGGTGTCCTGGATGACAAAGGGTACAGAAAGACTGTCTCCTTGATTTGTCCTAACAAATGAAAGCCACCATGTACATGCTGCTGTTCCATGGGTTTCCATAGGAACTGCTTCTTCACACGGCATTTTGTTTCCCTGCTCACATTTCATCAGCACACATCTTCAGGATTTCCATTGACTTCAAATTATACTGGGGTGTCTTTAGAATTTGCTTGTTCAGTCATTCTCTAGGATTCAGTGTACCTGATCTGTTTTGTTGTGAAGCTTGTGGAAGTGTAAGAGTAAATTTTAGGGGTGTAAAGGACATTTTGAAATACTTTCATGAAGAGCAGTCAGTCATTGAGAGTACTGTTACATATATGCATTGGACAACCATAAAATATGGTAGTCAATATCTGTCTCAGTTTGTGAAAGTACCATGGTATCAATTAATTTTCAATAAGAGGGAAGATTAAGACTTAGACTTTAGTTGACATTATTTTCTGTCTGCTCTTTCTTAGAAAGCTACATCACATCACTGTGGACAAAAATTGTTCAAATGCAGATCTAATGTTAGGACAAGAAGTTTTAGGAAATCATTTGCAGGGTGTCCAATGCATTATTGAAGTTTATCATGATTAAATAACAGCATTAGCAAGTTTAATGTGTGAATGATGTGGACAATGGAGATTTTAGGTCAAGGAATTGGAAAACAAACAGAAACAAGACAAAAGGTAAAATAAAAGCGTAAGAAAAGCAATGAGAGATATTCTACTGTAATAGCATGACACTGACCATCTCTTAGAAACAGTTTGTTTATGTACTATTGTGCAGAAGTTTTACCAGACCACACTAGTATGTTGACAACTTCAAAGCTCTTCATATAGTTCATCACTGTAGAACTTGAAAAAACATATTATAATATCACAGTGAAGAATATGACATCCTGCCTTATCATTCTCTATCATGGTTCACTCTATAATGAAAGAGGAGCATTTAATAAATGGAAGAAATAGCAAATATAAATTTATTTTTCATTAAGAAAGAAAGAATGATTTGTTACACAATATTCTTCAAATTTCTCCTGCACAGCATATTTGTTAGTCACAATAAAGTAATATTTTTTCAATAAAATTATCTCATTTATAATGGTGAGTTAAGTAGGTTGTTTATAAAGAAAGAGATCTCTAAAGGCAAATTACCATGAATAAAAACAAGAAGAGATCTGAACTGATTTTAATGAAGTAATGAATAAATTATTAGTGTCTTCAGGTTCCTAAAAAATAATTAAAAATAACTTGTCTTTAATTTCTTCTTAGTTTGTTTGTGCAGATGCTGGAACAAAACTAGCTGAGTCAACAATCCTACATAAACAGATGATTGCTTCAATGCCTGGAGTAAGTACTGAACCAAAGTCCATTCCTTAGATCTGTTGTTCTAATTTTTAAAAAATGCATCTTATTCAGCTTGCTTTGGTTCATTTTAATGCTCTTTCCTTTTCATTTCTCCTCTGGCAAGATGTATTACAGGCATAGGTTGAGATGCTTCATCCTTTTTATTAATGGTGGAAAAGTTCTGAATTTGATATTGCTTCACTTGCTTTCACTGATAACCTTTAACTGTAACTGACTTCTTACAGTGAAAGTCTGTGCTCAAAAAGACAAATCTAAGATCTGCAATTCTCAGTGGGGAGCAGACCAGCTGAATGCATCAAAAAATGGTAGCAGGATGGAAAGCCACAAACCATTGCCTCCCTTCTCACAAGAGATTATCTGGTTAAAGAAGGGAGTTACTGGTATTTTCCTTGTAATGTGTAAGTCATCAATCTACACCCTGCTGATGAGTGTAGCTAAGTTACAAGTACTCCTGATTGCCTGGGTGCTGAATATGCGCCTGGTGAAAATGGGAGAAAGTAGCACAATGGGAGGTCTTGACTTGTTCCATGAGATGTGACCCAAGCAGATGGGAAAGGCTTAGCCAAGGTTTGCTTCACAAGCTGAGTGAGGAAAACTCGTTTCCTTATGTGTGTGTCAGCTTTAGGAACGACTTAATGGGATCTTTCCCATGTATCTTCTGAAGTGCGTGATTTTTTAAATGCCAATCTTTAATAATACCTTTGCTCCCAACAGGATATTTTAATTTATACTTGCTTTGAATAGATACACTAACACTGGTGTTCCAAAATGTGATAGGAACATGATCATTTCAGAAGATATTACAGAAAATTAGGCTGCCTACTGCTTGCTTGAAACGGAATATGTTGTTGGAGAGAAGTCTTGTGCAACTGAGCATTTATTTTCAGAGATTGGAACTTTCATAATTCTATTATTCAATATTCTAGAAGCCATGTTGAATCCTTAGTGCACATAAACTGGATGGAGGATATACTGACAGGGTTCCCAATGACCATATTTTACTGGTTTTTATTCTGTCATGGAAACTGGCAGGAACAACATTTGAAAAGCCAGAAGGTGGCATAGTAAGGTAACATAGAAAAATGAAGAGTGCCCAGGTCAGCTGTTTAAATCTAGAATGCTAGCAGTTTTTTAAATTTCAGCCACTAAAACTCAATTGGGGCTTAACAATTGTGTGACTAAAACTAAATCTAGTTCATTTGTGTACTCAGGATAATCAGCTTCTATACTTCAAAGTGCAGGTAATCAAAAAGAGGTCAAAGAACAGTAGTTTTCTTCTGTTAACTTCACTGCAGTGTTCTTCCCTGAGCCTGTGATTTGGAATTAAAGTAGATTTTGGTGACTTCAAATAGATATCTGATTTAATAATGTGATCATTTAACCTCAAAAGTTAAGCATTTCTTTTACTTGGCTGCTAAGAATGAGGCATCCATAGTTCCTGCTGAATTCAGCCAGCATTATCTTCACCTCAGATATTAACATATAAACAGAGGTTTATGTGATACCTAGTGGGTTGGTAGTATCACCTTTGGAAAGCTGCCCTGCAGGCTACTCTGATCTGTTCAAAGCCCTCATTTAATCCGACAGCTTTGTTCCGTTGACTGCTTTATGCACCTCGGGCACATACTGTGCTAGCTGAGGGCCAGATTCACATTTGTCACTGTTCTAGGAAAAGGATTATGAAAATTGGTAGTGCATGAATACAGCAAGCACCACATTGAGTCCTTTTGTTTTCCCTTTGAGGTTGTTTTTGCTCTGGCACAGGTGGTTTCTCAATAAGTTTATACCTTTATGATCTAACTGGAGCACTGCATAGTTTAAGTGCCATTAAGATACTGTATTTAGAGTGCTTTTTCTTCAGAAATACACATTAAATATTCATTCATTTTTGCAAAAAGGAAAAAACAGTACACATTTCAGTGATTATCATTTTAGTGATGTTTACACATAAAATACCTGAAGTTATTTAAACTGTTTTTCCATTATGATTAAAGTGAAATAAGGGCATCTGTGCCTGTGACTGAATTTTGTTTTCTTTGATTGTACCTGATTGCTTCCAATTGCAGAAATGCTCAGCTGCTTGAAAAACTGAGTTGTTAAATTCCCATCGAGTTTTTAAGACTTTGATTCTGGACTACTATAAATTTCAGGATGACATGACAAGAATATTCTTGAAATTTCATCAGTTAATCTTTTATTGCTGTCATAGATAAGAGTATTTTTTATGATGCATGAAAAAAATTACAGCTACTAGACTATCTTCTTATACTATAATCAGATAAGAGGACATAATACACTGAGAAGAAGAATATCAAAGAATACCTATTCCTAATTATTCTAACTAAAAATTAAAATAAAGATTTTAAGACAGATCAATTGTATTCTGCTGAAGTAAAACCTGGTACTTAAACTTACTTCTTTTATGTTTTAGTGTGGAACAGCAGCAATGGAATGCATGAGGCAGTATGTTGGGGAAGTGCTGGATTTCATTGCAGATATGCATACCTTAACCAAATTGAAGGTTGGTTCTAGCATGAATTGATCTAAAGTGTATGAGTTTTTTTGACAAAAATATGTTGTCTTTAAGGAACTTGCCTGGGACACACAGTAGGAAGTATCTGGGATGACTGATAGTTTTGGGGTTTTTTTCTTTGTCTTTAAAAAAAAAAATTAGTGTTGTTACACTTCTGTTGCCACTTCTGTGGCATCAGTAAAAAGTAGTTGATGTGGTGTTGAAATAAAGGCTGATTCAAATACCATGAGCACACAATAAAAATGCAGGAATGATTTTTCTGAAATGTTGATGTTAAGCAAATGTCATACCAAAGGCACTGTGAGAAGTGATTGTGTTTAATATAATCCAGGGAAGCATAAAACTCCTTCCCTGTACAGGTACACTCTTGTGGAGAAATCCTGTGACTCTTATACACTCAACAGACACTTTGATTACCTTGGAACTTCTGATTAATTAAAATACAGTAATTGACTGGAAAAAGGGTGTGTCCTTTTTCTAATGGATGCTGTTGTTTTCATTGTCAGGTTATATTCTGTTGAGGTGGGGAAAAACCAAATAGCTGTAGTTCAAACTGCATTTTGGTTTCTTTATATTAGTTGGATGACAAATTGTTAAGAGGAGTGATAGGAAAATACTGCTGTTAATATAAAATATTTTATTTAGGAATACATGTCATACAAAGACCCTAGTAATCATTAGCTAATCAAAACCTAGAATTCCTGTTTCATGGAGGAATTTCATGTTCCTATTAAATTTCCTACAGAATGGAAATTGTCCAGGATGTTTTGAGAAGTAAGTAGTCCAAGTAACACTCCTGCTCTGAACTTTATTTGTGAAGCAATGAGATGAGAATATTTACCCTACTAGTTTCTCACACACTCACTTGTTCACTGTCCCTTATGCCCCAGAGGGGACACTTTATTGCATGCTAATAATACTTACCACAAAGAAAGAAGAATCTCAGCTACACTGAAATTCGTGTCTTAAAACTCACTGTAGTTGTATTTTACTGGACAAAATATTCATTTTCTTAAATTCTTACCCTGTTGACCATGAATTCCTTTGAATTAAAAAAATATATTCTAAAGGAAGCAGCCTGTTATGCTGGAGTAGAAATTGACTACAAAGCACAAGGTAATCAGTAATTTGAAGTTGAATTGGATTGCCTTCCACTCTGTCCTCTTTAAGTTATTCACCCATTTCTGTTAAAGTTCAGAACTGCTTTCAGAATACTTAGGCAAATGAATCATAAATGAGGCAAGAGGTATGTCTGGTTTGCTAGTTCCACAGGAAAAAAATGAGCTTACCTGAAACCAGGAATGGGGAAAATTTGTTTATAAATACTTACAGGTATCCTCTTTCCTGTGTAAAACGCTTCTGTAGTAAACTTTCTGTCATTTAGATTTTCTCCTTCTGCTCATCTCCCTTAAGCTGATTTTTAGAATTGTTCTTATGGTGCTGAAGACTGATGATTACTTCTTATCCTCAGTGGGACTATTTATTATTTTAATTTTATATATGGATATAGGTAGAACATGAATTGAAACTTTTACCCAGTTTTTCACTTTCATGTTTTGAAATTGGACAAGAAGCTTCCCAAATCAGTCATCTGGCCATTTAAAACTCAGTCAGAAATGTCATGTTGTTTTGATTTAGCCATGTAATACAGGAATCTAAGGACAAAATTAGCATAATAGCTCAGTCAAATATGACCATAATTTTATGTATTGCAAAGAATAAGCTTTTCTGTCTTATAAAATTAAAAGGCAGTTTTTATTTAAATAGGTAAAACTTATTTTGTTGTTACAACATGTTTGAGAAAATATTTGCAAGCATTTCTAAGTTTACAAATAATCAAAACTTCCAACAAATTCATAACATCTAGAGTTAATTTTTTGCAAGTTCATTTAATGTATTTTCTGATATTGTTTGGGTTTTAACAGAGGTGTTACTCCCTAGAAAATGAGTCCTAAGATCGTCTGGTTGTGCAGTTTCTTACCACAAGTGTGGATTATCAGCAGCACCTGGGGTTATTAGCTAACAGCGAATGCCAAATGGTTTATGTGACCAGTAACTATCCCAACAGAAAAAGGTGGTTTTCAAATGTTCGTTTTCAAATTTGGAAACTTCTGCTCCCTGTAGGAATTCAGAGAATAGACATAGTTAATTTTTTTTAATTTATATTCAATGTCATCTTTTGCGTATCCAAAAATAATTTCTTTGAAAGAGGCCAATTATTTTCAGTCCTGTATATTAGGAGTTACTGCACTAAAAAAAAGATAAATGTTAATAATAATAAATGTTAATTCTCAAGATAATGTTACAGTTCAGTGTACTGTTTCTGTTCAGTTTATTATGATTTCTTTTTCCCTTAGAGATGACATCCTAAATGGTAAAACTTGGCAGGATTTTGTTTAGAAAATTCACCACTTTAAAAGATATTATAATGTATTTGCCTGCATAACTATCTATCCTTTTTACCTGTCTGTATAAGAAACGTCATTAAATATTGATGCTGGTACATACGGGTTTTTTCTCTTGAAAGAGACTTCAAGTAAGTGCAATTTGAGAGTGTAAGTTTCTGGGGTCAGATACTTATCTGTTAGAAAAATACTATTGGCCCACTGATTTTTACCCTGTTACAATAATTGAATAACTGATGACCTGATTTTCTTGTGTGAAGCATCTGGCTCTCTTTCTAAGCAAGCAACTGCAGTTAGCATGTCTTCTGGTATAGTCTAGTACCAGAAGGTAATGCAAGGTTAGCTTAATAGAAGTACAGAATTATGTCAAGGAGCAGCAATGAAACATCCCTTAGAACTGGCAAAGGATAAATGATATTTACAGGCATAAATCTTTGAGTGTTTCTTGGTAAGAGGTTCGGCCCTTTTTACTGCCATTTTAAAGGCATTTGTAACTGAATAGTGCAATATAGTCATATTGCTGATGAATAAGTGAGAGCTTCTTTCTGAACATGTAAATGGAATATTGCATGGAAGACATTCCCTATCCAGATGCTGTCTTGTTAGATGGTTAGATTTTTTCATTTTTACCTAAGCTCTCTGGATGTGCAAGCATTAGTTTGTATTTATCAGCTGTTGAGTTTGCTGAGACAAAAACTGCCTATACATATTGCCCAATTTATATTTTGTCTGGCCTCTTGGAATTGTGGCCCTCTGTGGAAAGATCAGCATCATACAGGTGTTACTAATAGAGGGATTGGAGAATTAAAAAAAATATATTTCAGAGCTTAGTTTTGTAGATACAGAGATCCTGAGAAGAAATTGAAGAGGAGTGGAAAAGAATATGCTGGATTTTTAGAATAACTTAGCTCAAGCAAAATAGTCTTTTTGGGTAGGAAATCAGATCTTTGCCTTGCAGAGTCACATGAAGACTTGTTCTCAGCCACTGCATGAAGATACATTTGGTGGACATCTGAAAGTTGGTTTAGCTCAGATTGCTGCTATGGAAATCACCCGGGGAAACCACAGGGACAACAAAGCTGTGATCCGGTATTTGCCTTGGCTTTACCATCCTCCTTCGGCAATGCAGCAAGGGTGAGAACACTTTTCCACAAACAGGAACACTAAAATGAGTTAGAAATCTTCACACAATGTTCTTATTGTCAGATTCCATAGGTGAGACCCACAGTGGGACACTGAAAGAGCTGCTCAGCAGCTCCCTGATCCTTAACTGAGGAGTTTGTCAATGAAATATTGCAAGAACATGCCAAGGGATCATGGAGGTAACTCCAGGGGCTGGGCTGGACTAACACTGGGAATTAACTTGATTCTTGGTCTAGGTGCAGAAAAGCAAAGCACGCAGGCATATGATCAGTCCTGGAATTACAGAAAATATTCTCTGAATTATAGGAAATACAACAGGAAATGGCCTTTGAAATGGAGTACAAATGAGTGAGAGCTCTTAAGTGTAGGTCTGCTAATGTATGATAAACTACTAACTTCACCTGGCTAAAGTTAAATGAGTGAAGTCGTGCTCAAGATATTTTATGTCCCCTTTCACTGTGAGAAATCCTGATGTACAGTGTTTTATTTTGTCAAAAAGGGGGAGTACTGTCCCTTGTGTTACAGTGACAAGTTGTTTTTGAGTGTAGGCAACTGGACAATGTTTCAACAAACCTCTGTATTCCTGTGCCAGCCTTGTCCCAGGCTACCTGTCCAGGATTCTGGAGACTAAGCTGTTTAGGCTCCAGTCCTTTAGATACATCTTTATGTGCATTTATGGGGAGCATATCTGCTTTTGGAAATAATGGAGTGCTTATCTCCTTGCACTTGAGTTTATTTCATGTAAAAAAAGGGAACACATGTTCTGAATTGATAGTAATGAATTACTTTAAGATCCTACAGGGACTTGAGGAAGAGCATTTTATCAGTTTTTATTAAAAACAAAAATTAATGGAATGCCTCTTGGGTAATATGAGTCTTTGACAATGACATCAAATTAGAAACTAAAACCAGCAGGGACAGTGGCCTTGTAAATAGTGATTTATTGATGGAAAAACAATTATATTTTTCCTGTGCCTATGAATTCACAAGAGTGTTTAGTCAGAGCTTGGAAGCAGCAAAGGGATGGACAAGATGTCACCAGTAAAGGGCTCTTCCTTTTTAGATCATATAAGCACACTGCTTTGCAATTAGACACTGCACTAGATGGTGGAGAAATGCTTAAGTGTCACAAAAAAGCATAGTCCCTGCCCTAAAAAAGCACAATCCAAATGTGCAAGGAGAGGCTCAAGAGCACAGAAATTACCCCCACTTTACCAGTGGAGAGCTGGAACACAGTGGAGGTAAGGCAGCTGTGTGGAGTCCAGGGGAGCTGAGAGAATCATTTCCACTGGGGCAATCTTTCCCATCTGATGATACCTGTGTGCAAAAATCATTGTGTATGGAAACAATGAGTCTGTAAACGCTTTAACCTTTTATAGAAACTATTTCTTAGACCCACCAAATATGTTCTATTGGACTTGTATATGGTATGTCAAGACCACCAGGTTCTGTGTGGTTGGAATCTTCCCACGAGCTGTACCAACATTCTGTGTCTCCAGCACACTGAGACTGCATCTGCCAAATGTGCAAAAGGAGACTCCACTATCTGGGGAAAGCCAGAAAACTTAGTATCATTGTAAAATCTGCTCTTTCTTGACAGGCCCAAAGAGTTCATAGAATGTGTCTCACACATTCGTTTGCTGTCCTGGCTACTTCTGGGGTCTCTGACACACAATGTTGTCTGTCCAAATTCTCCATCATCTTGCATGCCTATTCCACTGGATGCAGGTTCACAAATTGCTGACCACCTTATTGTTATTCTGATTGGGTTTCCAGAGCAATCAAAGGTAAGGCATTATGTGTTTTAAGTAGAGATGTGTTATGTATTGGCCTTATTGTAAACATTTATTGTTAGTAAGATAAAAGGAGGGGTAAAACCTTCATAAAACCCAGGACCCAGGGAAAGAAATCTCTATACAGTTTTTCTTAAATGCTAGAAAACTGATAAAATTAGTACACTTAAGTTTGAGGTTTGGCCGTTTCAAAATATGAACAAAAATGTCTGAACATAGGAGTGAGGAAAGAAAAACTGAATTCCAAATTGAAGCTTCAGAAATTACCGCCTCTGTGGCAAAGCTCTCTGGTGGTTATTTATTCTTGTTGTGTATTTGCATTGGATAGCATGTAAATAATTTTATGATCAAAATAATTACAAACAGTGATGATTCAAGTACAGGACAAGAGGAGTTATTACAGATTATAAGACATTTGTGACAGTAGTTTAACGCAAATATAGCAGCAGTTTTTGACACCAACCTGATTTTTATTAGTGACAGAAGCAGAATGATAACATATTTATCTTACACCTAAAATCCCCCTTTCTTCCCCTCCACCCAGCCAAGACACTGGTGCTTCCAATTCATTTTTTTGGCCTTTTTTTGGTTTTTCAAATACCTCCTTCCAGTTACCAAGCAACCATTGCGATGTTTGGAGCAGTCATACTGCCACAGAGCATGAATCCCTCTCGCAAACTGAGAAAGCATCTCTGACCAGAAGCATCTTTTCTGTAACAAAGTGGTTGAAGTCCAGCAGTCCTGGAGGCTCAGACACTGTGCTATATAATAAGGATTAGCAAGGAGCCATGCCTGAGTACACAAAATGAATTCTCTTGACTGTTTCCTTGTGACTATGAGTAGTCCCAGCAAAGCAGAAATGGATGACAGATTAACAGAACAGATGTAAAAGCATGCATTTTGTATGGTAATAACTATCCTTTCAGGTTCTGGAGTCATATATATGCCAGGGCCTTCTGCAGTGGAGATTTCCATCAAGAAAGTTTCAGAAATAGTCCTGAATACCTGTTTTGCAAAACAGACTTTCTTTTACAGGGACTGGCTTTACTGCCTGGCACTTAGATGGCATGGGAGCATATTTGTAAATAGAGTTTTTGGTCTGAAAATATAAACCCATTTTTAAAACATGGAAAAGATGTTAGCAAGTGTACTTACTAGTTCCTAATGGGAGAGAAACATGGGAAAGTGAGGGGCAAAACTGCACAGTGGGATGGACAGACGACAGGGGATGAAAGCCTCTGCACTGTATCCCAATACACTTGTTTAAATAAACATTTTCTTCTGTTTTCTGTTTCTACAGACATCTGTTCTGCACATGTGTTCCCTGTTCCATGCATTTATATTTGCTCAGCTCTGGACAGTGTATTGTGAACAAACAGCAGTAGCTCCGACAGTCCAGAATCAGAATGAATTTAGCTTCACAGCCATCCTCACAGCCCTGGAGTTCTGGAGCAGAGTGACACCCAGCATCCTGCAGCTAATGGCACATAACAAAGTGGTAAGTCAGGTGCTGGAGACACATTTAGTACAGATTAAACTCACAGGAGGCTTGGCTCTGTTTTAGTGGAATACAACAGGCTATGAATAACATCATAAAGTGACTTTGATGCTTTTGAGAAATTAAAGGAACAGCTAATTAGTAGTGATTTAACTTCACAGTGGCCTGAAACAGGATCTGGCCAGAATCTGCCTGAAGAGCTCTGTGCATCACATCTCATTCTGTATATATTCCTGCTCTTAACTGTGGTCTGTTGTTTTATCTGATTCTGCCTTACAGCAGAAATGAACTGTTCTAGGATAGTTCTGTGAAGATCTATTTGATTATTTTTTACCATGTGATGGTGGGAAAATACACAACTGCTAACAATTGGCCACCCATAATTCACGGGTTATTCATAAAAAATAAGCTACATAAATATCTCTTGAAACATTGTTGAGTAATTAATGACTGAAGGGAGGCATCTCTAGAGATAAAATTTAAAAGGGAAATGTTCATCGTGTCCAGAAATCATCCCTACTGTTTGCTTGGAAATAACCTTTAAACGTTTGTTTATCCCAAATACTCTCTTCTGTTGGAGCAGTTTTGTAGAAAAATAACCCAGAGGGCTTCCAGCAGCCCTCCCATAGCTGCTTCTTTGCTTACTCCTGACTAATGACTGTCTGTGCCCGCAGGCTTTAGGGTTAAGAGCTTGTTTCTGATGGGCAAGGCCTATTGTATTGCCCACATCCCAGACGGTCAAGACAGGTGAAAACTTTTAAACTGGGATGTTCACTAGTAGTTCTAGCTGTGATGTTAGCTTTGGGTAGGAAACATTTTTATACATGGCCCATTCCTCTTAAGTTAGATCTTAAGGTTTGAGTTTTTAACGTTTGCTGCTACCAAGATTTTGGTTCTCAGTTTGTAATTGCATGGGCTGCAATTGAACGTCTCAGCCAGTTACCATTTCCTGAGTCTTGTCCATATCAGACAAGGAGCATCTTAAGCTGTTCCTAGATGATATTTTAGCCTCTGACATTACTGGGGTCTCTGTGGTTCACAAGCTGCAACAGTAGTTCAGGAAGCTCCATTTGAAAGAAAGGGAAGTGTGCACAACATTTCTAACCAGCCACTTGTTTAGTCAGACACAAAAGCCTCTTGTCAAGCCCTAGGACAAGAATGTGACTGGGAAATCTCAAGGTCCCATCCTTTTTCTGAAAGTATATCATTATGTAGCTTCAGAGCCACAGTTTTTAAGCTCTCTGCCTCAGCTGTTGTTCTGTGAAAGGTAGATAATAATGCTTGCCTGTCTCACAGGTGTGTTGTGGGGTGTTTGTGAAGCACTTTTGAAGATGAAAAGTACAACATAAAAGCTAAGTTTATTATTATCAAGGGGAATTTACATGTAGTTTAGACAGGCACTGTAAATAGTCATTGCTGGCTCAGGGTGTTTGTCTTGTACCTGTGAATTTACACAATATAAAGCATAAAAAACTGTCAACTACCAAATAACTGATGTTTGCATCTGTCATAAATTATGATACAAAATGGAAGAATTACAGATTAGCTGTCAGTTCAAAACAATGAATAGTCTTTTGACGGGGGATAAAAAGATGGGTTTTGTGAGCATGTTAATTTTCAAAGATTCAATAAATAAAAATACCAATTTCTGACACACAGATTGATGACAATTACATAGCGAGGACATAAAAAATAATTTATGATGTTTGAAAAGAGCAATGCCAAGGACAACTTGTTTTGATGTGTGGTAAGAATTAAAATACATCAAGGATTGAAATACTTAACAGATATATGGTACCACTCTGGGGCAAAACTAAATAAAGAAAAACCATCCCATATGTGCTCATGTTATATTTAATTTTGTGTGTCATGGTTAATAAATGCATACCTTGTGGTTCAGTGTAACTGCCTAATTAATACAGGAGGATCTTTCTTAGAGACTGTTGGCTTATCTTACCACATTGTTATGCTGGATATTAATTTGGTTTTATGCTTGATTTTTCTTTTCCAAGATGGTGGAAATGGTGTGCCTGCATGTCATCAGTTTAATGGAGGCTTTACAAGAATGCAACTCTACTATCTTTGTAAAGGTAGGCATACCATACCATGAATATTTATTAAATAATATTGCCTGATTATTCTGATTCCTAAATGTATTGTCCCCTGCTTCCCCTACTGCTCAAAAAAAGAAAGTGGAAGAAACTGAAGTTGAATGTGAATGCCGCAATATACCCTAGCAGAGCATACTGAAAAATAAAATCTGTGGTAAGAAGACAGAACCAAATCTCAAATTCAGGTTCTCCTGATTTTTTTAAATGAACATGTAATCTACTTCCTCTTTCCATTGCCACTACTGTGAGTACTGACCTTTTTCCTCTAATAGACACAACTAATGTCACTGACTTTGAGAACCTCTAGCTACTGCTTGAATTTTCAGCCATTCTGTATCTTTTAATCATCATAGATCCTTTGCAATGTCCTCTGTGTTCTGAGCCTCACATTCTTTTAGGTGGATAACACAAACTTTTTGCCAAGTGCTTTTCTTGTTATTATATGTGTATGAGTTGTTTCTTTGGAAACCCACAGTCAGTCTTTGTGGGTTATCACAGTGTTTGTAGAAGGGTTGAGGTAGTCTCCCAAGCATAAATCAATTTTACTATCCTTTTTTATGTTTTCCCAGCTCAAGAGAGTTTCCACAGAAGTAGTTAAGGTTAATATAGTTCTTCTGTTGCCATAAAGGAAATTTCCAACTTGCTTTACTCCTGTCTTTTATGATCAAGCAAGAATTGAAAATAAAGTAGCTAAAATTGAAGGTCTTCATGTCAACTGACATTAAAGCATTCACCTCATTGTGAAAATACAGATTTGTAATGGCTTGAGTCACTACAGAAATTCTGCAACTAAGGGATGTTAAAGTGATTATAGCTATGTCTGAAAGACATATGGGCTTCTCTTTTAGCCAGTCCAGGATGTTCAGAATTTGACAAAGACGAAGAGTGGCTTTAAAGCTGAGAAAAGAGAGGCCTTTAGGGCCAAATCCCTGTCACAAATCAAATGAATGCTTTCAGAGGGATATGCTTGACAGTATATATCAATATAATGCTAAGTCAGGTTAAAACGACATTGTTGTTACTATGAAATCAAGCTCATAAAACTGTGGAACTCTGAGTTAAGGTGCTAAACTTTCATGTTTAGTGAATGGGAGATGGAAGAGAAAAATTTGGGTGACCAAATCCCCTTTACTCAGCCCTAAAGTGAAATCTTGCATGAACAATCTACATGCATAACAGTACTTAGGGATTCATAGTTCCAGATTACTATTTTTTTTCCAAACTAACTGATTGTAAAAATATTTATTTTTAATCTGAAAAATATATGCCATGATATAGGGAATTACCATAAGTTTGAAGTCCTTCAAAGACACTGTGGTGCAAAACTTATTCACACATGAACCAGTGAGTAGCGTCTCTAATTTAAAAAATCAAGCGGCGGATGGTCTCTTCTTCAGTGACTGTGCAATGAAATGAAGAATACTCAACTTTTCTCCTGCTTTTCTATGTCAAAGGAACCAGGAAAGTGGCCATACCACATTAGGCATTGGTTTTGGAGACCTTGCTGGTCATATCTTTCACCATCAAATGTCTCTCTGAAGAACTAGGGAACCTACAGTAAAGACAGGAACAGCTCAGGGCCTTTTGTAGAGACCCAAGGGTTTTGAGCAGCTCCAGCAGCTGCAGTGTAGCTTTTAAGAGAGCTGGGCAGGCAGCAGATGTGGGGAGCCGGAACAGTACTATGAGCAGCCTGTTCTACAGCCTGGTTTCCCTTTAAAAATTAAACTGGAATCAATATAGTTCTGTTGAAAATATAAACTCAAAAAAATTCACAGTGTCTGACAGCACTCTGTTCTTCCAGCTGTCCTTTCTAACTAGTGTTTTGTATTCTTCCTTTGTGAAGAAAAGGCTGGCTGAGGATTAGTTAAAACTCAAGTGCTTCCATAAAAACATCTTTTTTGTGACTTATCTAACTGGCAGCTGTAGCACTAGAAGGCTTGCTTGCTTGTGCCTGCAGCAGAATGTTTCATTTCCCTAAATATGTCCAGACCCTCCAAGACAGAACTGGTGCTGGAGGACAAAGATCTGTATCTGACCTTAGACTTGTCCAGAAGAGATATTGTTAAAAGCTAGTTTCCATGACTGCTCTTTACCATCAGTATTTTTGGACATGATTCATCTTGATCTATTTTAGATACTTGCTTTGGGACAAGATGAACTGCATGTGAAGTGCTTGATTCTCTCAGCTGACTGTAAAAGTTGTCCAGTGAATTGGTTCAGATGCAGAGGAGTACCCTAAGTTTTCTACCTGGCTTCCTTTCTTGCTTGATGTACTTCTGACACCAGTCCTGCCACCACTGGCTAGCTCCATAGGAACTCCATCAGTGCCAGACAAAATTGTCTGGGATGTTTGTTGACGGCAGTGGGGTGTGGAGCATGGCCTCTCAGACCTGTTCTTTCCTCACCAAAAACACACATTGGAATTGTGGTCACTGCATCTTATTAAGCACTTCATTAGTGTGAGAGCCCACGGAAGGATGTACAGAGTTCCTGTCTGCTGCATCTGGCTGCATTCCCGCTGTTTTGGCATTCATTTGTCTGTAAATGCTGAGGTTTGAATATGGTTCTTCATGTGGTAGACTAAGTAATGAGTCCTGATAGAGCTGCATATGATTCTCCAGCAAGAGTACTGAAATTGAAACAATTATCATTCCTTGCACAAGGAAACAGCACTTTATCTAATGTTGTCAATAGTGATTAGGTTTAACTTGCAGCTCCTGGTAGCATAATTGGCAAATTGCAAATTTTAATGGAACATTTTAGAACAGTAACCTCAGTGGTTAAATTAATATTGAAAAACATGAATACTTCTGCTAGAAATGCCTCTCTGGCTCTCATAAGGTTGTCACGTTACACTTCCTCAGAAGTAAAAGTTCCTGAAGAGCAGGAGTCTGAAATACATATCACTCCAGTCCAATCACAGCTGACAAATTTGCAGACCTCGTCACCTGGTCATAGCTTTTGCCTGTGCTCCCCAGCCTACAGAATATCTCACATTTTGCAGTGAAGCACTGATGTGACTAGTGGCTTAAAAAATGTTGGCTACCATTTAAATGTATTATCTGATATTAAGAACTACTTCTGCACAATTCTTTTCATTTCTTGCTGTATACCTCACCATGCAAAATGTTTACTCTGTTTACTCCAGCATTTCTCACCTGCATATACAGAAACACCCTTACAAGGAAAGTAAGAAGTGACTTCCTGTAACAAGTTTAATTCTGCATTTTCATCATTGCCTTAAACAGGAAATCAATAATTGCTTCTGGTGGTTTATCAAGTTACAGACAAAGGAAACTGGCTTCCTTATATCTGAGAGTTACCTTCTCCGAGTACAGTAATTTCACCATTATAAGCCGCACCTTTTTCCTTGAAGAATCCAGCCTACCCCAGTAGTGTGGCTTATATTCAGGTGCGGCTTATCTATGGACAAATCCCAGTGAAATGCCAACCCAGAAGTGAGAGCCGGCCGGGGAGGGCACCTGGGGCTGCCTTTAAAGGCTTCGCTGGTCTATGAAAACTGTTTGCAACTTGAGGACCTGACACCAAATCCCGCACTGGTGTGATTCTGTTACTAACTCGTTGCTTTGTCACACATGGATCCTCGCTAAAAAAAGAGTGCGGCTTATATTCAGGTGCGGCTTATAATTGCGAAATTACTATACTTAAAATAACCACATTTTCAGATTTTGGTTCAGACCACACCAATTCAAATGGCTGAATGAATCAGAGGTATCCTTCTCTGTCTCACAGTAACTGTAGCATGTTTACAGTCACATGTATAATGACAAAATGCACCTCTTCTTGCAGCTAATACCAATGTGGTTGCCAATGATACAGTCAAACCTAAAGGTAAGCTGTTTCTAGTACCTTGTCCTTTTATTGTTAGTATTTCTGAAAATTCTGAAAATAAGATGCAATCTCCAAATTCTCTGAAAAGAGGGAATTGTAGCATATGCAGTTGAGATGAAACTCTGAACTGTGAGCATAGAGCATCATTTGCTGAGATATTTGCCCTCTAGTCAGTACTGCTCTCCTTTTCCCTTCTGGAGTGAGGTTGTGTTGGGGCCTTTCCTCTCTATTTACTGAGATTGGTTCTTCCCTGAGCTGTGGTTTTCTTAATGCCTTAGGCTTGAGAGTTCCCTGAAAAATCAGGATTGAGACTCTTGACTCAGGAGATAGATTTGGGCTTTGAAGAAGATATTGTGGGCCTGTTTGCTTGGGTAAAACTGTGCCACCTGTCCCTCTTTGCAAGGGAGAGCAAGGTGGATGGGTGATGTGTGAGTCAAGAGATTTTTGGTGAAGAGAGGAAATGTTTTGGAGTTGGTCTCAGTATGGAGTTGTGCCTTGTTAGCACATTTGCCTTCCATGGCAACACCACAGGGCAGGATGTGGAAGAAAAACATTTGACATGGGGCAGCGTAAGAAACTCCCTGCCAATAACCAATACCCTTCACATTGCTATATTAATGTAAAGGTAAAAAAACTAAATGTTTTGTGACATTTCAACAGCATTTATCTGCTGGACTTCAGCTCCGCCTCCAAGCCATCCAGAGCAATGTCAACCATCACAGCCTGAGGATGTTACAGGGCTCAGGACAAATGAACAACAGCTCATCTGTGCTCCGCAAGTGGCTGCAGTGTACCCAGTTTAAAATGGCTCAAGTAGAAATTCAGTCATCAGAAGCTGCATCTCAGTTTTATCCTTTGTGATTCATGTAATTTGTTCCAAAATGTTCATTTGTTTTTAGCCTAGCAATAACAGGATTAGAGCTGTAAAAGACCTTTTATACTGTATCTACACTTTTTAGCCTAGGACAGATTGTGAACAAGCTTATAATGGGTGAAGCTAAGAGCCTGCTCCTGCCAGTTTATAATTGCAGTCACTCAGGATCAACAGGTTCTAAGTCTGTGTTCATGAACATGGATTGGACTCAAATCTATCATATTGTACATATCTCTCTGATCATTGAAATAACTTGTTCTTAAATGTTCCTTTACATTATTTTTGAAGCTAAAACAAAAATCACTTTTCTTTAACTTCTATTTTTTTTTTAAATAGAATTGTGGATATTCACAAACATGGAAGTGCTATGTTGCTATTTTTTGACAATTCCAAAAGAAAATAGGGTTTTTAGGAACCTTTATATAAGTTTTTAGGGGGGATGTCTTTTTCTTTTTTTCTTTTTTTTTTAAGATTCACAGCTGGCAATGCAATAAAATCTGTCACTATAAAACAGTGATGTTCTAATGAGGCTTTTTGTCATCATCTTCTGGGAAAACAGCAGCTTGTAAGGAGAGTCATTATGAAGTGCACTTAGAAATTAGGTTGTTAAACTGTGCCAATTAATTTGTGGGTTTTTTTCAGTACGTTTTCCAAAACTGCCAGGTCTGATTTATTATTTATTGAAATACTGCTCTTACTTCATTGATTCTCTGCTGCTCTTCTTTGTAGGTTTCATAGAAACCTCTTTATTTTTTGTGATTACTGTATTGCATTCTTCTGTTGATACTTGTATACAGTGCAATTAAAAAGATATCCCAAATCTATTCTTATTGATGTCTACAGAATTTATGTTGCAAACTTCAAGAGGAGCATGATTGAACTTGAACTTTTACATAATGATATTTACAAATCCCAGCATTTGCATACTGTTGTATTAAACATGATGTTTAATAACAGATGGATTTTAATGTCATTAGGGGACTCAGCCAAAGCCTATTGGAATCTAAGGAGAATCAATTAACTCAGTGGACTTTACATAAAATCTTGAAAGCATAATGATTTACCACCTCTTGTAATAAATACTTAAGTCTGTGCAATCCCAGTTGTATTTTTTGTGTTTATTCTGTAATGCACTGATTAGAAAAATAGTTATCATTAAGTTGTATACTGGAATGGTATTAGATTCCTAGTCTTTATTGCCACTCTCACAATCTGCCTCAGTTTCAGGTTTTGTTAAAGGTCAGTCTTCCCTCACTGCATTTACTAAAATAAAAATGGAAATGTTTGCAGATATGACATTAAAATACCGTCATGCTTTACAACAACAAAAATAAAACCAACCAATGAAACAAAGAAAAAACAGTAAGGCATGTTTTAAGCTAGCTCACTTAAAATATTGCCCCTCTGTGTGTTTTCAGTGGAGAGAAAATCATTTGGCTAATCTAAAACTGAAAGCAATCTAAAATGATCTGCATGGAGGCAGAAAAATTGATGAAAAAACAGTAGGGATAAAAGAGAATGAGAGAGACCCTCCCACTGAGTCAAGATTCAGAGTGGGTGCCCTTGCCAAAGTGAGCCTCAGACATGACTGAGTTTTTGGGCCTAAAGGTTTTAACGGCTCTTAATTGACAGTCTAATTTAAATAATTTAACGAAGTATTCTAAAAACACACCAACTCACTTAGAAGCCTATCTGCTTACACACCTAACATACTTAAGAATCCAGGAGAGAACATTCACAGTACACTTAGTACAGCACATTCACACCCCCATGCACACAGACCTAGAGTGTGTACCAGGTGCCTGTGAAAAATGTGGTGGCCAAGGAACCTTTCTGAGATCACAGTGTGGCCTGAGGAGGAGCAGGGAGGAGGATGTACCAGCACAGCGTGCTCTTGAGCTTGGAGTTGGTTTTTCTCAAATATTAACCATCCTTGCATTCTTCTTTCATCCAGGATCTTATCTCTTAGGACTTATAGCTTTCTTATCTCATGTTTATTTCCCATAATGTGTGCACTTATATACAGGTATTTCAGAGGGGTGCCCAGCAAGATTTCCTGAAAAGGTTTTGGGATTTTCTCCACAATGATTTTCTGTAGCCACTTCCTTGCTCATCTGCAGAATGCTGACGGTTGAGCCATGTTTGGTTGGTTTTGGGATCCCTTCCTTTCACCCCTCTGTCACTGCCTCATGGGGTGCAGTACCACACTAAGTGGTAAGCCCTTGGAATTTTGCCTTTGGGTGAAAAGGAGATGTGGTCTGTGTTTCCACTGGGACTCACTCCTTCCATCCCTCAACTGTGTCTTCTTCAATCTTGTGCCTGCATCACAGGTGATCTCTTTGCTAAGTAACCACATTAATAGGGGGCACAGGTGTAGAGGCTGGGCTCACTCCACTGATATGGAAGTGCTGTTGGCTCCCTGACAGGGAGACATGTAGGACAGAGATTTTGGTATTTTGATATTCTGTGATCTGGTGAATCTGAAAGACAGCGAACAACAAAGAGAGAGAGGGGGAATTTGAGGCCATTGGACGTGAGGAGGGTGAGCTCAGATGGGTGCAATAGGAATTGTGGAAACCTTAAGGATATGAAGAGTTTGATTTGATTTGAGAGAGCAATGATTTTCAAGAGAAGGGCACAACCCAAGAAAACTTGTTAAAACTCACTTCTGGACAGGGGAATCTATCATCAGGCATCTCAGTGGATAATGCATGGAAACAACATGGCGAAAGCTCTTTCCCTACCTAGCAAAATCTGCTTCAAAGCATCTATGATCAGACTGGAAAAACTCAAAAAGAATGCAAATACAGTGCTGGGGAGTAGTTAAACACAAGCCAAAACCAGACCTGCTGAATCCAGGTCTTTAAACAGTTTAACACTGTGGGAATTGAGATTTGGTTCCAGCTCTGGGCTTAGAGGTAAGGGTTGGTCACAAACTACTCCCATGTTTCAACATGGAATTTAGTATGTATCTGTCACTGATTATAGTTAACATGGTTCTTATGGAGCTGTTATGCCTAGGCAAATTAGGACTGTGGGTTATTAAAAAGCTGCTTTAGCATAGGAGATATAGCCTGAAAGATGGTATGACCAAGGATTAGGGGTGTTTGACTAATAACAACAAATAACATGGGGCTTGACAGATATATGTGGTTTAAGACTTCAGGAAAATCTTGGAAGTGCACTCTAGGGATCTTCAGAAATACAGAAATCTGCATTAGTAGTTTTTTAAAGTACTGTAAAATATATCTTTACAGTGCCTGAGGTCAATATACAACTCAAATGAGTCACTCACATTATCGCTCTGAAATAGCCCAGAGCAGCAATTCTTTATATTCTGTAGGAAGATTAGGAAGTAAATAACATTTGGTGTTCCCTGAAAATGCTACCAAACAGCAGCAGCAAATCTTTCTGCTCTGCCTCGCTCCCAGCGCAGCTGTGTCTCTGGGTGTATGTCAGTAGGAGCAGAATCCATCCTCTGTAGGATCATAGAGAGCTGCCATTTAGGAACAGTGTTTAGTCTTCTGCTGCAATAAGCTGCTTAAATCAACGCTTGTTACCAGGCCTGACCTAGTAAAAGAATTAATTTGGTGTGTGCTGAACTGTGAAATTCCCAACAAGGAGGGGCACTTAGGATGAAGCGATGGTTAAACCCCACTACTGCTGGGTTACGTAAGCCGTGTCCTGAGCGCGAGGTTAACGTCTGCCTGGGCATCTCCAAAGGGCTTTCCTCTGCTTCTGGAGGGGCCTGAGCTACACGCAGGGTCACACAAACAAAGGCTTTTACAGCACATCAGATGCTACCTACATACATGCCTTATCTTATACATAATGTTTCTGCAGCGTGTCACTGGGGCCCTGGCAGTTCAAAGGCCCTAAAACACAGTTGGTTTTCTGGCTTTGTTTTCCATGCTGTGACAGCAGTTGATGTGCTCGAGGACTGATGAATGTTCTGAGATGGAAGATGTCTCTGAACTCTGGCTTGCAAAGCCTCCTTTCAAGCTGGATGAAGATTACCAGAGCCGAGGGCTGTTTGTCTTTGCTAGCGTGTCCTGGAAAAGAGTTCTGTAGCCAAGAATGCTGTGCTATTCCCCCAGCTGCACGCAGCTCTGGGAGAGTTCTATCCACGGTTTTTCTTGCCTCTTAATGTGACTCTTGGACAAAGCTGAAGTCTATATTTTTTTCGACAGGGTCTGAATCTCAATTTCACAAGAGCTGCTTAGTCAATGATGTGGGTCTTCAGCTGAGCAGTCAGCCTGAAGTCAGGCAGAGGCAACGGCACTACAGTTTGTTGGGCTTGGTGAATATTTAAAAAGAAGGGCTCTCCATTTGTCACTTGATTTCTAATTCTGAATTATTCTATCCACTTCTGCCTCTCCCTGCTGAGCACAATTTCAGCTGGGGTGTGAGCATCAAGGGACAGCATTGAGAATAGCCATCGAAGGGGAAGGTGTCCTGATGCTCCCCAGCTGCAAAGTGATCAGGAAGAGAGCCTGAATCCATCCTGGGCACTGGGCTTCCCAGGTTTGCTGATGGGGAGTCAGTGGCTAGCACAGGAAATGCCTCAAAGGACAGAAGGACACATGGCAGAGTCCAGGCCTGCCTGGTGACCTGCTCTGCCTTAGTCCTGCAGCTGTGAGCCGGGGGTTCCAGCTGTCACTGTGTGTGGTTTGTGAATCATAACGTGTACAAGGAACAGGAGATTGTGAAGAGCTGGCAGAGCTTGGGAAGAGCAGCTCGTTTCTCATCCATACTTACAGAAGATTAACAAGTGGAACCCATGACTCAGTCACTGGAAGTTTACATTGTGAATTATTTTCCAGTATTTTGCTGGATTTGATAGATACCAGAGGGCTTCCAGCCAGCTAGCAAGCAGTGTTCAGTGCACTGCCCCAGGTAACCTGCTCTGACACAGCATTTAACCAGCTCCCCATCAAACCTGACAAGCCATGACTGTGAGCTGGAGGCTCTGTATTTGATAGACACCCTGTAATGCTAGGTCAGTTTTCTCAAGGTATAATTCAGTGGCTAGACAACATAACTGTTATGGCTGTTCTGCAATTCGGAATCCTTTCAGAAAGGCACAACAGCACGCCTGTGAAGTTTGACACTCAGAATAAAAATTTCATAGGTAATAGATTTTTTAGGACAGGTTAGCTTTGCTGGCAGCTCCACTACTTTTGGAGGAAGTCAAATTGATTGCAGTGAAGTACTTTACAAAAGATTTGCTATGACTGTGAATCCTTGCCATGCAGGAAAGTGTCAGTAAAGCAGAATATAAAGGGCCATCACTAAAATAAAAAAATTATGTATTTAAACTGTTACCTAATTTGCACTGCTAATGAAATCTTGAGTACAGTGTTGATTTGTGATATCCAAGGCAAGTAGAAAGTGCAGTTGTACCAAAGTCTACAGAGAGACACAATTTGTTCCTGGTAGGGATTAAACCCCCAGGTATAGCTCAGAAGGAGCAAGGATTGATTTGGTGAAGTGACCACAGCAATATGTGTTTCAGGTGCTTGTGCATTCCAGGGTGGTGTTATGTTAAACTGCTAAACTGATGCAGCCGTGATTTGATCTTCTTCCTCCAGATACATTTATTGAACACCAGGCAGTGCCATCATTGTGCAGTCAAGCCAACAAAGGAGGTTTTCTTCTGACTCAAGTGTGTGTGGCACATTTGTTCCCCTGTTCTTGCCTCTTGGTTTACACTGACAACACATAGGTCAGAGCTCAGCATTTTCCTAAATCATCTTAGTGCTCCAGGAGCTGCAGCTCAGCTTTTGCTCAGGAGATCCTATTAACTGTACTTCACCAAAGCATTTTCCAAGCCTTTCAATAATAAATTCATGCTATTGGCATTTTCTTCCCTGTGATCACTACCCTGAAGAAACTGATTTTGTTAAAATATCAGATGTTTATCTGCTCTAAGTGTGTGTCACTGAGTAACAGTAGTCCAGACGTATTTCCAAGCTTTCCTAGGAAGAATGTTGGGGGACCAAATTATTTTACCAACTAATTTTCCTGGGCCTGCCTTTAAATTTAAAATAGTTTATTTCCTTTTCCTTGCACCAGACCTTCTATCAGTCCCAACATCTATGCCTAGATCCGAGTGAGAACTTTCTCAGCCCATCTCTAATGATTATTTAAGACCCATTAAGAGTTGTCAGGGTAATAAAGGCTGTACAAGCCAGGAAGAAGATATGCTTCCTACTTATTATATGTATATATGAATTGAGTCTATGCATCCCCAGCATTTACAGCTTAAAATTTCCACCTAGAGACTGCCTTCTTTGGAACCTTTTTTGCAGTAATATTTATCTGTTTCATTATAACTACTTCAGTATTTCTTAACATTTCTGTCAAAATGAATTGCAGCTGATTCACCTAATGTGTACTAATTTGCCAATTACTTCTATTAACTGGATTGGGCTTAACTGATCTGTGTTGTCCAATTATTCATCTGATTCACCCATCCACAGACAGGAGGAATAGCCTCAATGGGTTATTGTTCTGCTCCTTTTGAATCACTAACCAGCTGCAAGTTTTCCCCAGCTGTGGGGCTGAGATCAAACATTAGGGCTGCTGAAGATGCTTCACTCCAATGAGAGGATTAGATGCAGGGAATTTAATGCTGCCTCAAGTGTCACAAGGCGGTGCAGAATCACACGGATTGGGAACCACAGCAGGATTTCAAGGCTCTGTTTGGTCCCAGCTTGAGAGAGTTTTCCTGGCTGCTGTGACATCTGTCCTGGGCTTCACAGGGCTACTCAGAATCTGTAAAGGAGAGCAGGAAAAACAACAAGGCCTACTTATGGCCTCTGTTGATGGAGCACCCTCAAGTATGACATAATGATATTCATTATGTCCCAATTCAAAGCAAGAAGGGGCTTGGTGAGATGTTGGTCTCCCTTACCTCTTCATGAATGCAGAGTATGGCCTGTAGGGACCTGGAGACTCAAGAAGGAGCTCTCCCTGCCCTGATCCAGGCATGACTAGGAAAGGTCACAGTAAGACACTTTGGGATGTGTAGGGGGACCTGGGCCAGTCTGAGGTTTCCCTGACCAACTTTTCCAGCAGAGAAACCTGGATCTTAAATTTTAACCAGAAGTTGGTTTTCAGGTAAGTGGGATATTTCAAATGCAGCTCAAGTAAAGGATAGTTCCAGAGATTAGGAAATTAACCTTTGATATTGAGACCTTTACATCCCTTGCAAATAAATAGTTTTGCTCTTTGCCATGGGAGAGCTCTTTTGGCTGGTACCTTGAGCAGAGGGAAACACAGCAGGCACCTCAAATACATCTGTGTAGTTTGAGTTGAGGTTAGAGCTAAATCTAAGAGGCTTTTGTCATTTTTCCAGCATGAAAGGAACAGCTGATCTGAGTCACAGACAATGTGAAGGATCTTGGCATCATCGAATGAATACCCTAAATATAATTTATCTTAGTTTCTCTAAGCCAACAGCATCTTACTTCAGCTGTCACATGCTTCTGAAGTGGATCCAAATCTTATATGCTTTCCTAAGTCCACCTTTAGTAATCTCAGCGAAATATTAATTTTCAATGCTGCTGTCATACAAAAAGCTGAAAGTACCAGTGAAGTGTATTGATTTTTAAAAGTGAAAATTAACTCTCAAAGGAGTCTGGCCAGCTCAGAGGGTTGTGTAATGCACTGATGAACCTGACAGCCATTGCTGTCTCCAAAAGAGAATGGTGGCTGTAGAATGTTGCTCACTTTTGGCACATTCTCAGGGAGTACAAGCCTTGACCTGTAGAGTTTTCTGGACATTTATTTCAAAGGGAACAGGCACTTGAAAATCATTGCAATTCTGGGCTAAACACCGAGATACTGGAATCTTCATTTTGTTTGTTTTAGAGGGCATTCTGTTGCTGAAAATCTCTCTTGAAGAGCCTTAATAGAGATAGGTAGCAATTTAAGAACTTCATAAAGGAAAATATATTTTCATCACTGAGAGGACTGATTTAAGATTTTTGAGATAGAAAACATATTTCAAATTCAATGACTGCTTCTCTTCCGTAATATGTTTAAGCAGCATCAACATAGCTCAGTAAAACTGCAGGAGTGATCCTCAAAGTGTCTTTGAAAATACCTTCTTTTTCTGCTCTGAATACAGCAGAAGCTTCTCAGAACAACTTTTTAATCAAAGCAAAAAAATGTGCTACTCACAACAGAACTGAAGTGGCCTCCTCTTTGCCTTCTAAATAGGAATTATGATTTCAGCTCCTTCATCACCACTTCTACTAAGCAAGAATCAAAAGCAATCAAGTCTGAAGGACCATAGGAATCTCAGATTAATACAATCAGCCTGACAGTAGGGAGACTTCTTCTTTTTTTTGTATAAAAATAGCAAATAATAATGTCAAGTAGGTACTTTTTATTTATTTATTTATTTATTTATTTATTAAATTTGTATTGCCACTTGCTTCACACCATTAAATGCTTTGGAAGAAAGATACCATAACTGCAGCTGTTATGGTTAAACTTTAGATGAATGTACTTGTCAGAATATAAATGAAATCCTATATTACTTTGCTCATTTTCTTTTGTTTTCCCCATCCTAAATGAAATTACAGAGAATTAAATTTTTGAAGCATGACCATTGCACAGAGAATTATTCAGCTAAGAGCTGGCCACCTGCAAGAGGTTCTCTCCTCCCTCCCCTTAAGCTTGTTATTTATTGTCTCTGTTACTAATTAGGTTTCCTGACTTAAACTTAGTTTGCAGATGATGGATTTTAAGGAATATTGTAAGGGACAGGACATCAAGGTCAATATTTGAAATTGGCAGAGAAGTAACCTTCAGAGGGCTCATGCTCTGTGATAGCCCAGGACAGGGAGAGGCTGTGAGCTGAGCCGACAGTCGCGTTACAGGCTTTTGGTTTATGTTTCTTTGAGGTTTTAGGGGAGTTTTCTGGGGCATTTTGTTGGGTTTTTTTTCACTCTTAAATCACAGCATGCAGCAAATAGCACTTATGGTAGTGACACCACAGTTATGAAAGTTAAAAGCCTTACTCATTAAAAGCAGCACCTGGTGTGTGAAGGGCTTCCCTAGGCATCTGGGAAATGCTTCCAGGGTGGAAAAACAATACATTTTCTTGCAATCTAAAGGTAAACTGAAAAGGAGCACAAAGGAGAGGGAAGCACTATAAGCACTTTAGATAAACATTGACTGCTTTATTGCTGACTGAGAATTTAGAAAGGAGCTTTGCAGAGCTGAACAGAGAAGATTCATAATTGGATCCATGGCTAATTCTGCAGCAGTGAGGTGCAGTGGCAGCTAATCTTTCATATGTATAAAATGGAAAATTCCACTTCAGTCCAGTTCTGGTGTTAGCTCTACTTTAAATAGCTATTTTCTCCTCCATTAGACCTAATGACTTCATTACACTCTATTGCAATATAAGGCACTGCTTGGAGCAAATAGGGTTATTGGAATATAGTCCTCTACTGCTTCCATGGTTCAGGGCACCCTCTCAGGAGCAGAGTTTCAGCATTTGGCCTGTAGGGGCTAGAAATCATAAGAGAAATATTCTCTGAGCCTGGGTGAAAGAGCAAAAATTGTTTTAGACTATGTGTACTTTTGGTGGAATCTCTGAGAGATCTGAGCTATGTGTTCAAACAGAATGGACAGTTTCCTTCCCTGACTGATGTGGTGGTGCCAGAACTTTTCTTTGACTTCTACAGTACTTTTCCTTTTGACATGACAGACTGAGGCTCCAGCTTGTGATCAGCCCAGACCTGCTCAGGCCCTTGGATAGATGATCATTGTAGATCCCTACCAACAGAAAGAATGCATTTCATGGTATTGGATTCTGTTTGTTTTATTCTTCTCTATTCTAGATCCAGGGTACCACATCCAGGGCAGGGAATCTGTGATGATAGTTGCTGGAGGCTCTTTTTTCAGCATCAGCTGCCATCACAAAGATACACAAACTCTTGGCCAGATCCTCAAAGGCTCCTGTAAGATTTCTTTCTATGAAATGCAGGCGTCTGGGGCTAGAGCCTTGAGAATCTTTCCTAAGAAATCAAATAAGTGTAATAACTGTGACTCATTCATACACAAAGCTTATAGCCAGGATGATAATCTGAAACAAACTTGGAATGACCATTCAGCTGGTTTACAGAATATTCCAGTAAATCATGCAGTAGTGACAGAACAACCCAGGTATTTCAGCAGGCTTTTGCTCCACACTTGCTTGTGATATCTTGGTATTTATCCATGCAAAGTCTCTGTTTTTCACACTGCAATTAAGTGGAGGGAATAACTCATTTCAATCACTCTTACATTAGTAATAATTCGGCTCTCCCCAGCAGGTTGATTAGGTACTCTGGGTAAGACACTGCTGAAACACTGCTGTACATGAAGGTGGTTCATTTGGGAAATGTTCAGCAGTGGGTGAGATGGAAAGGATGTGTTTGAGAGCTCAGAAGCTAATGATGGGACATGCTTCTTGCTACAAGAGAAAGCAGAGGACTTGGAGTAATTGTTGCTGTTTTTATTCCAAGTCACTGCTCTTTATTGGATTAGCCAAGCTAAAATCCCCTCTAAATTAATGCTCAGGAACAAAACATTTGTAATAAAAGAAATGATATTTACGTAATTAGATTTGTTTGTCCTCAAATTATCTGATCTCCTTTGCCGTCACAGAGAGTCATATTTTAAAATTTGCATACTTTGATATTACATTAAATTCCAGCATATACAGCTTTAAGTTGTCACTGAAGTACTAAAGCAACCATTTTATGCTTTTGTGAGGCAAATTGAATAAGGGACTTGTATAGATCTACTCTGTAATATACAAATAGAGGGAAAAAATGTTTCATCTGTGGTATTGATTGAGATAACACTGATTACATTGACTCTAGTAATTGTCAACAGCCAAATGACCTTCATGGGAGTACCCTGGGATAGGACATGGAGAGGAGAGGTCTGACTTCCATCTTCTTGGTCCCAGACTAGGGCCAGTCTTAGACAAGCCATCTGTGTCTCAATTCCTTTGTCATACTGCGAGGGAGGTAAGACTGCCCTCCCACAGAGCAATTTTATGAAAATGAGGTTTTTATTTGCCCACCCCTTGTCTCTGTGTAAAGATCTGTGCACAAAAGGTGTTTGAAAAGGAATTTGAAGGGCCCAGGAGGTGAAGATCTGAGGTAGCTATGGGGTCTCAATGGGTCAGTGGAGGAAATTCCATAAGGACCAGTAAGCACTACAAATAAAGCCAAACCAAACATTTGTTTTTAGTAGATTCCAGTACTTCCAGAGAGGATGTTACCCACTCATCAAACAAATGAACTTTTTCTGGATGTGATACCTGACTTTGAGGGCATATCAAATTAAATGAAAAGGTAGATTAGCTCTCATATCACATGGGGCAGAAGGAATTGAATTTATTGGACCTTTACAGATTGCATCACCTTTTGAAATTTGGAAGTGAATTTATAGTCCACATTGAATCTGACTGTTCTTCATGCCAAAAAGACTGATTATAGCCTGAGAAGGGCAATTTGATATGTTTTCATAACAAAATTTTGTTGTGTTAATAGGCAGCCAAATGCCAAACAGAAGATTAATTGAAGCAACAGTCAGGGAAGAGCTGAAGTTTGGCTGGGAAGTCCTTAATGAGCAAAATACAAATTGTGCATCACTGTCAGTGACCCAGAAACATTTCTGAGATTAAATATTTCTTCCTGTTATGAAGAAAAGAGATATTCTTAAATTTAATCAAAGGGGAAAATTAAGAAAGAAAGGTCTTAGTAATAAAAGGGCAGAAGGAGGAAGCATGAGGCTGTGGGAATAGTTTGCATTTTCTCTAGAGAGATGGTTTTTAGTTTTCTGAACATCCAATGCCTTCGGTGTTTTTTATTACTGAAATTATGGATCCTGAGCTACCAGGAGTCATTCATGACATGGTACATCTCTGATCCCTTCAGGGTAATTCGTATGCCTGAAGTAGCTCCTTGGTACATGTAGGACACCTACCTGTGAACACTGAATTGCTGCTTCTGCATAATGGAGTTTGAGCCCATCTTCTCACAAGGGGCAGAGTGTGCAGTCCCTCTTGTGGGGCAGGATTTGCTGATTGGGAAAATTCTGCTAAAAATCCAAACTTCTTCACTCCTTTAAAGGTTTGAAATGCAGTTACCACCCACCCCAAAAGACCAAAAAGATGGAACGTCACAAATACCAGACCAAAAAGTACTGAAATGGTCTGGCCAGGAGGGTGGTGGAGTCACCATCCCTGGATTTGTTTAAGAAAAGATTGGATGTGGCACTCAGTGCCATGGCTTAGTTGAGTTATTGGGGCATGGGTTGGACTCCATGATCTTGAAGGTCTCTTCCACCCTAGTGATGCTGTGATTCTGTGAAAATCCAGTGCTAATTTTCAGCAGTCATCAGCACTGATAACAGCTTTGGGTTGGGCAATGGAGTGGCTTCAAAGCAGGAGGGATGGCAGAATCCAGCCCATAAAGGCAATCCAGTCTGCATTTTTTCTCCAGATATGTAAGAAAATTGGGCTTTTTGGAGGAAAAATATTGCTGCTTAGAAAAGCAGACATTTTAATTTCCTTACTTTTGATGAGGTGTTTTAGCTAAAGGTTAAGGTTTATATAAAATTCTGAAGAATTTTATATAAGCCTGCAGAAAACATTTTCTCCTGAGATCCAATTTCTTCTCAATTTTCCTCAGCAGAACAACTTCAGGCCTTGCATGGCAGAGGACTAACACCTATTAAGCTTCAGTGGAAGGAAGTGATTAGCTTTGCAAAGATGTCACAGGGTACCTTGCTTGCAGGCATGTTTAGAGTAACAATTCAGAGACAATCAGTTAAAGTCCAAAACAGGCTATTCCAGATCAATGAAAAATCACACTCAGAAAATTAAATTGCCAAAAGTCAAGCTTGGTCATTCATCTTCTATAGAGCATGATGGAGCAGGAAGAGCAATAAAAAACAAGCTCTCTGGCCTCTGCAGGCTTGCTCCCTGTTCTGCACCAGATTTCTACTAAGTGCCCTCCGCATCTCTCGCAGGTGTGTGAGCCTGTTTTGGAGCAATTTAATTACCCATCCCACAAAGAGTGGTGGAGATCCTGTACACTTCTGGGCTGGATGCAAGCACTTTTCTCTCCTGATCCTCACAGAGAGGCTAAAGGGACCCTAGGTAATGCACCCACTTTTCCTGCCATAACTAGATGAACTTCCGAGCTTTTAATCTCAGGAACTTCTGTGGGGGAAGAAAGGAGCAGAAATGTACTGAACAGACAGCAAAGCCTTTTGAGGTCTGGCATGGTGGTGGTCTCAGGGCTGGACACAGCAGCCTGCAGCCTGCTGCTCCTCAGCTGCCCCCCTATTTCTGGGACGAGGGTGTGTGACTGGTGCTCACTGCTTGCCTGCTTGCTGCCCTGTGAGTGTGGGGTGGAGCAGCCGTCCTTAAGGACAGCTGCTCATTTCCTTAGTGTCACATACAGTCAGTGTCCATCAGCTTTGGTCACGGCTGTACGGGATGGAGAAGAGGCATGATGGATGTGCTCTCCAAGTATGTGAATATTTACACAAAGATAAATGCATAAATGAGTTATTGCAAGGGAATAGAGTTGGGGCATGTAAGGTCCCACAGATGTGTACCTGTTTGCACTCGGGCATGAAAACGGGAGTGTTACTTTCAGTGATGATTCACTCAATGCCAGCTGAGGTACCTCTGTACCCTGCTGCGCTCAGAGCACAGACATGTCTGCACTCTCTGGCTTAATTAATGCCTTCCAACACTCAGGGCCCCTGGGAGCCCATGCAATACTTTTTGGGAAGCTGTGAACGCTGATGAAAACAAGCAAGCTTATATATACCTGCAGCAATCCTTGCGTTTGATATTTCTGGAGGAGGCTTTCTGTAAACAGGACTGACTGGCTACCACCTCCTTTGGGTTGTCTGTTGGATATCTGATGGGGGTCTGGCTTTCTTTGTTGTGTCCATGACAGGATGGGGATTTACACAACAGTAAATATTTCCCTGCTAAAAAAAAAAAAAAAAAAAGAGAGAGAGAGATAAAAGGAAAGTTCTTTTGGACTGAAACTAATTGTTAAGGGAGGAATAAAGGAAGTTGTTTACAAAGAGTGGGTCATTGGTTCACAAGAGAAGAGAAAATAGAATTTATGTAATAGGTCACAGAGGTCACACTGATCAAATTTCAGATTGTGACTTTCAGAGGAAAATTTTATCAGCAAACTGTTTGCAGAAGAATATTCCAGATACTGAGGTTTGTTTGGATAAGAAATAATAAGAAATCCTCTTGCATGAAGAATTAAAGATCCTAAATGAAGAAACAATGTCAAGTCAGAACATCAGCTGCTCGACTAATTAGCTTAATGGATTTGGGTCTCTCTAGAGAAGAAGTGGTTCTGCATCATTTTTCCTTGTGGTCTTTTGCTTGCTTGTCATACTGTTGTTTGGTTCTTTTTAATTCTGCATTTGAGCAGTGTTGATTTTAATCAAATTTTTCTGACTTTGTATTGTCTCAATACCTCAAAACTCTGTTGAATATTTTCATATACAACAAAAAGCCCAAGCCAACATTAGACCATAAGTCAGAGTTTTAGTTTTATTCCCATTTGGGCAGTGGAAGCCTACGAGGATTTGGCAATTTTGCTGGATATATTCACATTTTCACTTTTCTTTGTTATGAAACTGATAAATATAGCAAAATTGGTTTTCACATCTTCAGGGTAGATAATTTTCTGATTGAAATGCTTCTCTGAGGCATGTTCTTTTTTGTTTTATGGACTTTCTCCCCCAGCTAGAAAGAAAAATAGAAACCTTCCTGTCCTATCTGGTTTGGACAAGCAAATCAAGAAGGGATGCATATGTTTAGAGTGGTTACAAGAAAATGCCAGCATATATGTTCTCTTTATCTTTAGGAAAGTTAGGAAAAGATACACTGCCCTTGAACTGTGTCATCCATTGAAAAATAAATGTATTTCTTCCAAAAGGAAAAAATGCCAAGGAAAAAAGCAGCAAGAAGAGGCAGTGATTTCCACCACAAACAGTGACTGAATAAGGAGAGTAGTCAGGTGATGTCAGAAGAGCAAAACAAGAATCAAGAAGTGAAGCACAGCAGATCAGATCAGAAGAGGAGAGAAGTGCATCTAGTCCTGCAGTGTGGAGATCCCCTTTTTACAGAACATTAATCAGGCAGTGATTGATTTTTAAGGAAAGGCTGGCTACTGAGGATAAAGGAGAATTACTGTAATAATGCAGATAAACTGGCGCCCTGGAATCTGTCTGGAGAAGTGTTCTGTGTTTGCCTAAATAATGGAGATAGGGTAATGAAAAGTCTTGGGGTGCTGGAACCATCCTTGGGCTGCAGGAGAGGGCACAGGGCTGTGCAGGAGCACGCACAGCCACAGGGGCAGGTCCTGGCTCTGAACACATCTTCTTTCCTGATGGTTTGGAGAAAGCAGAAAAAAAAGTATCTTTGCTTTCAATAAAAGATCCTTTGCTCCAGTAGGAGGTGATCTTTTACTGGGTAAAGATCTCAGCTCATTTCTATGAATGGAGCAGATTTATGGTAGTTGCTCCATTTTGAATGAAGTAGCACAATTCTATGGGAGGGAGAGATTGAAGCATGAAGTATTAGTGAGGCAAGACTGTGAACTATTTCTATTTTTTAGTGACAATCAAAAATTTATAAGTTACCCATAAGACAGTTCTTTCTTTCATTGCCTTGGGGCTTTTTTGTGAAGAAAATATTTGGTATAAACCATGGTAGTGCATATACATGGAGTATATATCTATCTATAAAGCGAATATAACTATAAAGTGAAAACAAAAGCCACTCATTATAACGGAATCAACCAATAAAAAAATCAAAATATTGAACAAAAGAGAAAAGAAAAATTAAAAGAGGAAAAAAAATTTCAAGTGTGGTTTCAGTTCTGTTGCTTCAGTCATTTGAACTTAGTGACTGGAAATGGAATCAGACAAATGACTTTTTGCCAAGTATATCCCTTCCTACAGAAGTCATTGCCTTTAAACATAAGGTACATGTTCCCATGGAGAGCTAAGGGGCTCTGTCTGAGCAGTCACATTTGCCTTCAGGGAGGTGATTTCTGCATATGGAAATAATTAGTGCCCAGGGGAACTGGGAAAAAAATAATTCTTCTGACTCCAGCAAATGCTCTTTGTGGGCCCTGCATTGATGTCTCCAAAATAATTGTCTCAGTTTACCCCAACTTTGAGTCTCTATTCACTGATGCTGGCAAAGAGAGAGAACATGCATGCTCTGTGACCCCTGAGAGCTACTGCAAAGTCAGTAAGAGATGGTTTGACTGGCACCTCTTTCACACATGGTCCTGGGAGAAACAAAGGCTTTGGTGTTCCACAGATTTCACAGGATATCTAGTGCTGCATGCCTCCCTTTGTCCAACACCTTAAAAGGGCAAGCTAAATCCAGGAAACGTTTGTGTTTAAAACAATCAAAATTATATCCTCTGTGATGTGAGATCCATGTAGGCAATGAGCAGAGAAGAAAGAAAATGGTTGCCAGAGCTGCAAGCTGTGTCTGCAGGTCTGGGTGCCTGCAGTCCACCAGAGCCTGACATCATCCACAGGCTCTCGTGCACTAGGCAAGGACAGAACACACCTCTGCAGCCTCGCACAGCTACCCAGTACCCATAGCCTGGCAGCTGCCAAGAGGAAAAGCTCCTATCACATCCCTAATTCCATTCACTCCATTTCCACACAGCTGGCAACGTCTCCTGAGGCACTGCTGGTTTGTGGCTGCAGTGCTCTCCATTGGAGTGCTCTTACATTTATTGCAGCAAGAGATAGGCTTTGATTTTGGTCTGAAAATGTGGCTCCTAGCTAAAATTCTGTCTTTTTGTTGAGTTATTTTGAATGACAGAGATGAAGAGCCAGGAAAAAAGCTAATGCCTTCCTTTACCAGATTACTTTCAGATTTCAATGACCCAGTAGCCTGTTTCCTTTGTTCCTTCAGTAAAACTGATTCCCTGGCAGTTGTGCCAAGAATGCACAGGCTGGCCTTGTGCTTACCACTCAACACCAGTCCAGAGAGGAGGACATGATCTGCACTATGGGCTTCAACAAAACAGGACAACTTTTCCCTCCAGTGCTTTTCCAGAGCTGTGACTTTCTCCAAGGGTGGCTCCACACAGCACAAGGGGCTGTGAGGCTGAGCCAGAGTGGTAAGGGGGAAAGCGGGATGGGATGCTCAGTGCTCAGCTCTGTTGAGTCAAATATTCAAATAATAAAAATGTAAGCATCCGCTGACAAAAATCACAATTAATTAGACGGGAATAAAATGAATGTGCAGAATAAAAAGAGACCGGAGCTATTGCAGGAAGGAAGTTGAAGTAATCCATCTGAGAATTTTCCGAATTATTATTATTAATAACACTGAGCACTTATGTAGCATTTTTTGGGTCAAGTCCATTGCTGTAATCATCACAACAAATGTGGAGTATAGGTTATTCTCCAGCATCCAAATGTCCTGTCTAATGTATATTAGTTTAATTATCACTATCATATGATAAGGAGGTCAATTCTGTCTTTATTATCGAAGGGCTTTCCCCTCTATTCTGCAAATAATAATCTCACAACTTGTGCACCCAGTGTAGTTTTAAAATATGTTCCTTTATGCAAAAGGATATTTTAGACAACTATTTTATACTTTGTTTTCAACAAATATTGTGTTCCCTACTCCAAGCCCCAGAACTCTCTGTGAAAGAGTACTCTCTTTAGTCTGGAAAACCTGACTATGAACCCACCAGCAGACAAGGTATTACACCAGCCAGGTCCATGGGAAGTCAGGCACTCAAATAAGCACACTTTGTGCACCACCCTGTAAAACCCATGAACCACACAACTCTGCCTGCCCTCCTCAGTTCGTCAGGCCTGGCAGCTTCAGCAGATCCTTAAACATTAGCAGCCACATCTGCCGGGCACTGCACTTCTTGCAACACCTTTGATAGCTGAATTCCCCTCTCTGATATCAACGGTTTGCAGCCTCAGCTGGTGATCTATTTCATTCACACACATTATTTACAGTCCACTGTCTGAATTCAGTTACAGTTGAAAATGAATGCAGGTCAAAGCAAGATTTTACATAATGATTGTTTTCCAGACACACTCTGAAGACTGATGCATAATCTGACTAAATACTCTGGAGCAGATCTCACCCTGTATAGGCAAGTTATTTGTGTAAGCAGGAGACCAGTTAACAGGTTGGAAAAACAATTGTGAAACAGCTATTTAAAAATATATCTTTCTGTTCATGCTACAAATAGCACCAACAAGAACATTCCTGGAATAAAGGCATATTTTCCTGGTGTAAATATGCTTGAGAGTTTGAAATGTTTGGGAAAAGGTGGGCTGGTAGCTAGTATATTATAGATTTTTTAAATTTTTTTTTTTTTTTTTTTTTTATTTCTTCTGATTAAATTCAAGTCAAGGAGAAGATCTCTGAAAACACAAAACCGAGCCGAGTGCTGATTGTTTTTAAGCTGTCCTAAGCTGATGGAGTGTCATGTTGTTTTCAGCTGCTCGGTTCCCTCGGAGAAAGGGCACGTGTGTGCAGTGCTGGATTCATGTGGCACTGACAGGCTGCAGCCATCAGAAGGGTTGAGCTGGCTTTTTGGGCAGCTCTGGTCATTTCTGTTGACAGCGTGTGACCAGCCAGGTTGGGCAGAGTGCAGCCCTGGGGCCAGCCAGCTCCAAGGCTGCTCGCTTACGCTCTGAGCTCTCCCCTCTCGCACGAGAAACTGCTCAAAACAGGAGGAAAAACAGATTTGAAGGGTGTGTCCCCTGCTGCACTAACCTAGAAAAGAAAAAGCATTGCAGGGAGAGAGGCTTCATGCTGTAATATATTTGCAACCTGCATTTCTGTGTTCACTTCAACAACGAAGTGCTGGCCTTGCCAGCAAGCTGGGCTGGGACCTGGGGCTCCTCTCCCGTGTGCTCTCCAGACCCTCCTGAGGTCCCAGGCTGGGCTTCTGTCTCCAGAGAGAGTGGCTGAGTCTCAGAGAAGCCGTAAGCCCCAGCTGCTGGCAAAGCCTGCGCTGTGTGTGCTGCTGGAGGCTGGAGTGAGGGGCAAGCACCCTGGGCTCTTTGGGTGGCCCTGCAGTGGATGTCCCACCAGAGTGAGCAAGTGGCCTCAAAGGAATTGTCTGCCCAAGAATTATTATTTTCAGAATAACATTCATCTAGGCAGGCTGGACTAAATTGCATCCATGTACACACACACACACACACACACACACACATATACAAGGTGTTTTCATCAAATTTCCAGAATTGTATACTTCCTAAATTTGTTTTGTATTAATTAGTCAACTGTGTTTTCTAGAATAAAGTTGCATTTTTTCCCCCAAATATGCTCAATTTTGGATGAACTGTTTTTACTCTAATTATTGATTATAATCACTTAATTTTATGTTATTTTCCACTAAGATGAATATCTGACATCATTGGAGGATACCACCTGCCCTGCCAAACTGAGTGCAGTAGCATCTGCCCTCTTAGCATCAGTAAATTCAGACTCTGTGAGCCTTGTGCTGTGTTGCAGCAATTGTCCCAGTGTGACCAAAGAGAATGGGGCTGATCAGCCCCTCCAGGCACAGGTACTTATTTCAGGATTGCCATCTGCAGTTGCTATCTTTCTCCACTGAAAAGAAAGTTCTGAAGACCTTAGATATATTAAACACGACATTTTTTAGTTTGGTTAAAATTAGACAAGAGGGATCCTGCCTCAGGTGCATAAGCTTCGTAAGTCACAGGTGTCGAAAATAAACCTCTTCTCCCCTGTAACAAATGACAGTGCACTATTATTGATATTCCTCAAGGTACTGAGAGCAGAAGTGGAACCAATTCAGATCACATGCTGCTGCACAGAGAATCTGACACCATGTTTAGACATCAGCCAGCACAGTAGAAATACCAAATGGGAATTCTTTATAAGACTCATCTTTCTAAGTCAAAACTCTTTAGACTCTCTAAGAGAGTGTGGAATTTAGAGCATTTTTCAAATTTTTGATAGATTAGTTTCCTGTTTTTACTCTAAATAGCATTTTAGAAAAGACTTTTTTTTTTCCCCTGTGAGAAATTATAAATTTTAATTCTAAAATTGCTTGGCTCCATCTGGTAACTTATCAACACAAATCCAACACAACATTACAATCACAAAAATAAACTTCTGGTGCTTTTCCCAATGCCTATTGCTATGGAGTAGATCTACTGCTTTAGTAGGGCTGTTAAAGGTAGCATGTGACCTTGTGTACATCACACAGACTGATGCTTGAGCTAAGGAACTACTTGCTAAATTTTCCTTTTTTTTTTTCTCCTTCCTACAATCTCCTTGAATATAGCTTTGGCTCAGAAAGTCCATAACCTGAAACCAATGAGTTTTTCAAATGCAGCTGAAAACTCAGTTAGGAGACATCAATTCATATTTCAGGTGAGGAGGCATGAGAAAAAAAAATAAAATTCTCAAGTTGGGTCCATTCCTACATTCCCATAAACCCCCAGTAACTTCAGATACGCATCTTCAGTAGATTAAAAAAAAATTGGGGAAAATTATAAACCCAGAGATATTTCCCACTCCCTTCCTACCCTTCTTTCCAAAGAAGAATCAAACTATAACAATTTTGCCTCAGTGGCTGGGCCAGGGAGAAGAGCTTTCTTCAAAAGATGTCCTGAACAGTTTATGCTGCATTGTCATGGAAAATTGCAGCTAGACAGGCAGTGTGTGTGTGCCTCTATTGCAGAATTGTACATTTGTCCCCAAAGTGCCCAAGGTATCGGGAAAGAGGAGAGCAGAGCAGATTCACGTGGTCATTCATCATCATCAAATTGCTGAGGGGCTCTACCCGCATGTACGACCAACATCACCTGTTTCAAGGTGAAATAATACCATGAGTGGAAAGCATCTCTGTTTTGTTTCTGCGAAGTGGTTTTTCTATTCTGCTAAGGTCTGTTTCTACCAAGATATCCAAATATGAGAGCAAAGATGAGATGCTGAGCAAAACTCACTGCTGATTTTGAACTAAATTTACAATGGTTTTGATCTTCCAAAAGTATAGTTTAAAAAAAATACATGAACTGAATTGCTTTTGTTTAGGTCTACCCCTGACTTTATTCACATATATTGAACAGTTCTTGAACAAGAATTGATTGAAATTCAGTATCTTAATTTAAGTTGGAATGGTAGAGATGGAGCAACCTCACCTCAGAGAGGCTTTTCAGTGGACTTATTTATCCAGGATAAATGGCCACTGAAGAAGGGGAACCATGAGTTTCCAGAAGCTTGTAACTGGTGATGAAAGCATTGGTCTTCTTGTCAAATTTAATCCCAACTCCAAATACCCAAGGAATTAGACATTCTCAATGAAACAGTCAGAAGTTACTGCTAGGTTTTAATATTTTCTTTCCCCAGTATCATTCTTGGAAGCAACAGGACTGTTCTGCAACTCCTGGACAAATGCAAAGGTCAGCTTAAAGCAGAGTGTAAGCATGGAAAATGTCATCACGCATTACACCTGCGTAGGTTACAAACGCTTCAAATAGAATGAGTCAAGGAAAATCACCACTCTATCTGGCACCCACATACACATACATGTACTGTATCACTTTTTAGGTTTTTACCACCCAAGCTTGGTCTTGCGTAATACTTAAAATGAAGATGGAGTAGATGTGATACATTCCTGGGAAGTTTCACAGGTGAGTTTTCTGCTCCAGAGATTTTCTGAGTGGCCATTGCAAGAACACTAGAGGCACATAGCCTGCCAGAAGACTTTTACTGGATGATTCCTGATACTTTCATCACCTGCCTCTAAAAGTTACCAGAGGAATGACTTTGAGTAGTCCAGATCTGTGTCTGTCAAAGTTGTCTTGTCTGCCAGCCAGGTGGTCGATAGGTGAGGGTGACCTGCTGCTTCCAGGGCAGCTTCCCGGGGACAAGACAAATAGCATTTCTTCCCTGCATCCATAGGTCACAAGAGGCAATGCATTTAAAGTAAGCAAGGCTCTGAGACATCCTTGTTTGAAATTCCACCTGAAATTCTTGTGTTATTGTTATTATTATACCCAGTGTTTAACATCACTAAGCTATTGCCCAAGCGGCCAAGCAGCCGGTGTCTCCATTTGTGGACACAGACTCATGCACCTCGTGGTTATCCTGTGGGGATTTGGCTGCTGGTGGCCAGGGCAGGCAGAGCGAGCAGGGTCGTGATGCTGGGCAAGGGACTGTGCAACGCCTTGCTGTGCATGAAATGAGAGGCTCCCCCTCTGAGTGGGCCATGGATTCAAACAGGATTTTCTTCTGCTGTTCAGTGACAGGACATTGGCACAGGGCAATGACTTCAGCTAGCTCAGTGTGGCTAAGAGCAGGCAGGGGCACCTGGCTTTCATAAACAACTGCTTATGAAAATGCTCCCATTTTGCTCCTGAATGCCTGCCTGCCTTTCAGCTACCTCTGAAGAGGTGAGCAGATGGGTGATCAGGTGCATTTCTGTTTTAATCCCTTGTTAAAAGGAACACACAGGCTTTGAAATATTCTGTTTTAAGCAAATGGCTGTAAATAAGGTGTGAAGCCCACAGCCAGGCTATGCCCCTCACTCTGCCCTTTGTGCTTCTCTCACCCTCGTGGTACCTCCTGCACAGCCGCCTCCTCTCCCTGCTTTATTTTTTTAATTTTCCAGTAGGCATATCAATTAGATGGGAGCTTTTCCTTTTAAACATTGGGATTTTCACTCAGCCTGCTAAGGCTGTCAGGTCTCGTTTGCTGCTGAACGGTTCATGCTTTGGTGCTGGACAATGCATGAATGTTTAAATTGCCTGAAATGTCTAATTGAATTATCCTCAAATTACAAATCAAAATAGGAGAGGCTGTCTCTGGCTCACAGGCTCATTCACTGGGATGTGTCTGCCACACTGCTGCTTTTCTTTATATTTTCTTTTCTGCTTCCGACTGTGTTAAATGAAACTTAAATACTGAAAGCATTTCTGTTTGTGTGTGCAGGGGGAAGTGATGCCGAATGTAAAGGGAAATTTATTCACATTCCAGCTCTGAGTTCTTTTTATGCTGCACAAAAATGAATTCATGAAATTTATATCAATGCATATGAAAGGAAAACAGCCAGCTGCTATTTGCAAAGAAACTTCCTTGCTCTTTCAGCCACAGTGATATATCATATAAAATACTTTCAGGCAGATATATATAAATACCACTTAACTATTTGTTTATGAGAACTCACAAATTAAGGAAACCAACTGCCATGAAAAAGATTTGATATATCTTGCCAGCACGCATGATAAAATCAGCTTCCTAAAGCCTTGCCGTAATACAACAAGGGAGACATTTAAACCCAGAGGATTTTCTTTTCCAAGTTGTTAGGGGAGGCAGAGCTGGTCTTCAGGCATCGCATCTACCTTGTCCTGCACCCCTGCATCCCTGGAGGCTGAGCAGGACTCTGCTCAGTACAATAATGCTTCTTTCTGGATGCAATATTTTTTATAGAATTTAATAATATGTGATATGGGGAGTTTACCTACCTACCTACCTTCCGCCTCTAATGTTTTGTTACTGAACTTCAACTTGTCCAGTGTATCAAACTGTGCCTTGGTGCGAGACAGAAGCAGCAGCACAAGAGTTTAAATGTTGCAGTGAATGCTTTTGTTTTAACTAAAGCCAGAAGTAAAACTAGTTCAAAACAGACCAGCTATCTTGGTATTAATATTCTCAGTATTCTTCCCTGAATACTAAAAAACTTAGTTTCAAGCCACTTTCAAGGGCAACTTCACTGTAAACTCATTATTAGACAACTGTTTCTGTGCTATAAATATGGTTGAAGACATTGCAATTATCAAAGAACCTTAAGGAAATGACTTAAATAAAATCTTTATTAATGGAAGATCAGCTCTGAAGGGATATTTTTAAAGAAACATACATTAATATAAAAAATGTTAATACTTCAGTAGTTGAAGACTAATACATGCTATAACATCTGTTGTCAGTTGGCTTTTTGTTTTGTTTTTTTAAATATTTGATTGTTTTTTGTGCCAAGATTAGACTTAATTCATGCAGGTATAATCTTGGCACACAAAGCAATAAAATAAATAAAAGCATCTTTCAGAAATGGAGAAATCTTTGATTTGGAACTAATTATACTGGTCATCTTTTAAAAAGATGGAGATATTGGCAACACATGCCCAAATGAAACCAGTGAAAAGCACTTGATGATTTTATATTGCCAGAATCACAGAATACACATCTCTCTCATTACAATTCCTTGCTCCCTCTCCAAATGATATCAAACCCCAGTAATCTAATTTCTCTCTGGCTATCATAACACTGATTCCCAGTGATGGGATGGTGAAGGAAGAACGCATCAGGTAACATCAGGCTCTTCAGCACAGCAAAGTTGCTGCACCTCATATTATTTAGCAAGGTTTTCAGCTATACTGAAGACAACCCTGATGTCAGTTTTGGAGCTCTTTAACTGTGCTCTGGTTTAATCAGATTTGCTCCTAATCCTCCCATTGCTCATCATAACTAAAGCAAGACAGCAGTGAATTTGGGGCTGATAGTGTTAGTAATTGAGGGACCTTTGAGTGTGCCTTGCTCTCCAGAGTGACATCTTTCTTCCTCTGCAAACTGGAGGTAAGGATGCTGATTCAACAGTTTTGATGCCCGAAGCAGGGGTCAATGACTTCCAGAGGCATTTTCTTCATGGTCACATAGAGATTTTAACATGGAAGTTTTCTTCTGCAAAACCTGTCTAAGATTTAAACCTGATGGTTTAGTCTATAGCTTAATGGTTATTGCTGTAATTCATCAAACTGAACCCCAACCACTTTGCATCATAGAATCATAGAATTGTTTAGGTTGGAAAAGACCTCTAGGATCATCAAGTCCCACCACTTACCCAGCACCAGCACATTCACCCCTAAAACCACATCCCCAAGTGCCCCATCTACCTGTCTTTTAAATAGGTCCAGCATTACTGATGATACCACTTCCCTGGGCAGCCTCTTCCAGTGCTTGACAACTCTTAACTTCTACCTTTAAAAGTAGAAGTTTTTCCTAACATCTGATCTAAAACTCTCCTAGTGCACTTGAGGTCATCTCCTTTTGTGCTATTATTTGTTATCAGTAGAAACTGACTCCATTTTGCTGGAACCTACTTTCAGGTAGTTGTAGAGAGATAAGGTTTTCCCTGAGCCTCTCTTTCTCCAAACTAAACACTCCCAGCTTCTTTACCTGCTGCCTCATAAGACTTGTGCTTCAGACTCTTAATTTTTTCACCATGCTAGATGATTGCTGTTGCTCTGTCCTATTTAAGATTTTTTTCCCGAACTGAGACATAAAATAATTCCTAAGGTACCAGCAAAAACTGTTAGGGAACAATGTCCTGGGAACTAAAGACAAAATGCTTCCCTATTTAAATAAAATCCTCCCATCCCATGGCAGGTGTTAGCTGGCAGTCACTGGGGAATTACTTCAGCGTCCTCCCGTGACTGGGGAAGGAGGAGAATCCTGCTGCAGAAGAGGAGTGCAGGCTGTGGCAGCCCCTTGGCTTCAGCCTCACAGGGGCTGTGCTTTTCACCCCGGTGCTCTTCACCTCTGTCTGCTAAAGGCACAGGACTCCATGGGGAATCCCAGCCAAAGGACACAGGCTTCTCTACAACATGTCCATGCCCATCTGCTGAAGCACTGGTCATAAACTGCTTTTGTCCTTGAGTGGAAGAGGAGAGTGAATCCCATCCAGGGAGTTAGAATATAAATGGTGAACATTATCTCTTGCATCAAAGTAAATAAAGATAAGTAGTACTATGTGAAAGATGAAGAAATGACTCTAAAACTAGACTATGAAACTTCCAGCCCCTCAGCCTAAGATAAAGGGTTTCATGAGCTTTGGAGGGCTGCAGGAATGCATGAGTGTAATCCTTTTGTTTATGCACCACCAGCAATGTACATATCTGGGACAAGAACTGCAGGATTAGATGAGACAGAGCCAGGACCCATCCAGACACATGCACAAGCAGCAGCCATGAGCTTCTCCAAAATCACAACAGGAAGTGTTCAAGGAAGTCTGGTAAATTTGGGTAACAGGAGAAGTTCCTGAAGAGGCACTGCAGCCATTCCCCCATTCAACAGGACACAGCAAAGTTTTTACAAGTACATTTTTATTTAAAATAAAAATTAATTATGGTGCCTTTTTAAAATAGGGTACTGCACAATCTGTATATGCAACACAGTTTTTGGTACAGAACATACTTATTGAGCAATATCCTTAAATACTAAATATACATTAATGGCTTGTTTGAGAAACATGACAACATTAATTCTGATATTTTTTCTCTTTAGTCATTTAACCACCAATATAGATTTCCTAAAACAATACTCGTTTTCATCTGTACATGTGGTACACAGTCAAGAAGGCAGATCTTAGAATATTTACATTCATGCATTGATTTAAACACACTATTTTGCAGTTTAAAATAATATATTTTTGTTTGTACAGGTGCAGGGAGTATTGTAAATACATATCTACCACAGGCCTGATTCTCCATTGCTTGGCAGCAGCTATGGTCATGACCTAGTTGGAGCAGGGTGCCCACACTTCCCCCACGTGCTGTGACCATATGGCATGCAAGACTGGACAATTAGGTCTCTGTATAGATACATATATCAATATATCTATATTTTCAACTTCACAGAACTTTCCCCTTTCTTTCCATGTCTGTTTTTGCAGCATCTGTCCAAGGCAGAAATGCTTTCCTGGGCACACTGCTGTGTCAGGTGAGGGACAGGAAGGGCAGCAGGGCTGGGGCTTCAGCTCTACCTTCCTGTCTTGTGAGGAATGAGGAAATTCAACACTTTGCAGCTCAGGCCCTTAAGGTGCATTCCCTGCTAGTGGTGATCCTTGAGAAGAGATTTGGACCTGCTGCTCTCCCTCAAACTGAGGGCAGCAGTTTGCTGAGTTTGTCCGGTAGCAGTCAGAGCACAGCAAGTTCCTCCTGTGTGGAAACTGGCCACCTTCCCTTCTGCTATCTGGGGATCTGACTGTTCTGTGAATGGAGCTAGGCAGGTCCTTTCTACCCTTGATATTTTAGTGGCTAAAAGGGAACTCAAAATGCTTGTGAAACTGCATTTTGGGTTGCCAGTTCCCCAGATCCAGGATCACTGCTTAGTGAAGCACTTATGTATCTGACCTATTCCTTTCCCTTTGTATTTAATTATAGTACAATAAGGAAGCACAGAAGCCTCTCTTATATAAGCTTTGCAAGTAGTCTGTAGAGTATTAAACACAATGTTAAACCCTATCAGCAAGCCCCAGAAATGACCCCTCAGTGACACCCCCATCTAGCCTCCCTTTTCTGAGAATTTATATCTGATTCCAGTGTACTTTTCCAAGCACCTTTCCAAAGATCACTTTGGTGCAATGTAGTCAACCATACTTGGGCAGGAATCTAAAGGCAAAACTACCCCATGCAAGATTTCTCCCTCTCCTTGCCATGCTGTGATGTGAGGGCTGAGGGCTGAGAGCCTGGGCAAGCAGAAGCGCAGCTCTCAGCTCGCCTGCTGCTCCTTTTCTGTGGCCAATGCTTTACAAAAGCACATGAGGAATGTCTGCTCAAGAACTGTTATGGCAATTATGTGCCAAATACATTTTTCAGCATGTTGCATATAACGATGGTGTATATCCATGTAGCAAATAAGCTATGTATTTCTCCCAGAATACTGACTCAGAGCTGGTACCTACTTTTATCTTAATTATGCTGATGGGTAAACTGAGGCACAGAGAGGCAAATTTACTTGCTAGTAAGCAGCAGATCAGTGGCAGAGCTGGAAATATATCCTAGGCAGCACGTGCTGTGTCTTGGAATGCCTGCCTCTCCACTCCCCATGAAGTTTTTAAAGTTTATGGTCTTCTGAAGAGTTCTCATGGGGCCTGGGCAGGGCTTGCATATGGGTTGTGTCATGCACCAGGGTCTTCTCTAGTGAGGACCTTGCACCACTGATATCACTGAAAATCAGACAGTGTTTGGTGACCATCTCTTTTTACTCTTTTTTGCAAAAAACAGACATATTTTTATGGACATTATGACCTACAAATCCTGTTTGTGATTTTGACCTTACAGAACATGCCTTTAAAGCTGTATAAGGAAACAAATAAAATCAACAAACCTTAGGAGAAAGTGCTAATCCTGAGCCTGTATTATGCTAAACTTGCCTGCATTCATACTTTATACTCTCAGATAAACATGCAACCAGTCTCAAACTATGCCACATTTCCACATTTAGGCTGAAACAACTGGAGTAAAAAAGAAAGGCAAACATAGATAACTACACCAAAATAAATGTTATAGCTTAAAAATACTTTAGAAATATACTTGCAATATTTTTATTATAGTATTTAGGGGCTAAGTGCTTTAGGCAATCAACATTTGGGATACTAGACTCAAATTGTAAATGATGTCATTTTAATCCCACTTTGTATCTAAAAACATATCACTATATTTTGAGCAAGCACACAACATGAATGTGGCTGGGAATGATCATACTCATGGGCAAAGGGGTATTTGCCTCCTTTCTCTTTTGTAATTGCATTCACTTCCCAAGAAAGTCTAGCTTTAAAAAATAATTTAATGCAGTTAAGCTTCTACACAGTGATGACAGACTAAAAAGCTAAATTAATAACTACATAAATTTCTCAAGAGCAATATATAGCAGCATTTAATTTTATAATTGAAAAAGTACTTATATTTACATATACCCTATTGTTCGATAGGTCATAGAAAACTACAGATGGGCCTGAGCTGAGACTGCTGATTTGAACATTCCAGAGCTTTTTTTTGGGAAGATCTGCAGAACATACCATCATGCCAAACTCTGCATCCCAGGAACTGATTGCCCATGGGCCGGAATGCGCTCAAAATCAAGGTCTTATTTCTGCAGTTCAGGCACATCCTTCTATAAAACTGAAAGTATTGGTGTGTTGCAGTACAGAGGGACAACACAGCTGGAGGGCAGCCAGGTCCTGGAGTGAGACTGCACTGGTGTCTGAGAGTTACCCACAGACATGGAGACCCAGTGGTACCAAATTTTTATGTCCAGGTAAGAAGCTAGGGTGTAAATTTGTCTTTGACTGCATCACTACTTTCAGCACAGAGGTAAATGGAGACATATATGTGGAGATGTGACACAAAGGAAAGTTTTCAGGAGGTAGGGAAAGACCAGCATGGCGTCTAGTCCCATCACCTTTATCCTAAGGGCTCCTTACTGAGTCTGACCTGAGATCCTATGTGAAATGAATTTGGGAAGATCAGTTTTGCTCTAAATAGTCTGCAATCCATGTCATGGAAAGTATACTGAACTGTATGCTGAACTTGGCACCACCTTCACTCAGCTCAGGAGAGGCAGAGACCGAGGCAATGTGGGCACAACCAGCTACCAGACCCTCAGAAGTGGTCCTACAAGCCAGACCTGCAGGGTCCTCAGTGCAGCGTTTCAGGAGACTCAACACTTTCAGGGAACAATACCAACCAGTGAATGAAGAGAATTCAAAGGGCTGCTAGTCCTTTCAATGCAATCCTGCCCAGTCACACCAGGATGTAAACAGTATCTTTCCTGTAGGAGTTCCCCTGTGGAATCAGTGTGATGCAAACACAGACAGACATGGAATTTCAAAAGGGAACATTTTAAAAGATAAAATAAAAGTGTGGTGCAAAAAAAAGGAGGCTGGTCATGAAGTAATAATGTTTAAAGCACATCTTAATAACATCTCTTTCAATAGCAATACTAATTGCTAAAATCTTACATTTTGATTTCTTCTGCCTGAAAAGCCTTCAGCCGTGAAAACTGCATAGTCACCAGACCACAGATAAATCTCCTGGGATAAGTCACAACTTCAGACCAATTTTGGTTGATTGCTTAACAGAAACCTCTGTTCCCTTTTTAATAACAAAATAGTAAGAACGAAAAGAATGAGGCATCAGCGTATGAGTCTGCACAGGCTGGAGAAGCATAGGTGACACCTCTCACCATTTAGAGGGAAATGTCGTCCCATTTAGAAGGAGACACCTCCCTCTGACCCATCTGTGACAAAATACTGCCACTCTGGCAGATCACCCTCTCCTCAAAAGATCCTACTTCAGAAGTGTTTTGTGGACACTCAATTCAAACTTAAAAGTAGGGGAAGAGAGGGAGAAGAAGCGGAAGGCATCGCAACATCACTTTCATGGGATGCAGCATGCAATGCATGTGCCTTTGTGAGGCCTTTTCTCTGGGCAGCCCAGGTAGGTGAATTTATCCTTCCTTGGAGTAGTAGCAAGCCTGGAGAGCAGCCTGTTTTTCTCTTCTGGGTCACTGAAATGAAGTCCTTGGCCACACATCTCCCTTCATTGCCTCATTCCACCCACCTTGCATACTCCGTGTGTGTGCTTTGAAAGTTTGCCACCTCCTGCGCCTTGGCGGGGTTTTGGGGATTATACGACCGCATTGTTATCAACTGTTTTGTTGTTCTGCGAGGAGGTCATTGCATATTCGGACCGACTGGTTCCGTTCTCTTCTTTCCTCATTGGTTTCCTTGGGTAGTCCCAGGTTTGGTGATGTACAGCAGGGTAGGGAGAGAAGAAAGAACAGAGATCAACATCTTTGTCAATGCAAAGCAAGGACATGTAAGGTACATGATAATGCTGAACTTCTCCTGTCTATTTTCCCCTTTCTGAACACAAGCCAAAGCAGCAGCTAATTTTGTCAAGCATCATAGTTCACCTGGAAGGTGACAGGTCTGATCCTAAGGTGTCATGATGTGCTATTAGTGTCCCCTTGCTAGTCTGTTAGTGTTTACAAGTACACCTGTAGCACAAGATGAAGGCTGATGGAAGGCATGTCCTCCACCACCACCTTCATCTCTGGAATACAGGCTGGGATGCTGGGCTGGGCTCTGCCTTGGGGCAGCCATGACCTTTCTCCTCAAAGTGTCATATCATTCCAACTGGCATGATGACCAGTGGTACCCACCAAGGACCCGACTCCCTCAGCAGTCATCAGGACCCCACCATGCTCAGTCATTAGGTGTGGACTCAGCTGACCAGTGCAGATAGGTACACCTGTGGTGTCTACCCCAATCTGCACAGCGAGTGGAGAAAAACAGGTACTTAGAAAACATGGCTCAGAATGGCTGAAAATGGATACCCAAAATATGTCAGATGCTTTGTGCCCAAGGCATATGTGTTCCCCTGCACTGTCTCTGCTAGGCCAGATATAGGTGTCTGTCTTCTAAGTGTCTGAGTTAGTGACTGAAACATGATGCCTGCTGTGACCTACCAGACTTCCAGCACCATTGCCTTCTTGTTTTGTTTAGTGGCCACTCATTCTATTTGGTAACAGAGCCCAGGATCATGTGTTAATTGTGAGACAGTTCAGGAAATTCTCAACAAGTGCAGAAAACTATCAAGCATCTGTATATCACAGAGCAAAATCATTTATTTAGGATTTTATAGTTACTCTGAAAAGGGAGACCTGAGCATAAGTCCTGTAACATACCATGTTCCAACTTGTAACTTCCTCCCACAACTTCCCTTCTCAAAAGTGGCTTAACTTGAAGTTTTAAACATAGTAGGAGGAAAAGAGCTTTGTTTTCCACACAGATATTTCAGATGAGTGTCTTGAGTTGCTGAGGGCCAAAAGATGACCAGATACACATATTGCAACAGTCAGTCTATGCTGTTGTTCTTGTCAATGTTTAACAAAACAAACAGCAATTGATAAAAAATGGTCAATGATACTTAATTTCAGCAGAGTATTAATGAAAGATTTATGGAGAGTGATTACAGGTAGGTAAATTTGTTTGTTCTTAATCTCAAAGAAAATACTTCTGATTGGGATATTTTGTGCCTCTCTACCCGGTAAGAGTTAAAGCTTGTTAATATTAGTCACGATTCCAGCTATTAGAGAATGCAAATGGAAGGGAAGGAGAGATTAAGAGTTAAGGAGACTAAGAGGTTTGATGAAGTGTTTGTCAGTACTCAACATGCAGTGCCTGTCTGCATCTGACACGGGGTCGTGTGGGTCTTTCTTCTGTGACACTGAAAGCACACATCCACCTTGCCACATCCCTGACAGGAAGAATGGAGAATCTGATGGCAGTGCTTATTGTTTTTTCAGGGCAGAAAAAAATGCTGTGGCTGTCTAAACATCTCTGCTGCTTTTAAAATTTATTTTTTCTTTTCTCTCAGTTCCAAACCTATCAACAGTTAAAAAATTGAAGACATTTGGCCACTTTTACTTGCTGTTTTTCTCCTATTTACCCCTTCTTTCTCTCGTCTCCTATGTTTCTGCACCTCTCCCGTTCCATTTTCTTTCCCTGTCTAGACTTTCTTTTCTTTCTTTATGACAAAAAAACTCTTCCTCTCATTTTTATTTACAATTTTACATTTTCTAGCAGCAATTTTAAGATGCACTGCTTCAGTTGTTCTGGCATTTGCACTTTCCCCTCCCCAGGCTGGTGTCCCAAGCACAGCCCTGGGTGGATTGGAGGCTCTCCTCTGATGGTGAGATCTCTCTGCAGACCCTGCCAGACAGGTTGCCAGGGATATCACACCACTGGCACTTGCATGCAATGGAAGGGTATTTTTTTCAGAGCCTGCAAGCAGGGAAATGGAGATTTTATCAAGGTTCTGCTTCTGCTTATCGACTGCTCAGTGTTAGTGCTAGTAAAACAGAGCAGTTATTTTCTTGAGTCTCAATGAAAAGATTATTGTCAGATGCAAAAGTTCAGGCTTGGAGACTGCTCTGTTTAACTCCTTCTCTCAACTTGTTTTCAGATGCACAACAGGCAGGGATTTGGGGTCAGACTTGCCCCGGTTACACCATTTAAATCACAGGCTTGGCACACTGCTATGCACTTGTCACTGTGATTAAATTAGCCCATGTATTTAAATATACAAAGTCATTTTGGCTTGTTGTGGTTTTTCAAGTGCCCTCTTGCATTAGGGCATTGGCTCTCTGTGTGCCACTAGCTTTGTGCCACTGTCTCTTTTTACTCCAATTTTTGTTGACTGTTGAGATCCAAGTATGCAAATTTTCTTTTTGCACACCAAGGGGAACCCTTTTGTCCAGTTTTCTGCCTAAGAAGCCAAATTGTGCATGATTTTCCAAAATGTAGTACTCCAAGCCCCCTTTCAGATGATCAGCTATGGACACATTTATGCACCTCCATTCCAGGGCTGCTCTTCATTGGTTAAAGGGATGTTTCAAATTAGTGAGGAAATGAGTGGGGAACTGTCCATATCTGTGACATACTCACTTGGTGGCAGGTGAAACAGGCTTCTCACTAATAAGTGGTTCGCATTGTTTTACTATATAATGTGCTAAAAAAATTATTAGCAAACAAATTGGGTCTTCATGCCAAACATCTGTGAATGAAACTCTGGCCATGCAACTCTGTACAGCTTAGCACACGCCTGAAATGATGCCTCAGAGTCCATAATGACCTCTCCACCATGCATGCATTTAACTTGCACGAGTCCTAAAATCAAGAAAGCATCAAACAGCCATTTAATAGTGCATTTCACACGTCAAGCTAAAATTTCATATGAGGTTCTGATCACATTATATATCTTATTTATCAAGGAAATTCATATTGGCTTGTCATATTGGCTTGTATCAATCCTCTGCAGAGTCCTGGGTAAAGATCAGTGTACTGATGCACATTTAAGCACAATTTTTATGTTCTATGTTTAGAAATTTTTTTAATGGAAACATAGTTTTGGCCCTTTATCATATCTAGTCACAATACATAGTTGGTATATTTGACACAATCCTCCTTGCCAGCTTTGGCTACTGTGTAAATTTGATGCAGTCCTACTATTTTTAAGGCAATTATGTGACAGAGAAGTAGAGAGGGCTTCACCTTGTGTCCCGTTTGTACACATTTCAGAAAATCTCGGTCTATGACTACTCTGACAAAATCAAGTAAAAACAGAGCAGACTATTCATTTATCCATGACTTTATCATGTCTCATTACAGGCTTAATGAAGCTTTGAGAAGAGTAAGATCACTTAGACATGGGAACAGAAGTATTGTCCAAAACAGAAAGCTGCAAGAGAGTTTAAAAACTCCCAGTGCAATCCACTCTCATACACACCCGGGTGCCTCATGCTTGAAAGGAATAAGAGTTTATAAACCTGAAATCAGGTTTTATAAGACAACCTGAGTGTTGCAAACCTGCTTCTCCCAACTACCTCCACAGCAATGACTCTGTTGAGTGCCAGTGCATCAAGTCCAGCATCTGGGAAGGCTGAGTTCCAAGGAAATCCAATCAAGCTAGGAAGGGGTGACCTTGAGCTGGCAGCAGAGACATGACAGGATCTCAAATTCACTTCCTTCTGGGGTTCCCATACCCAGCTCAGCACTGCCAGGAGACACCTGTCTCCACCTGGGGGTTGGCTGCCCTGGATTATTCTCTGGGGAAATACATATCCTATTTCTTCCTAAACAGGAATAGAGGGTCATTGTTCTTGTCAGGTATAGTTAGAGGATGAAACACTGGTTTTTTGGTGTGCATTGTTGGAGGGGATGACCAGTACTCAGAATTCAAAGTGAAATTTCACTCTTTGCTGAGCAGCAGTACGAAATTGTAAATTGTAAAAGCCAACTGCAAAATTCTCTCTTTATATACATACATATATACATGAAAGATTGCACTGTATGGGTATCAGTATCAACTGACAGAGATTTTACCAAAGGTGAAAGCTGTGAGGTGTCTCCGTACTTTGCACAATTGTATCTGTGCCAATGCACAGTGTTCCTTTGCAAAAATTCCCTTTGTGTTTTCAGTTCCTCTCAGGAAGGTGCTCTTAGTAGCATGTAAAGAGCTTGTCTCTCTCCTCATTGCTGTTTCATGCCTGAACAAAGTTCTGTGGGCAGTTCAATTTGGGTTGAGTGTGTGCCTTCTGATCCCTGGGGAAAAGTGGCTGAAGGAGAAGGCAAACCAGAGAGCTGTTTGACTTACACGTGCAGTGATCTCAAGCTCTTCTCCATAATTTTTCATTAGCTACCCACACACAAAAGATAAGACTTTCAATAAAATTGAGTTTCACATAACACACCCATTTGCTTCATAGGATTGGTCTATCCTCAGGGAACATAGAAATACCCAGAAATACCCACAGAAATATCCAAGCAACCTACATACCAGTAGAAGTCAAGCTGCAGAGGTATCTTTCTAGGTTACAAAAAGTTGTCTAAGAATCAGGGTAGATATCTCTGTAGTTTATTTTCACTCAGCTTCATCTCCAGGGCTAGGATGCTAGCAGTACCTATGGCAGCTCTGCTTAGAGCCCTAGGCTAGACTTCACTGCTGGAAGACCAGACAAGATGATGTGTGGGCTACAGTCACACTTCAAATACATGCTTATTTAGCAGATAGGAATGGAAGAATAAATTTCTTTGTGTTATTCAATTACTGGGCCATCACTCTGCATAATCTGAATGTTTATAGGAACATAAAGAATATGAATGGAGGCTGTTTACATCTCAGTACTGGGGGCATTCATCAGACAGTTCATCAAACAGGTCATCAGTCATCAGAGGTGAATGACTTTCCATGAGAGCAAGTGGTGGGACAAGAGAAGCTGCTTCCTGAGAGTGGTTTGTGAACAGGACTCCTGCTAGAGGAGCTCAGTGCATTGACAACAGCTGCTTTCAGGAGCACAGCCATTAAATTTGTGTGTGGCCACACACAACCAGCCTTGCTGGCCAGCCTGATGCTACGCTCAGACGTGCGGGGCTCGTGTTGGAGGACGACACTTCTCTGCTGAAAAGCTTCAGAATCATAGAAGGAATCACATTCTGACTTCTACATTTCACTGTCTCATAGAGATATGAAAAGAAACAGTCTGAATATATTTTATTTGACAATGTAAAGACAGAAGTCAAAGAAGAAACCCTAATGATGAAAATTCTCCGGAACTTTAGTTTTTCTCTATTAAATTAGCTAATGGCCCTATGTGGACCACCTATCTGTCCAGAAAACAGGCAGTACACTATTCATTATTCGTAGGAAGAGGTTACTGGCTCTACTACCTCCCACATACAAGGCAAATGTTTTACAGTTATAATAAAAAGCAGCTCCATCTGGACAACTTTTAGCAACACACTCACTGCTACTCAGTGTTTGTCACCCAAGGCATTTATATGTGTCCCTCATATTTCCATCTCCACTCAGGTAAGTTAGTTCAGCACCTAAAAGACCAAAAACCTGCCTTATCTCTGTGTTTATTACTTTTTATCACAATACATTTTTATTTTTTTTACTTTCTCTTCCAAACTAGAAAGTGTTACATACATCTTGGACAATATTACCTGCAGCATTTGAAAGAACTACACATATTGGGTTATTTTCAATTTTGATGGACATTTGATGGAATTCTCCTTCCTCAAGCTGCATTGCCCCTTTGCTCCTTATGAAACCAAATAAAAACTCTTTTGTGAATCAAAAAGGCCATTCTTTCCCTAGAGACCTGTGAGTATTAGCCAAAGTGAACCAGTGGTCAGATGATAAATAATATTTACAAGAGCAAGTAATCATACAATTTTTAACATCTTCAGACCTTTTCTGTCTATCTTGTGTGGAGAGGGAGAGAAGATCTGTGCAAGTGCTCAGCATAGCGCCAGGATGATTATGCAAAAGAAGAAAGTCCCTTTCACAGCTCTGGAAATCATGTTGCAGGATAGCTTGACATAACTCCAAGATACCAATTGCCAAGGAGAGCTTCTTCTTTTCTGACTGTTCACGTGAGCGTTTTGACGCCTACGATTTACAGCTAACTGGGCTCTGCCTCACAGCCAATTTTAGCTGACCAGTCTCTGGACTGTATTTAAGCAAGCCCTGCTGGCCTGTGGGCAGTTTCTCTTTTGGGATGGTTCATACTCAAATTCCTCTCTATGTGCACGGATTGAGCCTTTGCTGAGTGCTTCTCTCATGGAAAAAACAATCCACACTGCTCGGCAGCCATTCATCAGCACTCAGGAGTTTCCCTGAGCTGCTGCACTCGGGCTGCGAAGCGTGGGGGCAGATCTCTTTCTGCAGAAGTGCACCTCTCTCAGCCTGCTGGAGACACTCTGGGTAGCTCTAAAGGGAGGATTTGGACTGTTCAGATTGCAAGTAATCACAGTAGATTGCTGAGCCACATGTGAAATTTAAGAAGTGGAATTTAGTCTCCATTTATTTTCAGCAGTGCAAAGTCAGAGTAATTCCACAGACTTTGTTGGACTTGAGGAGGATTTGTTCTGATGTTACACAGGAAGAAGATCTGTCCCTGGGAGACAAACATGATGGATGCAATCCCATTTCCTACTAAGTTTTCAATTAAGCTAACTTCAGAATTATGCTCCTACACGAAACCAATCTTAGTCAAGAGATGCATAATTAATAAACAGAACCTTTATTATTAGGATACTGGACAATTAACTGACATAATTGGTAAAAGTACTTTCAGTGACCCCTCACATAATAACCAACTCTTTGCATTCCCTCTAATGATCTTTAAAAGGTTTTATTGACTGGAGGGATATTACAGCTGACATTATCTGTCGGGTGTTCTCAGTGTAGAATACACTGTCAATATATTTTGATTATAAAAAGGAGAAAAATGAATGGGACTAATGTAAAAAAAAGAAAAAAACAACTAATAATGCCAGCTTTTCAGACTGGCAAAAAGCTACTAACCAAGATAAAAATAAAAATAAATTAAAAATAAATTTACAAACTACATTAAATGCATGAAATGAAGGCACTTTGTAGAAAGCCAAAACATGTCTGGAGGATGTCATGGCCATGCCTGGCAGTGGACTGTGCACTGTCAGTGCCCATTGGGAAGGGCTGGGCACACTCCTGCTCCTCAAATGCCTGTCCTGTGGCAGAGCAGTGCAGGCAGCTAGGGCACAGCCATGGGGCTCAGCTCATGGTGCACCATGCTCTGCCATGCACCACAGAAGCAGCCTGGGACTGGAAATGCACCCATGAAAATGGGATTGCTTATAATTCTACTGCATAAGCATGATCTGCTCCTACAAAACTGAGACATGCATGTTCTCACAGATGCTGGCATGAGGGCAACAAACTTATCTGCCACTCTGTAATACAAAAACACCAGTTGAAGCTCTCTCTTAGTTCTTTAAAATTTTCTAGACCTTCTGGACAGATTGAACAACTACTCAGTGCTTGCTGTCTTCAAAGTGCTTAACAAACATTAACTAGGAAAACTGGAGAAACATTAGAAGGTGTCCTTACAAAAAGATGTCCCTATTGGAAGGAAAAGTGGAGGAGGAAAAGGGAACAGGAATTCTCTATCATGTTTGCAAAATGAATGGCTGTTAATGCCTGTGTTCTGGGTCAGGATGGGCATCAGTACTAGAAAAATGTGGGGTTGAAATAATAAGGAACAGAGAGAGGAGATGAGCAAGGGCTGCTGTTCCCTGCTCTCTTGCTCTCTCTCAAGGACAGTATGCCCCTCATCAGTCAAGTGACTGTAGATACTGGGATTTTAGGCAATGGACTTTTCCATCCCCCAAATTATGGTACTTTGTGTCCAGATATTTTGCTGAATGCAGATAACTACCTTGCCATTTAACCACTGTCGAACATAGGTAACAACTTGAATCCATACTTGATTCATACAAAAGAATGAAGCTACTGCTATTTCACAGAATCATTTAAATATAATTTCACAACATTATTTAAAAGTATGATTAATTTCTGTGCAGATGAACAAAAATTCTCTGCAGATTTTCTGTCACAGAAATGTCTTTGAGAGAAGAGTGTCTGCAACACAAATAAATGCAAGGAGCTGAGAAGAAAATTAAAACTCGTAAAATTAACTGACCTTTGCAGCTATCTAGATCGCTTTGCATTTGAGGCAATCTGTCTCTGCCTTCAGCCAGACTGAGACCACTGATTTTTATGCAGCTGCTTCTGGCTTTCTTCACTCACAATGAAGAGTCTGAACAGCCAGACCCTGCTCTTTGCAGGATAAATGCAAACACAATGTCCATGGACTGCACAGGGTGGTCCCAGCTTTCCCACGCTCCAGGTGTGCAATGGGGCAAATCCATGAAGAGGCAGAGAAACCAGCAAGTCCTGCTCACCTTGATGCCTATGCAGAGATTTGGTTTTGTGCAGACAATTACAATTTAGACAGTTGTAACAGGGAACAATTTCTGAGGAAGAATTTGAGTTTAGCCAGTCTCCACACTGGCTTCTCAGGGCTCAGAGCAAGCGAAAGGAATAAACCATAGTTCCAGCTGCTTGGGAGTATTGGCACTTTCATAAGGTTTCATGCCACTGCCTCAAAAAGCAGACATCAAAGGCAGCACAATTTCTCCACGTGGGTCCTCTTTCCATGGCCTATTTCAAAGGTTAGAATGAGGAATGACCCTATTTTCCCACTCCTACCTCACACACAGCTGGGATGTTTGCATACAGCTGTTTACACAAATCAGAACCCTCTGTCAGTGCTTCACTCCACCGCCTGGCAGTAGCTTGGGGAATGGAAGTTGTGATGCTCATGCCCACGAACCTTGGCTGGCATGACTGATTAGCCAGCAGCTCTCCGAGATGGACAAGCCAGTAGCACTGCTCTCCAGCCCAGCCACACCAGAGGGGGTGGCCGTGTGCCTGCTGATGGAGGGGACTCTGCAGTGAGAGCAAGGCAAGGGTGTTGTGAAGAGGGATCATCCTAGAAGAGCCCATCTTCTGCCATCCCCAGCTCTGCCCACGCTGACCTACTGCGTGTCTCGCCTTCATGGCAAGGCTCTCCGAGCAGGAGCTGTGCTGCTTAGCAACCCTGCAGCATGGTAAATACTGAGCACTGAGCACAGGGGTTGCACAGAAGGAAGGACAGAGGCTGCAGAAATCAGACTGTGCAGCCCCTCAAGCAGTGGCAGCGCAGGTCCAAGGGGCTCAGGTGTGGCTGAGACAGATGTGCACCCCATGAGTGTCACATATGTGCAGAGGGGGACCCTGCCTGTGCCTTCTCCCTCAGGACAATGTATGCACCAAGCAGCAGAACAAGCTGAGGAGGTGTGAGATGTGATCTCCTTCAGCTGGGACCTTTGAAACCAGCTCAACTCACCAGGAGCTGCAGTAGTTCAGCCAGTGGAGAAATCAGGCTTTACTGCTTTTACTCAAAATGCACTGCAAATCCTTTGTGAAAAGCAAAAGAGGGCAATAAGGCCATCAAGGAGGTTTCCATGGGCTTATTTTTTTGTGCAGAGGGAGTTTCTGAGTGATAAGGAGCTGGAGTACAGCTCTATACCCCCATCCTACCAGCATGGGTACAATTTTCTGAGTCATAAAAATACTGACACAGTGACTGCAGGCTGCTGCTGCTACTGGATTCTTGCAGGTCCTAAGCTCAGTCCTAAACTCAGATACTCCAGATGATCAAGACAGAAAGTTTTCTCAAATGTCTCTGCACACTATGCTGGGTATGCCACAGCCACAGCTGTGGCTTTTCACCCACAGGGTCAGCCACAAGTGCCCTCACATCAGCTTGGGAGAAGTATGGCAGCCTAAAACATTAAATGAATGCCTAAGAAAATATTATTTCTTTGTCTTTAGGAAAAAATGTAATAAAAAACATCATGGTGAACCTGGAACCTCTCCTATATGTTTCAAAGCTCTAATATTAACTTGTATCTTCTATTTGTGTTGGGGTAAATAAAAAATGCTGCAACAAATATAATTAGACAGAATAAATGCATGAGCATTATATTCTGTCACAAGTGTGTAAAATCCATCCATGGCTATCACAGTTGCACTGAGGCAGTAACTCCCAACAATTCCTGCCTGTATGGGTAGACTTCTGCCCATTCGATGTGGCAACCTCATCTGCAGTAGAAAACAGAAAAAATGGCAAGTTTGTTTCTGGTCACACTGAAAAACTAATTTATCACAGGACAGACCATAATTTTCTACAGATTTCCGTTGGCACCTTTGCCAATATATCACAAATTAGGAGAGAACAAGTGCAAAATGATCCATAAGAGAGTATTCTGTGAAGCAACTGGACCATTTGTTTTATGCTCTTGGAGGCTTTCAGTGTTCCTGGCTATGAGGAACAGTGGAGCATTTATGACCACAAACTTTCTCCCTAGCAGAATTTGTGAGTTTGCTTAACTTAGAAGAGACAGAGAAATCCTGCCCTACAATAGTTACAAAAACATGTAGTACTTATAAAAATCTGAGACTGACAGCACTGGAGAGCAGATCCTTTTGCTTTTCTGACCAACACACTCTGCACAGACAATAGCAACACAAACTATTCTGCATAGCAGTGCCCATTTGGCTTGGCTGAGCCATCTCTCCAAGTGAAAGGTTATTTTATCCACTTCACTCATCAGCCCTTGAACTGAGCCTAACAGGCAGTTGCAATTCTTTTACTATTCTGCTTAAAAAATGATACCAACCCTTCTTCATCTTTATGCACCCAAAAAACGTTGGGCAGCTCAGTCCCCTGTCCAAAATCCCCACTGAATCAACAGCATAAACACAGCAGAGCTCTGGTATCTCCACTGGCCTCAGGTCAAAGCTCTTCAACAGCTTGTCTCACAAAGACTACCCTCAACATTGTTGCACAACCAACATCCAGATTTCAATACTGTTTGGTAGAACAACTAATTTTTCTGGTATTAGCTCTCAGTTTTCATCAAGCAGGGCTACATTCAGTTTACTAAATAGTGATAAATTTGAAAGAATGCTAGACAACCAACAGAAACTCCCCGTCCATGGAGATATTCAAAACCCAGCAGAACACAGACATAAACAAGCTGCTCTAGCTCACTCTGTTAGGGCAAAAGTTTGGATGAGATGCTTTCAAGCTATCCCTGCCAACCTCAATCATCCTATGATTCTACAACTCATTTCTTGGTTAAAAAATGGGATCTCTTGCAGAAAGACTGGTTGCTCAGGAAATTTAAATTCTCTCTAGTAGATCATCTGCAGCCTCATTCCAAGGATGGGAGTCAATTCACTGCTGGGATGTGATCAGGCATGGAAGGTGTTGGGCTTTGGTTAGAGGTGACAGAAGACCTGGATAGTGGTGTTCAGTGGTAGATACTAATCCTGTTGTTGATAAACATCAACATTCAGTGGAATTAGGCCACAATGCAAAGATCTTTTCCCTACCTTTCCAAAATATTAAAGTCTGCCTTTTTCAGTAACATTCCCAGGGTTCTTCTGTGAAGACTCTATTTCCTTTTGAATGGCACTTCTTAGGGATTGATCCCTTTTGCAGAGCTGAACTGACATCAGTTAATTGAATCAGAGGCACAGAGATCAGCCCCCATAGACCTTATTCTTCCCTTTGGTTGTCTCCCACTCAAGCATTACTTCTAGAACTATCTTTTCCACCAACTATCTCACTCTATGTTCTGAGTAATTACTGTCTTTCCCTTCACCTGCTCAGAATTAAGGCACCATTTCAGTACAAACTCCTCTACTGTGTCAGGGAGAATAGGAAAGATTAACAATTTCAATTCACCTTGACCGTCTGTCATCAGTCACGCTGTGAATTGCTTTTCAAAGCAATTAAGTACATTTTGGATTCTGTCTTCTCTGCTCAGGCTAAACAGCACTGTTTTGCTGCAATTAATACTGACTTTGGACTATATCATCTTAGCTTCAGTGGCTCATAGGAGATGACCATGTAGAGGACTACACAGTTCTTGCTCTTTGGGCAAGTGGATGGTACAAAACTGGCTGTGGAAAAGGTGCAGGGCTATGGCCCTTTTAGTGGGGGTCTCCCTCACCACAGCCCCCACTGCCAGTTCTTGGCCTCCTTAAGAAAGTCTCAGCATCTTCCTCTTCCAAGGTTCTCGTTAAACAAAGCCAAATTTCAGAACCTTGCTCCCACTTCTGAAATCAGATTTTTCAGTATACAGGGGCCATAAATCATGCACGAATGCTACGCACCCTAAAAATACCTGAGCAATGAATTTTAAGACAGTTCAAATATGACCTGTCATTTTATTTCAGTACAATATTTTCTTCCATTTAATTATTATTTGAAGGTGAACTCAGCACCTATTTAAGGTAGTGCTTATGTAGGCATTTATGGTACCTTTCTCTCAGGCTATGAGGCACATATAAAACAGTGGCTTCACAAAGAACAGTGAATAAAAGGTATATCATATAAAACTTGGCTATCACCAGCCCACTTTCCCTGATGATTTAGCAGGTGGGCTCTTTGGCAGAAAACCCTGTGGTACATCTGAGAACAGACAGATCCATGCTACCATGAAATCCAGCAGAACTAAGGAGCCACATCACCAGGCACAGTGACCTGCCATGGGTCACCTCAGACTGCAGGGGTGTTCCAGAGATACTGAGCATGTATTTTTCATATGTTTGAAAACCATCTGAAACACTCCCTGCCAGGCTGAATAGCTGGTGCATCACTTGTCCTCAAGACCAGAATGCTCAGCTTTGCTTCCCCCTTTGAGGTTTGAAAGATGGCTCTGTTATCTTAATTTTATACAGGGAGCCAGGGATTTATTTTTCCCTTTTGTGTAAATATCTTACTCTCCTCACAGACACTGACACACCAGTGAGCTGCAGAAATAGGATTACACACTGCATGTCCCGCTCTCCCACATCTCAGTTGCTTATTTACCAAAAAACTCTTGTTAATCCTCTTTACTGTGTTTACTTCCCACTTCCCTCTAGTCTTAGTGTCTTACTATTATTCAGGTACTTGCATATGTTAAAAAAAGCTTAAGAGACAGTCACCTCCTGAGCTGATTAAAATTAATTGAGTTCCACTGATTTTTTTTTTTTTAATCTGCATTGATTTACACCAGATGAAGGTTTGTTAGAGCTGCTGGCATTCATGGTGCACTTGCCCAAACCCAAAAATCACATAAAACTGAAATGATCTGTTTTTCTTCACCCTATGTTAGTTTTTGAATTGTCTTTAGACCTTCTACTTTTACTTCTTGATTACAGTCTTTTGGGAAAGAGTGAGAATGGCAGGTTTTTACAGACAAAGACATGGCAGAGAATTACTTGGAGGTATTCTACACACCGAAGCTGTTATTCATCTGCTTTTTCTATGTGTTACAGAAATCACTGGTTGTGAGCTCACTTTTTTATCCATGAAATGTATGGAAAAGTCCCATTGCTTACACTGAGGCTGAGCCCTAGCCAGTGATTAAGCCTGTCCCAGTAATCTACAAATGTCACAGATGGTGCTAACTGACTATCACAATTTTTTTTCTGTTGTGCTATGGAAAAGATTCTCACAAGAAAATCTACATTTTTTTAAAAAAAGTGGAAATGCCCCTCTAACATCAAGACCATAGAAAATAGCTATTTCTCCAAACTGAGGCTGCTTTCATCACGCAATGACGCTCCAGCACAACACAATATCACATGTGGTCTGCTCTGGTGCTTGATCTATGCAGCAGCACACATCTGTACCTGGTGTGCCAGTCATGTAGTGTCCAATGCTGCAGTCACCAGCAACACACAAAGGAAATTTGGAATTTGCTTGAAGCACCTTTCAAGTATTACTCCACAAGTATCTTCCCAAAACATCAAACCATCGGAGTATTAAAGTTGATAAATGCAACTTGGTGAAAGCTCCCTCATGGACAAGAGAGGTCAAATCCATTCACATTTCAGCATTTCTTATGACCATTTCATATTGGAAGAACCTGAGTATTTTCAGGGGAGACGCAGGGATGGAGGTAGTAGCATACTTGCTTGGTTCTAGTAGTTATTATATACAAGGAAGCACCAATCCACTATGTTGTATTTTATCACAAGTCACCTTAGTGACTCAAATTGGTAATACAGAAGTTTTAGCTTTTACAAGGGAAAACAAACTGCCCCAGAAGTCACAGTTGAATAAAAACACAGTTGAGTTATGATACCTTGGGGTCACTACCTCTCTTCCTGCTACGGAAAAGCAGACATATGAGAGTTTGACTGGGTCTGGCCCTCTGAAACCGGTAAATGAGATTTCAACTTAAGCACAGTAGGATTTTTCTTTTTACTCCAAATTTGATTCTTATGGAAGTGAGGGATTAATACAACAGATCCAGACTCAAATCAAATAAATCCCTGCCTCCACTTCCCCACTAAAGCATTTAACTCTTGTTACACCCTACAATCAGATGACTGCTGCTAGTTCATTCTTTAGCACCACTTCAGTGGAGGTAGAAGAGAGATTTGTCAGAGATGCTGCAGTGACAGAAGTCCCAGTCCCAGGAGACGTGCAGGAAGGAGGGCCCAGGAGGAGGACTGCAGAGGAGAGCTGGTGGGATGAGGGTATGAGAAAGGACAGGGCAGAGCATGGTTATGGAGCCTGAAGCTGGGAACACACTGGAGGACCTCTTAGCTTCAGCATCACCCAGATTAATCACCAGATTACTCTTTCTCTAGTCACGTTTACCTTCCAGCAAAACACAGAGTGAAGGATTTCTCACATTAGCTAAAGCCAGTTCAGCTCAATAAAATGTGATAATACTCTGTTGAAGGCAGAGATGCTTTTTTTGTGAAGCATCTGATCTTATTTCCCAGCATTTATTGATAGATATCTTTTACAGTGGATCAAGAAACCTGAACTTCTGGGGAATGTTGCCAGGCCCTTCAGGGCATTCTTTTAGCAGAACTGTTTTAGGAAGGACTCATTGATGAAACGAAATGCTCTAGTTACCCTTTAAAATTATAATTAACACGATTTTCTTTCATAGCTGTCCATTCCACATCTGAGCAGTTTTCAGCTTAGCATTTGTCAGTAGTGTGAATGTCAAAAATAAGAGGATCTAAGAGGAATTTTCACTCTTCTCTGAGCCTAATGCCTGTTCAAGCAGCTGACTTGTAGGCTGATATTCCTGATGTTGACAAATAATGTGTGTCTTCATCAACTATCAGTATTCTTTTGCACTGAAATGAAGCATGAGACTGTATGTGAATTCCCCAAATCTTTGCAAGGCAGTTTTAATTTTTTCTCTTTAATTTTAATTTCTTTTCCTCCCATCTATTGCTCCTATCTACCAGCATCACAGCAGATTTGAAAAGCAATTCCTTGTGAGGCACAAGTTGCCCTGGAGAGTTACTGCTCTCATGCAAATATTTTTCAGCCTTCACACAAATCATTCACAGTTTGGCAGTAGGCAGACAAATACAAATGAGCAGCAGTGGCAGAACAGCAAATACAAGTGTGAGCCTTTGCACTGTGCTACCAATTCAATTAGATGCCAATCTCAGTCCTCCAAAGATAATTTTTCAAAGTGCACTTGCCAAAGTGAAAGCTTTCCAGCTCCCCCAAAATAATAAACATTCATTTTAGCTAAACTAGAATAGCAATAACACTTACGTAAATTTAGTAAGAACTAAAATACTTTCTCTTCTTGCTGGAATTCTCCCTTTTTGATGCTCTTTCAAATCCTGCATAAATTTTTCAACAACCACAAAACATGTCCAATGCTCCATCATTGTGATATCCCCACTGAGGCTCAATAAAATTCTTGCAGTCACATTGCATGCACATACCATTTCTCATGAAAATTATTTTCACTCATTTTCCTTTTTCCTTCACTCCAAAATATTATCATTCAGAAATCATGAAGTTGAAAAAACCTGTCATTTAATCCAAGATGAGATTCAGATGTCACTGCAGTGTTTCATGAGAGCTATGGATGGGAATACTGCATTCTCTACCTCAGGCTGGGTCACTGGATGTACAAATAGCTCCCAGCCAAGATCCTCACAGTATAAAACAGTGACACCACGAACGCTCAACTGTGAGGTGTTCTCAGAGCCATACTAAAGACAATACAGGAGAAAAGAACCTTCATCCACTTTGCCTACAATTCCCAGAAATCACTTTCTCTTCTAAATCAACCCTTTGGACTTGCACTTGGAACTTTAAAATGGAAATGTTAAAGTTTTGACCTTTTCCGTCAGAAAGATGTAATTTTATTTAAGTGTAGAAATCATTTTGCTCATATTTTTCTGTGTGACTGAAGCCAATACTCTTAACTACTCAAGGCCTAGGCAAGTGCAGCTATTGCACAGACAGCAAGCTGAAAGGGCTACTACACATTGTTGTACATAGACTTCACAGAGACTTTTACATTAAAAGAGAAAGATCTTAAATTTAATCTGTAGGTTATAATTTTGAAGCAAGAATAAAGTAGAAGATCAGTCTCCAAATGAGAAACTACACATATTACCATAGATTTTGAGTTATAAGAGTTTGCATTACTTCGTAAGGCTAAAATTTGAAATGGACCTGGGCAAAGAATCTCACATCCCATTCTGAATTTTGAATATTACCAGAAGCAGTGTTCCAATACAAGTAGTACAGCATTTCTACCTCTACAGCTGGCCAAGCCAAAGCTCTCCATGTTCACCAGCAATCTGCAGCAATTTGACTTTGGGCAAGTTCTTATTAATCTGTTTCTAGTTTTTCTCTTCCTTATGCCCATGACTGCTTTGAACTACACCCTTTATACATGCAGGATATGGTAGATGAGGTGACTTTCCAATGAAAACACACATTGGCTACAGGATGCATTTTGTCTTTTGCATGGCTTTAACTAAACAAGATGCAATGAAACAAGTCTTGGGTCAGCCTCTGTGGGGCTACATTGCCCCAAGCACAGTGATAACATCTGGAGTCTTACCTTTTTATGGCTTTGTAGCAAATGATGACAACTACAAAGAGGAACACTAGTGTGGCGCAGCATACTGCAATGATAATAACCAGGCCTGGCCACCAGGTCTCTTCAGTGGGACAAAAGGTAGAATTGGGAGCTGTTAAAAGAGAGTGGTAAAACATATTAATTCTCCCAAATCAACAGGGTATTATCAGATATGCTTCAGTCACTTCAGTAGGACTACATCAGGATCACAGATATATGGAAAAATACGATTTCACGTTTAGGACTGCAGTAATTTCACACTGATAAGCCACACCTATTTCACTGAAGAATGGAGCTGATCCCAGAAGTGTGGCTAATCACCAGGTGCGGCTTATTTATGGACAAATTGCGGTGAAATGCCAACCTGGAAGTGCGAGCCAGCTGGGGAGGGAGCCACCGCTTTGCCGCCTTCGCGTGAAGCCGAGCCGATTTGCCACCACTTTTTGCTGGCTTCGCACTTTGCCGCCGCTTTTTGCCGCCATCGCGCAGCCAGCCTGCCCTGCCCCTGCTTTTGAGTGGCGCGGGGAGCCGTGGCAGCCAGCATCGAGAGCAGGAGTGCCAGGGCCCATGGCACGGGGAGGGCGCCTGGGGCTACGTTTAAAGGCTTTGCCGAACTGTGAAAACTGTTTGCAAATTGAGCACCTGACAGTAAACCCCGGAATGGCACGGTTCTGTTACTAACTCGTTACTTTGTTGCACATGGATCCTTGCTTAAAAAAAAAGTACGGCTTATCACCTGGTGCAGCTTATTTATGGACAAATTCTGTGGTCTTCCCAGCTACCTGGAAGTGCAGCTTATCACCCGGTGCAGCTTATGAGTGTGAAATTACTGTAATTTCTTTCTCTTCCCCAAGCAATCAATTCCTCTTATTGGTACAAAACATTTCTTGTCAAAGTCCCAAGATGATGAAGTTCTCTGTGTCAGTCCTATCTACAACCTGGTACTCAGCATAAAGGAGGAAGGCTCAGCTCTGCTACCCATGGGAAACATCTTCCTCTGCATTCACCATCTCCAGCTGCATTAGGTTTAATTTTAGAGAGGGATATTATGCTGATAAGAGCACGTTTTCAAACCCCATTAGGGGAGGTTTGTTGGGAGCTGAAGCAGTGCCTACCAATCTGTAGCTAATATTACTGCAACCTTGGCGAGAGGAAGGGGGATTTATTTTAAAAGAATATGAGTTCTATTACATTTACTAATGGCAATCAGAGTAAAATAGAGTATTTTAGCTTTTATTTGGCTTTTGGAGTATTATAGTTGACAAGCTTATTACCCATTACACTACCTTTGAATTGTAAGCCAAATAGTCAAGACAAAAGAAAAGTTAACTTGTGGAAGTACAAAAAATTATTTTATTATTATTATTTATTATATTGAACTATTGTTATTTCATTTTTCTTATTACATTTAGGGATAGAATTGTCTATTTAAGTACCACTCAAAGCAAGAAATATTTTGTACCTGGTGACGTTTAGTTGAAATATTTTCCTTCAGGGCTACGCTCCTTTTCCCATGCTTTGAGGGGACACATTTCCTGAAGGATGGTGAGTAGCAGCCAGTGCCATAATCAGTACCAGTGTATTGCAGAGGGAAGTGAGAGCCTTAACACAGCTTGTGCAACCACATAAATTCCATGAGAATTTTGGTCACCTTCAGTGACATTTAATAATGAATCAGTTGATGGGACTGTCTATATCTGCATTCTCAGCTAAGTAGGTGAGAGAATAAAATATAGCAAAAGGCTCTTTCATAAGTCTCATTGTTTAATTTGATATTCTGAATGTCCAGTTATACACATCACAAATAGCTGCACAAGTTAAAATATGTCATCAGTCCAGTATCATTTATTATGATCTGACATCTCCTCTGTCTCCTGTGTTTGATAGGAAAAGACATACACATACCCTTAGATTAACACTCAGTAGATGAAACAGTAAATTACACAATTATTTGGAAAATTTCTTTTTTCCGGTTTCAAGACATATAGAGGAGTTGGAAACATTCACCCCAAGGAATCTGCAACAGCTGCTTAGGAAAAGACTAGGTAAAGAACTATAAGAAGCAAATAGAATAATAAACCAAACAGCCTGACAACTAGTGATTCCCAGCTTCTTCTTTGACTCCTAGACTGCCCCAGCAGCTGATTTTCCCTTTATTCCTTTGTCAGCTGTAGAAGTCCATTTTCAGTGGGTGATGAAACTATTTATCGTGTTTAGATAATATTCTCTGAAAGTTTTCCATATTGTAAGATTACAGAACAGAATGCATTTCAAAGAAGACAAGGTGTTTGCATGAAGGAGCAGGCAATGTCAAAGTCAACTCTACCCTTTGGTGCTGTCCTGAAAAACACAAAAGGGAGCAGTGAAGTAAAAGGAAAAACATCGGTCAGCAGGTGCCGTGTAAAATTTGATGAGCTCACAGAAGATGAGAGAAGTGGAGTATCCTTCTCTAGCCCTCGTGCTTCTTCAAAGGCCGGATGAACCAAACCAGTCATAAAGCAAAACAGTGGTGAGACTGTGCTGCTCCTCAGCACAGTAAATGAGACTGACAAATGGCAGAAACAGGGTATCAAGCCAGACTTGTCACATGTCTGTGCACCATGTACTCCTTGATGGCTTATCACAGTATTTTTCCATGAAGAATAAACAGATACATGTGGGATTGAATAGCAAACATTACTCCTAGATGCAGACATTATTGACAGGAAAATAAGAAATACTGATGTGGAAGTGGCTTGTAATCCACCTGGCTCAGTTCCTTTTCCCACTGGTCCAGACTGGGAACTCAAAAAGAAGCACAAGAAATCACCAAAGCTTGTTTCTTAGTGCCTCATGGTTTCATACAGATTTAAAAATTAATTTCTATTCCTTATTATGCTGTGATAATCTTGTTTTCCTTTGAAATGTCCACTCCTATTTTAGTAAGTTCGTAGCTACATGTGTGTCCTGGGATGACATTATGGTGCTTGTATCCCCAGTTGTGTGTTCTGTTTGTGCCTGGTATTATGTTCTGTGCTTTCAGGACTAACTCTGAAAGTGAAGGTTTGTTTTGTCTGCTTATCAGCTGGCTGCCCTCCCCCAATGTGTGTGCTTAGGGGAGGCTAGGTTTTGCTCGCTCTTGCTTGCTTGCTTTGCTTGCTGGGCTTGCTTGTCTTTGCTTTGCTTGCTTTTGCTTTTGCTTATTAGTTAGTTTAGCTAGGCAGTCCAATTTCTTTCCCTTTTCTGCCTGTCTCAGTATGTATTCACATAGCCCTCATACCCTGGCATCTATGTCCTTAATGCATCAGTCCTCACAATTATCATCAGAGGAAGAGCAGAACTGCATTTAATCCCCTGACGGTGATGGGAAGGGTGAGCCTAGCCTACATGGACGACTCCTCTGTGTACAGCTAGAAATGTAAGCTGAGAGGGGAGCTTCCCAACGAACAGTGGGCCTGGGAAGAGCCACATCTTCAGAGAGGAGCCTCCTAGAGAGTCCCACACAGAGCTCCTGATGCTCAGTTGATGTCCCAGTTCCCTTGGGCTGGGGCTCACAGCTTCCCCTGGGACACCTTGAGCAGGGGAGGCTCTCCATCCTGTGCTTGACTCCAGATCCCAGCTTATCACCCACACCTGAGGTCACACCTGAGAAGGGCTGGGCACACAGGTGGCGATGAGCTCTCAGTGATCAGAAATTACCCTGGGTGAGGGCACCTGCAGCACCGTCTGGCAACTCTGCCACAGCACAGAACTCCCTGCAAGAGCAAAGGTGTGGGTTCCAAATGCTCCTCTGTGGAGATACTGAAATCATTACAAACCACACTGAGCACAAGATGTCCCACACTACCTATAACAATGCCAGTGTCCAGTTGTTCCATCATCTTCACCTTTGATGAAGCACAGGAAAGCAATTCTCCTTGTTTGCACCACTTCTTTCAAACACATTCTAGAACCCCAGATCTGTATATTTCAGAATTGAATTGTGTAAAGAAACAACAAGCCACATCCTGCTGTTCCTCACAGAGGTGTATCTGGGGAATGGAGCACACCCCTGGGTGCCTGAAGTCCCTTTGCCATCCCCTCTGGGCCACTGAGAGCTGCAGGCTGGCCAGCCTGGCCACAGGGCTGCCACCTGAGCACCCATCACCTCTCATGTGAACAGCTTCAGCTGCTCAGAGCATGACTGCTTCTTGGTTTGACTCATTGCTGGCTGCTCTTCACTGCTCTCAAAATCAACTGAATGGAGAAAATTGTTTTCACAGTACTAAACAACTCCAGGAAAATTTGCTTTTTCGGCTAAACCTTGAAGTGTCGTTCTGCACACTGAACATACTGCCGAGTGGAACGTGGTAGGAAAGTGATGATATTTCAAAGATGATAAGCAGGTTGAGCTAAGTAATCACAGCCTGACATCCTGACAGAAATTCTGCAAAAGTAATGAAGATCTCATTCAATTAATAAAATATTAAAATGAATAATTGATGCTAAACAGCATAGATTTAGGAAGGCATCTTGTTAAACTAGATATTTTCTGAGGAGATTACTAGTTGATATATAGATGTACTAATGCTAGTGTGATAACTTTACACAGGGATATGACATCCAACTTAATTCCACGTGATTCTGGGGTTATGAAACTATAAAGCTACACACAGAGTAAGTGTGACACACATAAATTGAGTTAAAAACCAGAGAACAAATATGCCTCAAAATCTAGCTATAAATGCAAAGTCACTGCTGGAAGAATGTGGTTTTTAACAGTGACCTCCCTCTTCTCCCCCAAAATAGGGTGATGAATACTGATATAGCTTGTAAATGACTCTGGGATGTACTCAACTACAAATGGAGACAAACATGTTTAGATTAGAAATAGAGTAATTATAATCATTAAGGATAATTAGTCATTATGGTACTCTATCATTTCTGGTGGAGTATTTAAACAAAAAACTTACTTTAAGGTAGACTTTTTACTTTAAGAGGTCTAAATTCAGCTAAAGAGATTTGACTCAGAATAAGAATTGAATAAGAAAACGCTCTGATTCTGGAAAGTCCACATGAGTACAATGCCTTTTATCTCTTGGCCTTAAAATTTATGAAGTACGAATGTTGCTTAGATTTACTTTCAGAGGGCCATCACCTTCTCCTAATCCCAACCCTAAATAAATGCAATGAGCAAATAATTCATTTCAGGCCTGCAGTGGGTAAATGGATCCAACTTATTCAAAACAAAATAATGAAAAAGTTCTTTCAGATCAAACTGTTCAGCATCACAAAAATCTTACACCTGCTTTTTATAACTAAGTTTATTTTGAAGGCTCAGCATAAAGACACAGCTCTGACACTAATGTTAGAAGGTATCTGTACACAGCTGGCTCTAGCCATAAATGTGCATACCAGAAAAGCTATTGAGGGTTTCCCTCAATGTCTGGGAATAAAAATAGAGGTTCTATCACTGGAAAGAATGTTTCCATAAAATTCCCAAGAAGTTCTTTGATTTTTAAAAATCAGATCTCAGTGGTCATTCTCAAAATTGCTCTGAGCTCCCAAAAAAAACTGTGATGAAGCTGTTTTAATCTTCAGGTTTAAGCATTAAATAGTTTTGTGTAAGTTGTAAAAGCAATACATGTACAGCCTGGTACAGAATCTAGAAACAGGTCTTGGAATTCTTGGATACACCATCAGGTTATCTTTAGTGGTCATGGCTGTAGTTTATAAAGCTCATGATTTCAAAATCTAGTGCTCCCATAATTTATTTTGATTAGTGTTATTACTTTCCATTACCATATTGGTTTTAGGCTAATTGCTCTTTGCATGGGGATGCTGGGACATTAACAGGTAACACAGCCAAGCCTGCCAGGAGACAGAAAGTGCTCTCTGCTGAGCTGGTGCCCCTGAGCAGCTCTGGGCAGTGATGCTGAGGCAGGGAGCTGCACCAGGCACCCCTTCCCACTGCCAATCCCACAGCAGCCAGCCCCACAGAGCAAAGAAAAACAAAGCAGAATAGAGAAAAACAGACACAAAAACCCCCAAACAAACAGAATAAACCAAAACCAAACACAGGGCTGAGCTGGAAAATAGCTAAGGGAGGCAGTGACCCGTGGTCCCACATGTAATCCCAGGGGAGGTGTCTCCAGTGGGCTCTGTCAATTTGCTCACTGAGACCCGAGAAGCTGCTGAGTGTCCACTGATGTGAGGTGGAAAGGTGACAGTGACCCCCATCATCCCTCTACAATAGCAACTTCATGCCAAAACAGGAAGAGCAATTTCATGATAAATCAAATGTGATTGTTGTTTTTCTTTTACTTTTATTCCTGTTCTTGCAGAAAGGTCAAGAGTGCTGTTGTAATCATCCTTATGAGACATCTGCCTGTTTTTAATATTGTACACTCACAACAGGCAAAATCCTGCCATCTCTATGCCTGCAGCATTTCTTTTGCTATTGTAGGGCTGCTTGAATCAGCCATGCACTTTTATTAGCATGCTAGGAAGCAGGATAGGATTTTATTTTGAAGGCAGCTCATATTCCAAGGGCCTCATTTTATCGGTCTTGGTCAGAAATTAAAAGGAACTGAAGATGCAGGCAGTGTCTTTTCAGCAATCTCTGTGTATGTCACATATTCTAGAGACCTGTTAATCTGCTAAAACGGGATTTGGGTCCTAGTCTCATGTTCACTCTTATTTATTATTTTGATATTCATGTAAGTTGCATGTTGACATCTCCATTTGCAAGACAGAGAAGACACTGCAGTCATTATCACACTGGGACACAGGGACAAGCCTAGAAAGCATAAAGAAGTTTAAATATGATTTCAAATGTCAAGGTTTATGAAAAAAACTCCCAGGACACTCCAGGACAATCCAAACTCCCAGATAAATGTGGAGAAGGATTTTGCATGCGTTACAGTTTGGGTCTTTTCACATCAAGGTATCTCATACAAGCTCCTGTGAAATAGAGGAGTTCAATGAATCCTCTGATTAATGTGAAATAATTTAGGTTCTGTGAGGGAAAACTCTACAGAGGAAGTTGCACAAACACCAAGGCTCAGACACTACATCTAGACATTGCCCTGTCAAAAGCATGAGAAACAAGGAGAGCCTCCATCACATGCTTGTATCTTTTTTGAGAAAGCTGATTTCAGTCTTGAGCCTGAGGCCTCTTGTCTACTTTTGCATAAGGCCCTTCACTCCCCCCAGCACTGTAGATTCACCCTAAAGTGAGTGCTGATTAATGTAATGCTGATTAATTTCATTGTGTGATAGGATGAAGCCTTAGGCAGCTAATAAAAAGGGTCCAAGGGCTAAAGTGATGTAAACTAGCAGAAGTTGCACCCAGCTGTGAGACTGATGCAAGCTGAGGACCTTGTCCCAGCTTGATGATGCTCAGAAGAGAAATGTAGCTGAAGGTCAGGATCTCAGTCCCCAGAGCCCTGGAGGCTGTGGGCTCTCTGGGAACGAGATTGGTTACCTAACCCAGGGCCATGGGGAGAGATCTGTGAGTCAGTGTCAGCTGAAGCATCCCCTCTGTTTGCTGCATTTCATCACATAGGGACTGCTACAGATGTGTTTTGATAACGCATGTGGTCAGAGCGTGCTGCGTGTACCAGGGCTGATCACAGTCAGAGGCAGCAGGCATGGGAAAAACAAATCCTTTAAAAGAGCCTGCTAGCAGAGTTTGTGGTGCTGCTAGACTTGATACAAATATAGATCTTCAGCTGTTATTCTAAAAGGCATTTTGAGAACAGGCAAAGCATGTGCACCCTTCCACACTCTTGGATTTAAGTGGAAAATTTCCTGGGAGGATGGGGAGAGGAGGCTGCCCAGGAAATGGCTGACCTTGGTGGGTGCTCCTGGGGCAGAAAGCCATGACTGCAGACATGACCTGCATCCTCATGACACCCCAATGCACAGGCCCTGGGCCATGCTTGGCCAGAGGGAACCCTGAGCTCGCCTTCACGTGGCAGCCACAGCTGCCTGCAGAAAGCAACCCTCAGGCTGGTGATCAGGGATAGACAGGCTTGCCAAAGGAAGGATTGGCATTTTCCAGATTGATGGAGAAGTGGCTTGTCTCGCCCTGTCAGGTTTCCTCATGCTGTGTTTGGTTTCTTTGACTCCCTTACAGATTTCTGCCCTTCCTGTTGCCTGTAAGCTTAGGGCCATTTCCAGAGTGCCATGAGCCAGCTGGGAAAGCAGCCAGGCAATAGCGGTGTGCTCGGCAGAAAGCCTGTCCTGATTTATGGCCTCCCTGGAGTAGCTAGGTTAAATAACACTGGTAGGAATCAGCTATTCCTGTAGCAGATGATACTTCTGTTTATCGCACTTTGTTGCAGACAAGTTTATATCGTGCAGCTGCTCCGTGCATATGTTCCTACTACACTTCTAAGGGGTATACTGCAATCACTACGCAGCGGGAACTTCTGCTATAATAAAAACGTGTGGGAATGATGCTGGAGAAATTCCCTCCCCTGCAGCTCTTACACTGTAGACACTGTTATTCTACACTCTCAGTTGCCTCATCTTCTTAGTTTTCTCCTCATTTCTAAAAACACATCTCTTCTGAAACAAGAAACACACTCAGTTTTGTGCTTAGTTTTGGAGACTGGAGTGCGCAGGAGGTGAAGGAAAGGGAATTTTCTGAAGGTCAAAGGAATGCATGGCTCATTGCAAGAAACAGAACTGGAATCGCAGGTGAAAAAACCTGAACATGGATAGTCAGTACAGAAGACAGCAGCTGGGTGGGGGAGGTCAAGTGTGATGCTCAAAATCTAAGCTTTAGTAATTATTAAACTTGCACACATTTAGGTTTGGGTTTAGCAGTGAATGTCACTAAAGCTCCATGTTACTGTGCTTTCTTGGTAGGTGTCATGCAGCTGCTTTTCCTTGGCAGATTTGGGATTTTTATAGAAAATGAACATGTCATTAGGACCAAAATAAAATAATAATAATAGGTAGAAATATTGGTCGGCCAGACCATAAGTAAAGCACATTGTGGGGAAGCGGCTTGTGCAAAGTCACTGCACCTCAGTGAGAAAGCCAGGAAAACAAAATGTCTTTTGACTCCTGGCCAGTTCTCCCCTCTGGATCATGTTTCCTCTTCTTTGGGAGTAAACGCAAACAACTGATTTGGCTAAAACTACATTACAGGAGTGGAAACAGCAAACTCCCTTTTAGACTTCCAGGCAGGAGTCAGATCTCTGCCCCAAGCCAGCACAGTGAGACCATGGCCAGCAGCTCAGTGTGGCCAAGCCCTATGGTCAGAAACAGGTAGGATCCCATAGGATGCCTGGAACGGCTGACAGTAAGCCTGTGAGATTACCTGCCTTGGTTTTGTACAATTGCAGAGGGAAACTAGCGAACAGTTGAGACTTCTACATACATATGGAAATATGCCAATGCATGGAGCAGTGCAGTCATGGGATTGTCAAACAAAGCAGGAAGAGAAAGTCTGTGCTCCAAATAATTGACAGGCTGAGGGCCAGATCTGCCTGCCTTAATCCTATTAGATTGTTGGTGAAGCTGATGGCACCCACCAGAACTGAGGTACCTCTCAAACAGAGGCAAAATATGCTTTAATCCGCTGAGGTCTTTTGGAGGAGAGCAGGGTTAGAGAGCACAGAGGGAGAATCTGTTCTCTAAAGCATGATCTGGAGAAGCTGTAGAATTTATAGACCTTGTGGAAAAAAGGCTTTTAAGGAGATTACATCATAGCTAGCTTCTATGGTAATACTCAGCTCTGGCATTTATCTTTACAATGCATGCTCACATCAGCCACTGTCCTCTGATCTGACTTTGCCCTGTGTTTTTCTAAACAGCAGTCTCCCCATGAGACACTGCTTTTCACTCACCATCTGATTCTCTCTCAACATAAAGGACTGAATTGTTTTTACCCCAATTAAATCACACCCTGTCACTCTCTGTCCCGAGCAAATGAGAGCAGAAGCCTGAGCCCTGCAAGGCAACCTCCTCCTTGCAGCAACACCAGCATTTGGGAGAGCCTCATGAGCATCATCACATTGTCTGCTCTCCTCAGCCTGGCTCACTGCCAGGCTGGGCAGCACCAAGGCAGTCCTAGTGACAGCCCCAGGTAGTCCTGAGTGCTGTCTCTCCATGGGAGCCATCGCTCAGATAAGCCCTGCCAGGCTTGATGTCCTGTTTTCTGAAATGCAGGAGACATCGATTGGACCAGTGGGTATCTGGTGCCTCTAAGAACCAGGTCACAAGTGCCAAAGCATTTGGTGTTGAATTAGTACCATGGCAATTATTTTGTAAGGTAACCTGGTTTCCAGAGGTTCTTAGCACTCTGAGAACCAGGATGCTGTAAGTTGGGTATGAAGATTTTCAATCTTTTGAGTTTCACGATGCAGATTTTAACCTCTCTGTACTTAGGCAGCATGCCACTGCAGAAACCAATTCCCGTCAGGATGTGGATTCCAGGCTCAGTTCACCTTGCTTGCTGGGTGATTTTGGGACAATTTCATCTTCAGCCTTGTTTCTGCTTCTCTGGGATGGGAACAGTGGCTCCATCTTTCTAAATGGTTGTGAGGTGTGGGGATAAGATGTGCAACATAAGGCTGCATGTCAGCGCTGTTGCTTTTTCTTCTCCAATTCTTTCATAGAACAGGCAGGCCCATTTATAAATACTTCATCTATATTTCTACAAGAACTTGCTGTAATTACCTGACCTTCCTGTCAACCACCAATTCAAGGAAACATAGCAGCAAGGGCTCAGTCTGTGACAGAACAGCAGAGCACAGCACTGACCTGCAAACAGTAATTCTCAGTTCTTTTGAACAGAGGCACCACTGAGAGACACAGAGATGTGCCAGCACAGTACCATCCACTTCATTGCACAAACACACAGTCTAACTCTTCAGTGGCAAGTGATGTACACAGGCATGTTGTGAACACTTGCAGTTCTTCAGTGGGGAAAAATCAGTGCTGAACATAATCTGCTTGTCCTGCCAAACTGTGTGACCTCATCATGTTACAGTGATGAAAGCGAAAAAGCATGCAGAAAAAAAGAGGCCTGAAAACACTGGACCTTCATGCTAAGTCTGCCATTTCAGCACACGGGCTTATTTCCATTAACAAGTGGAGTTGTTCAGCCTGGAGAAAAGAAGCTCAGGGGAGACCTTACCACTCTCTACAACTGCCTGAGAGGAGTTGTAGCCAGCTGAGGCTCATTCTCTTCTCTCAGGCAACCAGCAAGAGGACAGTCTTAAGCTGAACCAGGGGAGGTTTAGGTTGGACACTAGGAGGAAGTTCTTCACAGAAAGCCTGACTGGGCTTTGGAATGGGCTCCCCAGGGAGGTGGTGGAGTCACTGTCCCTGGAGGTTTTTGAGGAAAGACTGGATATGGCTCTTAGTGCCGTGGTCTGGTTGACAAGATGGTGTTTGCTCATAGGTTGGCCTTGATGATCTCAGGTCTTTTCCAATCTGAATGATTCTGTGACTCTGTGAATAACTTCAATATGGGCAGGAAGAAGTTTGCTTCTGGGAATCAGATATGTGGAGACTTCTTCAAGCTGCCAGGGAAAAAGACTATCTTTGCAGGCTTATGGCACTGTGCCCTGAGCCATTTGACATCAAACAGAAGTAGGAACCCGTGAAAGAAATAAATGGTTGCTTCCAAACTAGAACTCATTAGGAACAGGACATGCACTCTCCCACCTCAGTCCCACAGCCAATACCACCTCCCAGGTCCCCCACAGTAAAATAGGTATAAAAAGGACAGTTTCTCTCCCGGTCAACCCGTCTTGCTTTCAGGCTGTTTTAGGGCAGAGGATGGGCTCATCATCAGCATCAGGAACTTCTGGGGGAGATAGGCTACTTTGTGGGGCAGTGCAGCTGTAGAGGGCAACTCATGGGCAGGCAACTGCCAAAGAGCAGACATTACGTAGGAAACTTGCCTCAACCTCCCTTGTAACCTGCTGGCCACCACTCACCTCACATCAACAGTGAGGAAGTGATTAGTAAACAGCACATAGAGAACATCTGTCCATTCCACTCCAGGTGGAATAGGCCATGGCTTGGGATACTTGCTGAGAGCTAAATGGCTTGGAGAGCTCATTCAGCATTTGTCTGCATTTTTAGGTGATAAGAACCCTTAAAAACTAGCCCTTGCTTCCATGGTGCTTCAGGTACCCTTGGATGAAATCCATGCCCCGAAGGTGCCATGAAGGCAGGTTCTGGTGAGCCTGTTCAGGTCCCATGGTAGTGGCAGTTGTGTGGACACTGTAAGCACATGTAGTGATTGCCTGAATTTCCTTATCTGCTGATGTACTCTCCTTTACCAGGATTTTGCTGAAGCTATATCATCACTGGCAGAGGAGACAATGAGACAAGCCATCGTGCTGTTTTTTTAGTGGGGGTTCAGGTCCAGCCCCTCAGGCTGCCTCTTTTCATTAATTACTGCATGATGATGGTGTGGCTGTAGGTGCTGCATCTCACTCCTGGCACAGTCCTCACTGTGTGATGGTACAGCCTCCTATTCCATGGGACAAGACACAGCTGATCAATTCTATAACAATCACCATTACTTTTGAGCATAATAATAATAATAATAATTTCCAGGGCTTGATATCTCTGTTTCAGATAAGATAACTCTGGGTGTCTGCTATTGTAGTTGACTCTGTTGAGATCTCACAGCACTTTGGTGGCAGAGGGGGAAGCAGCACCCTGGACACTTTTCCCATCATTCCCTGAAGGGTGGGCAAGATGTCTCCTTTGTGGGAGTCACAGTATGTCACCCTTGAGCCCTTTGAAAGCTTATCAGTCTTTCAGCTCTAACAGTGCAAAGACCTTCCAAAGAGGGATGACACAGGCTGAAATTCAAACAGCTGAAACATGATTTCAGGAGTCTACACTCTTACAGTGATGACCAGTCTTTCCCCAGCAAATGATTAATGAGATACCTCAGGGCTGGCAGATTCAATCCCACAGAAAGATGACAGATTTTCTAGGTATAATGTTTTACATACAGATCGAAATTAAGTACTGATTTGCACAACTTCTTAGAGTAGTATTCACGAGTGGTGCGATCAGTTACAAGCTATGCAAAGTGAATAAAATTCTGTGCTACTGGTATTAAGACATTATCTAGTAGATCCTTAACAGCTTTTTTTAAGAGCTTAAGAGCCTCTAGGTAATAGCAAAGGTTAGACAAACCTCATGTCTCAGTGCTGACACTAAATTAAAACATTAGTGCCTTTAGGAAAGTCAAAGACAAAACCAACTGCAGACTGAATTTCCTAAAACAGATTGAAGAAGACTTGGAAATATTCTGCATGTTTTCCTAATGTGTTAATAGGACAGTTTCTGAGGTACTGGTTTGAGTCCATCTCTGAAAAATAAATAGTTTGCATGGTGGGCACCCCACTATATGAAGAGAGTGACTATAACAGATGTATACTTTAGATTGGTAAGTGAAGATGACTCCAAAGAGTTTGCTTTACAAAGAAAACCATATTGCAAGTCATATGTCTAAGTTTTAGGGAACAGCTATCTGACTATGTAGCTGATACTTCTGTTGATGTATGGCATTTATACAAACATAATCCTCTTGTTTGATATTATGTGGTTTATTCCTTGTATCACTTCAACAACTCAGTTATTGATGGAATTAAGGGCTACAGTGATCACTTAAAAATGTCCCAGAAGGGATCAATCAATAATTCTCATACCTGCTGCTCTTAAGTTACTTTTCCAAATTGTATTCAGATTCAACTTAAAGGAAATTAAATTGATGACCCACCCAGAGTAAAATGGAACTGAAATATGAAAGGCCTTCCAAACCAGGTGTAAATTTAATTCTAATATAAGTAAAATTAAATTTATTGACTAATAATTTTTCATGCAGTTTCCATAAAACACAGAACACTTAAAAAGGCAATTACATCACATTAACAGACCGAGGCATTTCACCATGCCAAATGCCCAAGTCCTCAATCACCACTCAGTATATTTGGAACTCCTGGAAAGCTAAAAGACAAGGCATGGGTTTCTTTACAAACTCACCAAAAGTCACAAATGCAAGCAAACTGATTACAGGTTGCTATCTGCACTGCCCACAGGCTTTTCACAGACCATGACTCCCTACTGAACCTACAGCAATGGTCAGCCCCCATGTGCAGTGATGCCCTGAAAAGCTGAGGCAGAGCACCTGCACCATACCAAATTGAAACAACCAAACCCTCCCTGTGCTCCACTGATAGTAATTTCCTTTGATAATGGCTGTGAAATAAAAATAAGCATCATTTCCAGAAGGAAAGGAAAATGTCCAGGGATGATTCAAGAGAATCTGCTCCACTGGTAAAAGTCCAGTTTAATAGCAGCATTTATCAAGGAACAGATCATTGTCTAAAATTATTTCTAACCAATGAATTGATGAAATATCAGCTCCATTTAAAAGACACTTGAAAAAAATAAAATAATTCATTTAAACAGCCATTAGGGATCCACAGTTTGCTACTATATTTATGTAGTTATAATGATTTACTACTGGAAGGGTTAAATTAGCTTGTATAATTCTTAATGACAGATTTTGGAAGCAGCAGCATCAGTTATTAGCCAATATTCATAGTATATTAATGGACACTGTATCCTCACTTTGGGATAACATCCCAAATTTCCAGACTACTGCTTCCTTGACCTGCTACATTGACTTAAATACTACCCTTAAGTTGCAATTACTCAAGCAGAACAACACCTTTATGTCATGTTCATAACTATACAATGCACAAAACCCTTACAAGAACATATTTCTGTAGGTCTGCTTCACTGGGGTCGGCTGCTTAGCCCTTCCTGCTGCAACAGCTTGTGCCAATTAAGCTTTTACTTCTGACTTATCAGGATGAGGCACAACTCCTTCTGCCAGGAGCAGGTGAACCTACAATTACTTGTAAACCAGCAGCCTCTGACTCATCAGTAACTTCACTGAAGATTTGTTATCTTCTTAATCAGTGAAATGGTAGGCATGTACAAATGGACTTCCAGCCACAGAAAGAATTCATGTCTTCAGCTTAGCCAACTCCTTCTGCTTAAAAAAAACCCAAGATGTTGGAGTATGCATCTCAGAGTAGAAAGGACTGTTCTATTGCAGAACTAGTTTAATATGTGATAGTTCCTTTTAAAATTAGACAATGCTTTTAATCTGTAGACAGCAGAACTCCCACTGATTCCTGCACTGTAAAATCTGGCCTGAGGCTCTTACTTCTAAATACTTCAAAATGCATTTTCAAGAGAGAGGATTTTTCCATTATATCAATTTATTACTGTATGAAAAATTCAAAACAAATATGCTCCCCTCCCAGAGCCGGGGAGATATTAATCACTTGCCTAAATAACAACTAGACTTGACAAAACTTCAGCATTTATTGTGATGCAAAACTCTGAAATGGGAAAGCACTGAAAGCTGTGATTGACCATCTAGTGTTTCAAACAGAAAGACAGAGATTTTACAACTCAATAGGAGGAGATGTTAGGTGATAGAGTGACAGCAGAATCCTATCATGAATTATTAGTATGAATCTTTTTTACCTGCTTTCTAGTCACTAATCCTGCTCTTCAGACTTAATATAACATCTCAGATGCTCAAACTATTTCAAATTTTGTATTTGATTGCTGCTTAAGAAATCTCCTCACCATAAATGATTTTCTCATTTAGACTGACAGGTGAGGACTTGTAACTTTTATTCCTACACCAGAACTGTGTTATATGGAAAACAAACTAGCAGGATTTGGGAGTCTTTATGTCTTTGGTAACAAAATCAGAGTGTCTGCAATTTGAGGCAGAAAATCCAATCACTGCATTTCTGATTTAGATGCATGAATTCTGTTTAATCCAATCTTGAATGCTTAATGATTTGGTTGACTGTGCAAAGAGTGAAGGTAGTGTCTGTGATGTGAAAACAATATGATGGGCACCTGCACTAGACTCTACTTCTGCCATCATCCATGGCTCCAGGCTGCAGGGCTGGACTTCAATTTAGATTTGAAAACCAAATTCTACAGCCAGTTCTGAGAGTCACATTCTTCCAGTACACTAAAGCGTATGTGGGGGATGACAAGAATTGAATTTTGGTTTTGCTTTGTAAATTATGAACAATGCTCTCACATAAGACTGCAATTCACAGTGTGACAGCTGTGTTACCAAAAGTGGAAGGGCTTCCCTGTTTCAGCATTCTGTTTGCATTTAAAAAAGTCACTGTCTAGACCAGACTCACTCTGGCAGTAGCAATCACTACTGTAAATGTCTCCATGCAGGAGACAATGTGTCTCCTGCCATTTTGGGCTATTGTAGTTCTCTGCTGTGCAGATTTTGTAGTCACTATGTTGTATGCAGGATGGAGGGAGGTGTCTTCCCCATATGATAACACAAACTCAGCCCTGCCTGTTTCCCAACAATTCCTCTGGGCATCACTTGGGAGAAATCCACTCAAGATGCCTCAAACATGTCGAAATATCTCAAGCTACTCTGAGCTAGTCTTTCAGGCAGAAGGGCAGCAGGTGAAGGCTGGTTCTGCCAGCTGAGCCCTTAGGGCCAGCAGCTTTGCAGTGGGTGCTTGTAAAGATAAAAACTCCTCACAGCATGAAATGCCAACCAAAGGGGAACTTAGAGCTCTCTGAGATGCTCAACTCCTGTTGCAGCAGTCTACATCAGACTGACCTGAGCTGATTACTGGGCATCTCATATTGGAAGACACATCGTGGCCGCCAGGAAGACTTCGATACATTTTGCAATCACAGCTTCCCCTCAGCTCCTGGGGGTTAAACAGACCTCTACCAGGGACAAAAGTTCTTTAGGCATTGAGTAGGCAAATGCATCAGCATCCAAGTACAAGAAATGTACTGGTGAGCATCAGGACCATGCTCAGCTTTCCTGCTGGAATAGCCATGTGGAGACAGTATTCAGGATAAGGATCAAACTCTCTCTTTGAATCCACACTGGATCACCTGTGCATTGTGCAATCAAGATTTTGGACCTAGAAAATCCTAAGGAAAACCCATTTCTTGTTCTTTTATGTCCTAGAGCCATACAATGTTTATTTCTATAAAAAATTCTTGTTGTAAAAGGCCATTTTAACAATTAGCAAGACAAATCTGAAAACTTCAGTTACTTGAAAACCTACACTAAGTTTAAGAAGTTCCAGACTATTCCTGTTCTTCAGATTCCTGCCTAATATACACACATTGTGCCAGTGCAGAGATGAGTGGCGTTCCTCAGGGATGGTATTAGGACTGGTTTAACATCTGTGTCAGCAATACAGACAGTGGGATCGAGCACATCCTTGGTAAAGTTGCTGATGACACCAAGATGTGTCATGCAGTCAACATGCTGGAGGGAATGGATGCCACCCAGAGGGAGAAGATGCCATTCAGAAGGAAGAGATGCCATCCAGAGGGACCTTGACAGGCTTGAGCAGTGGGCTTGTGCAAATTTCCTGAGGTTCAGCAAGGTCCTGCACCCATGTCAGGGCCATCCCGAGTACAAAACCTTTGAAGAGAATAGATTAAGGGCAGCTCTGAGGTGAAAGACTTAGGGGTGCTGGTGGACAAGAGGTTTGACACGACCTGGCAATGTGTGCTCACAGCCCGGAAAGCCAAGGGTGTCCTGGGTGCGTCAACACAAGTGTGACCATCAGGATTCTCCCCTCTACTCCACTCCCATGAGATCCCATCTGCAGTACCATGATCAACTCTGGGACCAGTACAAGGAGAACACTGAGTGAGTCCAGAAGGGCATGGAGATGGGCAGAGTGATGGAGCATCTCTTCTGTGAGACAGGCTGAGAGACCTTCTAGCACCATGCTGTACTTGAAGGGAGCTTACAAGAAAGTTAGAGAGGGACATTTTACAGGGGTGTGTATGGCTAAGGACAAGGGGTAATGGATTTAAACTGGAAGAGCATAAATTTAGATTAGATGTAAGGAAGAAGTTTTTACTCTGTGTGTGGTGAGGCATTGGAACAGGTTGTCCAGAGAAACGGTGGATTCTCCATCCCTAGAAGTGTTCAAGGCCAGTTTGGATGGGGCTTTGAAGAACCTGGTCTAGGAGAAGATATCATCCCCTATGGCAGGGGGTTAAAACTAGATGATCTTTACAGTCTCTTTAACCTGAACCATTCAATGAATCTATGATCTATCCCAAAAGATCTGAATGTCCTTAGCTTTCCTACTTGCACTGAAGGGACCCTGCATGCTTTCTGAAAGTAAGCTGTGCATCTGACCTTATATAGCTGCCAAAAAGCTTCACCCTTCTGGTAGTTGGTCATTTTTATTTTGGCATTTCCACCAGCCCAAATAATTAGTTAATTAGACGTTCTGTCTCCAGAGATCAAGATTTCACTTTGAAAAACAAAATGATACAATTACTGCATGGAGATTAGAGTCCTCTGCAGTGATGTCATTCACTTTGGCTTTGCACTGACATGATTGTGCTTGATCTCAGCTGACAGCTCAGGGCAAACTTCCACTAAGGTCAGGAGCTGTAAAAACTTCACCGTGTACCTGTGTGTGAGCATCCAAACACCAGAGACTGGTTCAAGTATCCTGACTCAGTTTAAGTTTCCTCCTCTAAATTTTGACTGGAGCAATGTTTGACTGAACACTACCTTCATGGCAATACAATGGACTCCTCACCCAACAGGGAGAAGTGTAGAGTAGAGACAGCAAATGTTGCTCACCAACAAGCGAGGAGTACATGCAAGAACATTCTTTCTCTTCCTTGTACCACTTTAAAGAAGTCACTTCTGAATTATTTTTTTGTAAGACCTTACACAGGTTAAAACTGATAGTAACTACAGAATATATCTAGCTCTAACTCCTTTCCCCGTTCCTGTTTTGAAAGTCTGGCTTTTGCTTCCAAAGTCCTTTCTTCTTTGCAATGCCCCTGGAGAAACCTGCCTGCTCACAGCGTATTTAGGGGTTGACAACAGCAGTTTTTCAGATTTTTAAGGGTCAGCATCATTTGAACTAGCTTAATCTCATGGGTCCATGAAGCCGGGTTAGAAATGCTGTCTAAACAAGTATTCCATCTACCTTGTCTTAGTCTTGGCTGAAATCCAGAGACAAGGAGGAAAGCAGATGGAGAGAAAAAGACACAGTTAATTAAAGGCCAGGTTCTGAGCATCTCAATGGCCTTCAGGTCATTACAGACATATCTAGGGAGCACACTCAATTTCACTGAAAGTTCCTTCTTCCTTTGCTGTCAGCATCTAAGTTTAGTTGCCCTTAGGCCCCTTAAAGCCTCCTGAGCTTTCCCTTCACTTCATCAATGAGTGGTTTTCTAGGCATGGGTTAAAGAGCAGGCTGCTGCTTGCATTAAGGGAGCTACTCTGGAAACATCAACGTGCCAAACCGTCTGGAGGAACTGCCGTGGGCTCAGGGACCATGTCTCCTGACAGCCCTCACCATCACACACCCCCCACCATCCTGGTTACTTCTGATACAGGCTGGTGTCACTCTCCTCAGAGCCCCTTGGTAAGGTACATATCTAAATCCAATCAGACAGCAGTACCTCAGTGGGATGACAAAAATCTGCATCTGAAATGAAGCTCAGGAAAGTCAAAACTCTAATAGACCACGTGTCCCACTCTGCAGAAAAAGGCAAGAGTGAACCAGCAATACTGAAAGAGCCAGCAGGCAGAGGGGGCAGCATGGCTGATGGCAGCTTTCATTTAGCTACTGTACGGCAGGATTCCTAGGAGGAGGCATAGGTTATGCTGCCGTGATGGAACTGGCTGCAGAGCAGAGCCAGTGCAGGCCGGGGGTGATGGATGGGGCACCATAAACACAGGTGATACATGTGAAGGAGCTAGAAAGGGGAAAGGAGACCTGGGGTCATCCCTGAAGGAGGACAAAAGCAATCTATTTAATTTCCCTTATTCATATAGTTTCATTCATTTATTCAGTGCCTCCTCGGATATGCCGAAACACTCCCCACACATCCTTGATGTAAATATACAACTGTAACAGAGAGGTGTCTCCTAAACCAGGGAAAGCTGGTGCTCCTAACACTGCTTGTGATTTTAGACTGCCTGCTAAGCTGTGTGATTCTACTCACTTTCTGCAAGGGAATTTGGTTATTTCCCCTCAGAGTAAACACAGCATTTGCCAGCTATTATATGTGAATTCCAGGATTCTCTGCATTTAATAGATTTTGTATAAATCTATCTGTAGGAAGCAGTGCTAAAGATTTGTTGCTGGATCAACTTGTCAATATTGAAGTGTCTAAAGAGACACTAAATGTACTATAATTGTTCCTAAAAGTCCTCAAGCACAATAAAAGTTTTCCAGGGAGTAATTCAGCTGCTCACAAACAGTTATGTGGTGCCATCCCATACAACCAAGTAGGATTTGCAAAACAATCAGGTGGGACTGACAGAGAGGACACATCAAAGGGTTCTTTGATTTTCCACACCAGCAGCTGGAGGCCATGTCAAGGAGCACTAGATGCTTCATATAGCAGATAACTAAACTGCCAGTGTCTGTAGTGACTGGAGAGACTGGAGGACTTTTGCATCTATTGGCTTTATCACCCAGCCCAAACCATGGTAGCTGCTTTAGAGTTGATCTAAATCTCCAGCAACATTCAGCTTGATTTCAGTGAGACCTTTCAAGGACAGAGCCTAGCAGACTGCAGCCTTTTGTGGCTCACAAAGCTCTGAAAGCAATTCCAACATCTTTATGTAGTACCTCATGGCACAGACTCTGTACCTTATAAAGGTAGAAATCTTACAGCTCCTGGACTGCTGTTTTTCCAGTACTAAACTTTATTCACTTAGAAAGTGTGAAGTGCAAGTCTAGCATCAACCACTTCACAATAGCTTTTGGCTCTTTACTTCCCTCTCCTCTGAATACCATTTAAAAGCAGTGTCTATAACATCAATATTTAACCACGAGGCTTGTTCTTTCTCCCAGGGAAGGGGATTGCTGTACCCATGGACTAAATCACAGTGCCTAGACAGCTGATGATAATGAAAGCATCATTCAAGATGAGACACTTGATTGCTACTCTAAAGCTTACCAGCAAAAGAAATGTGTAATATCTTTTTTTATTGTATTTGAAATGAAGTCACTTGCTTAATATTAGTCATCTGGATTTGTATAGCTCATTTTTAGAACTGTGTTAGCACCTGGCAATCCAGCCTGAGAAAGCATCACGCTATCCCAGTCACAGACCTATTTGATTTTTCTTGTTCTTGTTGATTTCTTGCAACCTGTGACAGACTTCTTTTTTCTGACAAGATTTACTTCCCACTTGACAGGGGACAAATCCATGCACTCAGAGCAGCTGCCTGAGAGAGGAAGCAGCCTGGCAGTGGTGCTCCCTTCCCAGTGCAGCTGGTCAGCAGGGCTGGTCCCTGTGCCAACACTCTGCCATATCTCATCCCCCTCAGGGCAACAGGGTACCCCAGGCACAAGAAAAGACACTGACAAAGTACTTTATTTTCTGGCTGTGAGAAAAGACCAAGGTAATTTTCCATATTACTGCCCATGATATTTTCCTGAAATGGAAAGAGATTTTTCCTGCTATAAAAACTATCCCTCTCTGCTTTCCCAGCTGTCTTTGTACTTCCTTTCCCAAGTGTTTCACTGTTGGTTTTTCTCTTCCTTTGCCTTAATTTTCTGCAGTGTAGAACAAGTACAAAGCATGCTCCTGGCAGAAAAGACACTGAAAAATCCTGCCTGACTAAAAGCTATGCAGAAGCTTTTCTCAAGTCTTCTGCACATCTGGAGATGGCACTGATAAAGACAAAGAGCCAGATGATGATACCTAATGATTTATTTTTCCTTTGAGGAAGTGCTGAGGATACTGGATACACTTTGCAACACTGCTCCCATGAGAGTTTATATAAGCGGGGAGAAGAATTAACAGGCAGTCTTATAGGGAAAGACAAATTCATGAAAATGCATAAGCGTTGAGGAGATTTTACTGGAATACCAAACACCCAAGTCCAGTCTGTCCCTGAACCCAGTGGGAGCATATAGAACTGGAAAGGTCTCTCCCACTGTACAGGGACCATGGGGACAGATATCACCCTCCAGAAATTATCTGAATGTCAGGGATCACTGGAATACTGATGTAGAATGCAGCTGCAGAGCTAGCCAGCAGGAACTGAAGACACCAGGTGTGCTGGGCATGGGGCTGTATGGCTGGATGTAAGGAGGAGCCTGGATGCACTGGGTAAGGCTTGGGAGCACTGATTTGTATGAAGAGAAAGAGATGAGTCTTAGCCTGTAAGCGCATTAGTGGGAAAACTGCTCACTTGCCACTGACTCTGGACACGCGTCCTATTTTTGTTAACAGTTGTAAGCAATTTAAAGCCAGTGAGCCTGACTCACTACTATGGTAAACTGTAGTGCTCCAGTGTCTTGACAACAGTCAAACATACTGAATGGTCTAGACAGAGTGTTTGGATTTTTGTCTGCTTATAAATTAATTTGCCTTGGAGCACTCAGACCTTCAAGCCGCACACCTGACAAAAAATGGGGTCATGCAACTCAAGGGGCAACACAGCACTATGCCTCTGTAGGAAAGCATTTCCCAGGGCGGGGGGATTAGGGAACCATTTATATCCAGGGAATCATATGTAACACAATGAAAGAAGGGAATTTCTCTGGCTTTCCTCCAAAAGCCAAGCATTATTCATTGATCAGAAAACAGATCTCCATCTCTACTGAGAGCATTTCTTCTTCCATTTGCTAAGTGGAAAATGACAGAGGACCTAGCTGTGCCCTTTCCCACATCCTTTCTTCTGTCTATCCAGATGTTCCCATTGCTTTGCCCTCCTTCAGCACACCACAACTGCACCAGCAGCTACTTACTTGGCACCTCTAGCAACCTCGGGGGCGGTGGAGGTGGAGGAGGTGGTGGTAACAGTGGAGGTGGCCTGCACTGGCAAACTTCCTGGCAGCTCTCTGTAAATTTCTCTGCTACAGGCTTGGAGCATGACTTCTGGGGCTCACCCTGAGTGATCTGCGAAGAAACAAGTCATTGCATGAGCAGCAGAACAGTGATAACTGACAAATGTGTTCTTTAGACTTGAGTACCTGAGTGGCACCTCAAACCTGTAGTGAGAACTAAGCTAAAGTTCCTACGGTGTCCCTTCCCTACACGGTGCCCATTTTTAACATTTTTTTCTTATTTAACACAATATCTTTAAGACTTCTATCCCTCTGTCAAATGTGGTCGAGATTGGCCAGCCGATTTCTGAGTTATTATGGGGTAAGGAGAAGGCAGGCAGTGGCAGACAATGTGATTGCATAAGCCTTTTTTCCTTAGGAAAGCCATCTAGCAGCATGCATTATTCACAGGGTCATTGCTGCAAGCCAAAGACAGCTAATAAAAATTACAAGACGTTAGGGTCAGGATTATGTTCATATTCCTTATGGCAGAACTGAAAGCCAGAGGACATCCCTCCTCTGCTTTGCCAGCCTCACTTGAAGTTCAGAGAGCATTTCACAGGGAGTTTCACTTCCTGCCAAGAGGAGAGGCTACCACATTTTAATCATCTGTGGGCCACGGTAATAACATGTTTTAAATGGAAATGCCACATTGTAGTCTCCTGTGAGATGCAGTGTTGGCTAATAATAAAAGTGAAGATGAGGCATTGCAGAACCCAAGCACAAGGATCACTCAGCCATGGGCAGTGATTTAGCCAGTACTGGTATACAATATATTCAGTGGCTTGATCCAGTCATGACCAGGACTACTTATTAATAGCTTATTTTTCTTATCACAGTAGTATTTACATAACCAGGGATTCAAGGACTACTCAGTAAAATTCAGTAAAATATAATGCTACAAAATGGAGTCAGTCCCCAATGAAAAGGAAATTTGCTGAGCATCACAGAAGCTTCTGAGAAGTGTTAACTTCAGAGGTCTCCAAGCCAGCTCTTTTTGAATGACTTATACAGGATACAATTTTAAAGAGACAAAACAAAGCCTAAAAGATTAATAAGCATGTTATCTAATAAGTGCTTTGAATGTAAGTATTAGGAGACCACCTGGGACAGGCTTGTGTCATGCTGAAGCTAAAGAGAGTTATGCTAGCATATTGTCTTGTACCGTTTGGTCTCAGGTGGGTTATTGTCCTAATAATAATGATGATTTTGGCCTAAATCATTGTCTTTAATTAGCTTTTTTTCTACAATGCTGGTCATTACAAAGAAGATGGCTCATGCCATGCTTTCTGATCCGTTTTAGGCAGGCTTCTTCTGCCCCTCTGGCAGGGTCACCCAAGGTTGCCTTCTCCCCATTTTTCTCTCCTGCCCAAGTTCTGCTTCCCTTCCCCTGCCATCTCTGGGCAGACAGTTTGTCTCCTCTCCCCTTTCAACCCTGGCCCTCAGCACAGCCAGCATGCCTCTTCCACTCCCCACAGCTGGGCACCAGGGGGGCTGCACTGCCCTGCAGGAAAGCTGCATACAGTCATTTTATATATTTCTGGCCAAAAAGAGAGATGTGGCTAATTAAAACAACATCCCTGCACAAAGGACGTGTTCACATGCGTAGGAGGTTTCTAAATGCAGAAAGACGCATTACTCTGGCCTCAGGGAAATGGAGGTAGGGCTTTGTTGATTAAATATTATAGAGAGGGAGGAAAGAATAGAAAAGGCTATGTGTAGCTAAGTTGGAAGGACAGCTCAGTACAGCATAAGGCAGAAGGCTCAGTTCTTTAAACAGCTTGTCTAAATCTATAACCAAACATAGGGAAAAACAAATTCAGCACAAGTGCTTTCCAACTTTCCCCTTCACCATCAGGTAACAGTAAGAGGATGGTTAAAGACCATCCCAGACAGCTTCCAGGAACTTACACAAACTCTCTGAACACTCTAATGAATCAAAGCAACTTGGCTGCGTAATCCCTAATAAATCTGTCTGTTAAGAAGGCTTATTTGTTTTTAAAGTCAGTGATCCCAGGCAGCAGAATATCCTCCATGCTGCTTCAGCTCTTCCAGCTGCTCACATGAGGGGCTGGGGCTCCAGGCACGCTCCCAAGAAGAGCCCTTCCAGTGCAGTGTGGGGCAGACCTGGGGCAGCTCCTTGTTCAACAGGTGTGACAAGATTTACTGTGCTGGCACAAGGAGGCAGGGCAGCACCTCTCCACTGGTGTCAGCAGCTGATTAGGAAGCAGCTATTAACTCCTCCAATGGCTACTGTCCCTTGCCTGGGCCCTCGGTTAGTGAACCCTGAGAGCTCACTCCAGTCTTGCAGGGGGCAGTGCGATGGGGTACAGGGAAAAATAACATTGAGCAGACTTGGAGCCAGCTTCCTTTGCAGATCAGAAGCAGCTTTGCATTTATAAGTCTGAAGACAGTGCTGGTATGCAAAGCTATGGTGACTTACTGCTCTAACTTAATATCATCCAGAACCAAAGGCTTTCTGTCTTTTTTTAGAGCTATTGACTGCTTTAAAATCCCTGGAGGCTCTCCTACCTTAGGCTGGTAATAGACTGTCATCAGAAAATAGTGGATAATTTTGTCAATTACTTTGCAGACCAGATTAACCCTGTAATGGCCAGCCACTTGCTGCTCCTGCTCCTGTCTACTTTAAAATAAAATTTTAAGAAAGAAAAAAAAAAGGGAGAGAGGCATGAAATTTGCTTAGTTTCTCAACACTTTAGCCTGAACCGCTATAAAAATTTCCCATTATCATTTTTAAATAGTCAGAAAAGAACTGACATTTAAAAGCATGGGCTTTATCACCTATTTGTTTCTCTTCTCCTGTCACTGGGTGAAATGTGTAGCTGTTAGAAGATAGAAGTAGAAACATAAATATTACCTTGACATGTTTGTTTTAGAGGCTTAGTTTTAAAAACAAAGATATTTTAAGTTGGTTGAAATCTGCCAGGAAAAGGAAAGACCCAAATTGAAGTTGAGGGCCTCGGGGAGGAAAGAAATAGTCAAGGACTGCAGCAAGAGGACAGAATAGTAACAGTAATATAAAGCAGCAGATAACAGTAGCAAGATAGAATCAGGGGGGAAAAGGAAGGCATTTGGCTCCTTTTCAAGGAAAAAAATCCCCCTGTTGATGGCTATTAGTCTTCTTATAAAAGAAATGAAGGCTCTTCTAAAGGTAAGCAGAAAAAAAACCCACTAGAAAATATGCTTTGGGAAACAATCTTGCTTTGGCAGGAGATGATGAAATTATACTCCATTGTTTCTTTCTTACAGTCTGCAGTTCAAGGTAAGCTGCCTTTACAGCATGTGGCAGGAAAAGAAAAGGATTTTGAGAGAGCCACACCTTCCTATGGCCAGGTCACCTAAATGAATCTGTCCTCAACCTATCCTGCTTATTTGTTCTGGCAGACTCTTCCATGGCCCCAGAATGTCTTTGGAAGACCCCTGAAGGTGAGGTGTAACTGGAAACCCAGCAGGCTGCCAGGCAGTTTGTGGTACACAGGTTTCCTTGGCAAGGGATCACCTTTGGAGATGGATGCACAGACTTTGCTCCCTGTCTCTTCCAGCCATTCCTCCAGGTGCTGGAGATGCCATGAACATGTTTTCTTCCCCTGTCTGAAACTTGGTTGCTTGTTTGGTACCAGGCTTTCTTAACATGAGCCGCTGGCCAGTCTAGACATATGCTACCTGGACTTCAAGCTGATGCATTTTTTTTCCTGCTCCGAAAATACATAGAGTTGGCTTTCTGGATTTGTGCATTGGTGTGAACATCTTTTGCAAAAATGACAAATGTTTCAAAATACTTATGGAAATGAAAATCTGATCCACAAATGTCCAGGGAAGAACAAACAGGAAGTGGTAACTGGTGGCTTCCTTTTACAGTCTCTGTCAAAGTTTGTGCCTGTGGAATACTTCTCTTAAATCCAAGATTTCTTTTAGAAAAAGTGATCCTAGTCCTGCTTTGCATACCGTGGAAGAATAAATCTGCTTGTGGTCAGAACTGTTTAGTATTTCAGTAGAGTCCCATGGGGTTGCAGCAGTCCACAAGCACGTCCTTCTGAGTGGGATGGGAAAAGAGGATTAATGCAGTCCCTGGAGGGTGGCCTTCTTGTGACTTTTTTAATCAGGTAAAAGGAGGAAAGCTTTAACAGAAAAGTGCAGTTGACTGAAGGCACAGAGACCTCTAAAAGCCTGCTGATGTGGCAAGAGCTCTGTCTCTTGGAAGCAGTCTACAGAGATGAGATGAGATCTCAACACTGCTGCATAAATCCCAGGACAGTTCTGTGCAATTCACATTAGTTAATCTAGATCCATGCTTACAAAACCAGAAAAAATGTGTCCCTGCTATTTATCATGCCCCTTTCTGCTCTTTTTAAAATTATGTCAAAAGCCTCTGACAAAATCATCTCTTCCCTCTTGTCACAGAACTGGCTACTGTGCTAATAAGAAAAGATTGTGGGTTTTGTTCTGGTTTTGTTTTTAGTAAGATAAATGTTTCTCCTTTGATTAGGATCTGACTGATTCTCATGAGTGTCTCAAGGCAGGGCCTAAGGAGGGAATGCTGAGGTGGGAGGGAAGGCTATGCCACACTAAGTCATTGTGGGGACAAATGAGTGAGGAGGGGCTGGGGGATGTGAGAAAACATGACTGCTGCTATAGATGGAGCAGGGGAAGGGGAACGAGGGTGCAACACTACAGAATTAGTCTAGGAGAGAATGGCTGGTGAGACAGAAGATAAGAGCAAGGATTATGACTCAACATGGGGAAGGGAATCATGGGAGGGGTTCAACGAGGAAGGAGTTCCAGTTGCAGGAAGGATGGAAGGCTGGCATGCCAGGGAGCGCTCCATACCTGCCCTTCCCTTTGGAACCTGCTGATGGGAGCCCTGGACAAAGCCTAGTTTTGGAAAAACTGGAAAAAAGCTTAAGTATGAGCAGGCTTATTGTTTGTTCTTCCACAGAACAGCAAGCAATAGGACAAGTACAGCTGATGAATAGCACATTCATCCAAATTCCAAATCAATGCAAGGAAAGGCTAGTGGGATGCTTGGCTTTTGTATTTCTCAGAGCGTTGTTTTTGAAAGGTTGTTTCAGATCATGTGAGTAGTTTGCCAGATAGATGTTTATCCAAGGTTTTTTTGCTCTGCTCAATTGACTGATAGGAGACAGGTTGCAGGAGGCAACTCTTTTCACTCAACTGTGCTTCCCTGAGAAAATCAGTTATAGTTTACCTTAAGATTAGCTACCTAAATACTTGAAGAGGACAGCAGGAAGGTAGGGCTGGCAGAAATTTTCATGACAGGACATTGGTGTAAAGGTTGTTTTTGTTGTATTTCTGTTCATTTTAATCCATAAGGAGCACAAATCCTCTTTGTCATTCACGGCAAGAGACAAGATGCTAAAACAAACAACAGCTCTCTTTAATCTCTTGGGAGTCACTAAGTTTAGATCGGGGAGTAAAAGATGTGGAGTCTCCACTTTGTTTTTCCAAGGAAGAAACTGTAATTGGTCTGTTCTTGAACGGCACTTGGCTGGCTCATCAATCACTTCTCTGAAGACATATATTATAAATAAACTTTAAAATATCGAAGTGACGCATTTGTGCTGAGCTCTGCTGCTGTTCTGATTTTCCAAACCGGATGGGCGCTCTCCCTCACTGTATACCCATTTCTCCCAGTCTCTCTTGCTGGCCACCCACATTACAATCAAGGTCACACAACCCCTCAGCGTCGGAGTTGGCAAAAGCTGATTCAGCCCTTTACCCAGAAAACCCTCAATTCGGTTCGCAATCAATACCGAGAAGCCACGGCAAGGCACGACCGCCGCGGCTCCGCTCCGCCGCTGCCTCTCTCTGTGCATCTTGCCACCAACAGCAAAATGCGCTTCCCATCCCTCCGGCCGCCGGCGCGCCGAAGAAAGTCAACTCCATTCCGCTGGGACCGAGCACCGCCGGACCGAGTTCAGCGCTCCGGGGCTGGCTCCGCTCGCCCGTCCCGCACACCCAGCAAGGGGGGCCCTCTCCGGGGACAGCAACAGCTCTCCCGGCTCTGGGGCCGCCTGCGCGACCACCGCCCCGCCCCGGCCTCCTCCCCGCAGTGCCGGGGGTGCCGGAGGGCTCTGCCCGCGCCCCCGCTTCTCGCCCGCCCCGGCCCCGCCGCCCTCCGCGCCCGCAGCTGCCCTACCTGGAGGGACCCCCAGAGCGGGTGGAGGGCACAGTGCAGCAGCAGGGAGGGCCAGCAGTAGCGGAGCAGCCCCAGCAGCTGCCGGAGCAGCATCCCTCCTGGGCGGGCGGGGGTGCGGGCTCCGGGCGACCTGGGAAGGGAGCAGAGCGAGCCGGCAGCAGAGGCGTTGGCTCGCACCCATCCCCGGAGCGCGACTGTCCCAACTTTAATTCTGGAGGGGAGGGAGGGAAGGCGGGAGGGAAGGAGAGGGGGGAGGGAAGCAGGGAGATGGGCGGGTGGGGAGGGGAAAGAGTGATCGGGAAAACCCAGAACGCTGCAAGTCCTGGCTCCCTCGACAGGGAGACGCGCCTCCACCCCCGCCCCGCCCGCCTCCCTCCCCGCCCGCCCCGCCGGCTTCCCCTCCCCGGGATGCTCCGGCTGTCGCCGCTGGCAACCTCTGCGTGCCAGGGGCTTCCCGGCCGGCGCTCACCGCCCAGCTCGGGGCTCCCGCACACACGAGAAAAAGTTTGGAGCCAGGCGCGGAAAAAAGAAGCAGGTCCGAGGCCAGTGCCAGGGCCGGAGCCGGAGCCGGAGGGGAGAGGCGGGGAGAGCGGCGCGGCCGCGCAGCCCGGGCATTGCATTTCCCACCAGCCCGCCGCCGCTGCTGCAGCGATTTTTCAAGCCCATCGGGGCAGCCCCTTCCGCGCACGGCTCCCCTGGTCTCTCCCTCCCCGCCCCGGCTCCTCCCGGCGGCAGCTGCCCTCCGCTGAGCCCCGGCGGGACCGGGGAGCGGGACCTGCGGGACCTGCGGGATCGAGACCTGCAGGACCAGCGGGAAGCGCCGCGCCCGGAGCGGCACCGACCCCAGGGGTAGCGCAGGATGAACAGGCACCCCCGTCCTGGAGGAGCCTCATCCCGAATTGCGGCCAGAGGGTTTGGGGTTGGTGGCTGTCGGTTCACCCCTTCTCTCATGAGTGATGCAAGCAAGGGCTTGTCCTGTGACAGGCGGGACACGGGGCTGGGTGGTTCCGGTGTCTCTTGGGAGGTAATAGAGAAGATGCTTCATGGCATTTGTGGTTCTATGCTCTAACAAAACGCGGAAATGTGTAACAGTGCATGAGGGGAAAGTGGATAGACCACCCCTCAATATCAAGGCACCACAGTCCGGCTTCCCCACAGGAAGGAAACAGTAGAAAATCAAGGATGAAGATGGTTTTTGGTTCCAGTGAACACTAAAAGCAAAACAGCTGTTTTCTGAAAGGTGGTTATTGCTGAAAGTTGGGCCTTGTGCATATCAAATGACCATCATTTGTCGTTGGGTCCATGACACAGGGATCCTGTTTTTCATGTTTCAAATGCAGTAAGCACATGGGTTTGAACAAAATACCAATTCCAATGTTTACATTACATATCGAGAGATGAATGAGTTTGAGGATATTGACCTTTGTTTTTCTTTGCATTTCATGCGCCCACTGAGCCAAGTTTAATCACCGGTTTCATAAAAATCTGCTCAGAGAAGCAGGAATGGAAATACATTAACCTCTGAACTGATATACAGCTAAAATTCTTTTTTTCATACCACTGTTACATTCATTTCATGTTCATTCATTTCAGCCCTGACAGGCACTGTTTTAAATGTCAGGACTATCAGGCCCAGCAGCATTTTACAAATGAGAACAGCACACTAGAATTTAATGGTGTTACACCTGAGTTGAGGTAGAGTCATTGAACCTAGGCATCTATTTGTAAATCCCTGTCTTGTGGTTTTACAAGAGCAGAATTCAGAGAGGCAGAGACATTATGATCTTGGGCATAGGCAGTAATTATATGGCAAAGATATTTTCTGTAATGATGCTGGAAAAGATGGCGTCATTTTCTGTAAGCCTACTGTGTAATACGCAGGGCTTAATATATTGTGCTCATTCAATTATAGTTTTAGTGAGCTGGAGTCACAAGAGACAGCAAAGCTTTTCAGGCTTTCTGGTGATTTCCTGAAGGTATTTCAGCACTTGGTCACAGTACAGAACATAATAAATTGCACCATCTGTATACATAGTTCTTGGTTCCTGACAGAATGAGAGATAAGGCTTTAGGCATTGTATGCCAAAAAAATACAACACAGATTTATTTTTCTTCCAGTATTTACAAAGCCTTAATGTCTGAAGAACTGTGGATTTTCCTGCCATTAGCGATTGCCCAAGTAGCTGCCTCAAAGTGCTGTTCCTGTGGTTCAAAGAGAGCCCAGGGAACTGAGAGACAGAGCCAAACTCAACCCACAGTCGCATGAAAGCAAACGCAATCAGGGATATTGTTCTAACACAAACAAGAGCAGAGTTTGGCCCAGGTAATCAGCATCTTTTCTGTCTCACACTGGTAGTTGACAGCTCCCTTGGGAAAATGATTGGGCTGCAAATACATTGAATCCAGCCTCTGGACCCAATCATACGGTCCACACAGAAGCCTATTTCCCATTAGTCTGAATAGCTGAAGAAAGGGCTGAATGTGTGTCCTGTTCTGGTTCACATGACACTAGTACTTTTAATTAATTACTTCAGTTTCTCTGTAGTTTCTGTGGAGAGAAAAATAGGAGTCCAGGAATTTTTTCCACATATAAGGATGATAAATGGTATAATATTTGCAATAACGTAGGCCCTGAATAAATGACTGGCTTGGAATATGTTTTGCTTAATAAGGCATTAAGTGTTTTGCAGCACCAGGACTGGTATGTGGAAGAACATGACGATTTGTCTGCAGCAGTCACACTACTGAAGTGTGGAGGATAATGGCTAGGCCTACCATCCTGGAACCAGAAACAGGATTTCCTGGCTTGTAGTCGCACTACTACCAACCTCCTCTGCTACATTGGGCACGTTTTTAAAATTGCCTATATCAGATTCCCTGCCTGTCAAAACAGCACAAAGAGAACCAGCTACCTGAAATTCTTACTGTGTTTGGTGGGAAATGCAGCAACAAGATCCTGTCCTCCAAAAAGTTTAGCTCATCACAGAAACACAGAAGAATACCAGATCCTTTGCTGGTGTGCTCTGGTTCAGTGCTCTAGAGATGAAAAGTGATTTCTAAGTGTTACAACTCAAGCTAATAACTTAAATTACTTTAAAAGGGTCTTTTATTTTCAGAAAAAAAGGTTGCACAAGCAGCATCATTCAAGTAGTTTCTTTTAAAATTTTAGTCAAATATTAATACTCGATGGAATGATGACCATTACGCTTTTTCCCCTTCATCTTTGATTTGATTACCAAGGAAGAATATTTGTCTTGTTTGCTTCATGTTTTTGGGTTTTTTAACAATTACTGATAATCAGAGAAATCGTGATTAACACTCCAATACAGCAACTACTCTGGAAACATTTGTAAGGCTTGCAACACTGATTAGCTGTACAAACAAATATTGTATTCCTTTAGTCTAAGTAGCCATAATGGTTATAATGGACTTTAAGAGGCTATTTATTTTGTAGGTATTGGTGAAGTTTACAACATAAATTCAAGTGTTCAGAGAGCACAGGATAAGGTTCTCTTTAATGTTGACTTGTTCAAACTTTATTAAAATCAATAGATATTCCCCAGTCTGACTTTAGGCAAGTTTTGTCCCTGTGTCTTCGGAGACATCAGAGGGGTTTTAACTGAAGCCAGTAGCAGAGGACAAAAAGGCAACCTCTTCTCAGGTCGTATAGTCAGTCAGGACTTAAAAAAAATCCATTTAAGCATTTACTATTGACATTTTTGAATGCAAGTCAGTGAACTCAAGAAAAGTGGTCCAGTCTGGAGAAATGATAGAAAACATGCACAGAAAACATTCCAGCATTTTTTTAAGCTTTATTTAGCCTGACATAATTTGTCCCATGGTTGTTTTGTGTTTGAGTCTAGAAAAACATCAGCAAACAGGTAAATGTACTGCATCACTTTTTCTTGCACTGAAAATATTTTTTTTTGCTATTTTAAAGATATTTTTATTACTCCATATATCTAAAGCAGTGGTTTAAACATGTAGAAAGAAAATTTACTGATTTTGGATTTAAAGTTTCTACATGTCTTTAGATCATAAATCAATAAAGGTCACAGCAGCAGAAACTGTGGAGGAAATTGCATTTCTTCAAATACCATAATCTCTTCCCAGGGAGGGGAGAGAATTCTTCTTGATAATCCCAATTATTTAATAAAATTGAGGACCATACAAGTAACAGATTTGATTTTTGGAAGATTCGATTATTCAATTGTTCAATATTTCCAACTTGTGGGAAAAGATTCCCAACTTTGAGCATATCTAGAATACATTTGTATAGCAAATGATTCTTTGATTTTCATGATATTCAAGTTTTGGAAATGAGTTTTAAGCTTCATAAGTATCTGAATTTTAATAAGTGCTCTTAAAGTTTTCCCTCAGATAAATGCAGGCTATTGCACTGCATCTAGAAAACAATGGCAGAATGCTTCCTCTTCCTTGCTATAGGTCAGGAATACTGTATTCTGAATCAATGGCTCCATGTCAGGTTTGGTGATGAGTGAATAGGACCAATATGGAGAGATGTATGTAATCATTAGCTCGTGTTTCCTCACCTGAAATTACAGGACACGGTAGATTTTTATTCATGACAAAAAAAGCTGTGGCTATACATCATACAAGCCTGTTCTTGTATTTTAGTTTTCTGGCTCTGAGATGCTGCTTTCAGTGATAAACAGGCCTCCTGCTTACTCACTTGCAGTAGATTCTCACATTTTGTTCTCTTCACAAATGGATTTGCTCAGCAGTGCCCCAGCTCTTTGTTTATAAATATAAAGGTAAAATGTGTGGAGTTAATTATTAAACTGTCCAGAAAAATCCTAGATGTAAGGAAGAGATTGTATACTCCAAATATGTAATTTTTTGCTTTTTCAATTGTTCACACAACACATTACTTCCTGCATATATTACATTTTTGATCCCTTGTTACTTTTTAATGAAATCTCTACATGCTGAGTGAATTGCAGGTTGCAGCAATCACTTAAGTGCTATATCACTTTTTCACTCATTATACATTGCTGCTTAGGTCTTTAAGATTAAATGCTTGTTATTTGAATGTGTAAAAGATGGTATGAAAGCATTGCCTTCACATTTACTCTTGGACTCTGTTTGCCCAGATCTTATGGAAACGGAGGGATGGCAAGGACAGGGCTGAGTAAATGTATGAGAGTCTAAGTAGTTCCAGATGAAGGGCAAGGATGGAGAATCACTGGTTCTAAAACAAAATTATCAGTTTGGCTGATTTTACTCGTCCTTCAAGGAGAAACTTGAACATATTTGGTCTGACTGATCTAATTTTGGTTGTCAGTTTAATCTATCCCAGGCATCAGAATACTCCCTAAAACCACAAGTCAGAGAGTTTCTAGCAAAAACATGTGACTAAAACTACTGTGTGCAGGACTGTATATTTGACAATGTTTCATTTAAAAATGCATGAAAAATGATCAGTTTCACAGAGCATTGTTTTCTCTTTCTTTCCCTTCTCTGTCACTTTTTACCTCTGCTTCTAGCTGACATGAAACCTAGTCTCAAAAATTAGGAGCTAGAAAGCTTTAGAAAGCTGTCAGTCTGCAGATCTCAGGTGTGGGTTGTCCAGCCTGTTTCTGTGACTGCAAGCACACAGACCATCTGGGTTCTTATCTGGGTTCCAGGCTGTGGGGATGATGGGAGCAAATCACAAATGTGTCATTAATTGTTATAAGAAAATACTGGTAGTAACATACCCCAAATTTATGTTTGTCTTCACTTACTTCTTCATAAAGCCATTCTATTGTTTCTTTAATAACACATTCAACAAATGTGGCATACACTGTGGTGAGGTGGATGAGATAATCTGTGCCACTGACAAATATGTGACATTTCTTAATGGCAGGGAAAGAAATATGAGGCTGTGCTGATATCTAACACAGAATTTTGGTGAATATTTTACACCAGCTAAGGTTAAGGGTTAAGAGCCAGACTCCGAGCAGGTCAGATTATAATGGATCCATCTGTCTCATAACAAGAGCTATTGATTGGTTGTAAGTCCCAGTTAGTGATGGTCTCCATCACAAAGGCAGCACCAGCTCACCACAGAGCTCTGCTGGGGTCACATAGCACTGGGGCTAATGGGGACAGCTTCTTTCAGATGTCTGCATGCTGAGCACCAAACACTGCTCTGGCAGATCCCAATGGTGTTCTGGTAGCAGGTCCCAGTTCTTGCAGCAAGTCTTTTTGGTACATAATACAGGCCTTTGTTTTATATATTAATTCAGAGCTGTCCAACACATTTGTAATCTCCTGTCAGTTAGCTGTGGTTCTGTTTGCAGATGGAAAGGAATATCCAGTAATTTGTCAGTGGTTTCTAGACTTCTACAGCTTGTTAAATCTTTCTAAATCTTTTGCATTACCTGTGTCTGAAGTCGCCTTAAGGTACACCAATCCAGTTGGCCACTGCTGTAATTTCTTAGGTCCTGTGTAGTCTGCAATATCTGAAGAGAGAGGATAAAGGTACCTAAAGTGGTGCCTTATGCTTTCTGGTATGCAGAAGATATCCTGGGATCTGCCTGCTGACAGTAGGTGGTAGGTTAATGTCCAGTAAGACATTGCAGAATTCTGTTAGATTAGGGCAGTAGCTGGGAACGTGGCTCCTTGTACCTTGGACTGGCTGTCAAAGGGCCACACACACACACTGCCTGACAGACCACGCTGCCTTCCCTGTACAGAAGACAGCCAAACACAAGGGACTTATAGCACTGACAACTGCACTAACCCTGGCTTGGCCTTTGAAGAACAGAGATGAACGCTGCTATGAAAGTTCAAAAATCTACATCATAAAACATTTCAAACATTGAGGCAGAAACCACGTGTTCCTAAAGGAGTCCTATCAGGTTGTGCCTGTGGGTATCTGTTGTCCCCTCTAAATATTTTCTAGGGTCAGAAGGCACTTTTCTGGCAGCAGCGCTCTCTGCAGGGGTAGACCTGGAGATGTACACAGTGCAAAGAATTTTCTCAGCTAGACATAAGGGAAAGGCAACAATATGTTTAGGCAATAATTCTAAGAAAAAAGGTGTAAGTTGGAAAGACTTCACCTTGAGCCTATGCTATAGATTTTTTGATGAAATCAAACACAGATTATACTGCTTGTAACTTCTTTTATGTCACAAGTTGTCACTGTAATGCCAAATTGCTTCTTATGCAAAATGTGGGGATGTCTCTTACTAAGACCACCAACATCAGCTGGCATATATCAGCAGTTTCAACACAACATTTTTGCTCCGAATCAGCAAGTGCATTTAGATCTTACTGCATTCTAAAAAAATTATCTCCTATTAATAAAATCCCAGATATTATCTTTATGTTTCTAAGATTATCGTGTTCTGTCTTTTTGGAAACATTCAAATCCTTGGTCTGTTCCTTTTCCTTCTTCATCTTAACAAATACATGCACTAAGAAGAAGAAGAAGAAGAAGAAAATTCTTAGTAGGGCCTGGCAGTCTACATTTCCTCCAGCTGAAGCACTTACACTTTGGATAAAGTACTCTCTATCTTGCAGTCTTTGTCTCACCAAACAGTCAGAGAGCTCTCAGAAGGTCCCAGGAAAACAGTGATTTAGGTTTCCATCTTCATGGCTCCTAACATCAACGCCCACACTCTGCTTCACACAGCCTAAGGTGTTCTGTCTTGCTTCAAATCTCCATTCTGCTCAGCCTACTGAAAGCAGATGAAGGAACATGTTAAAAAATCCCAGTGCTTTCTTTATTGTGATGAGTGATGAGCCACATCATGGTTTTGCTGGCACTAAGAATTCTTACCAAGTGAGAAAATTTTGGGAGTATTATTGTATTTGTAATGTATTTTCCTGCTGCTTATTTACAACATATTTGCTTGCTGCTTACATGAAGGCACTGTGGTATAATTAGAGAGAAGAAAGAGGCTAGATATACTTTTAATTGCTCTATCACTGGCTATTTTAAAGGATATTAGAAACGCATCTGTGAGGATCAACAGAGTCTGAACCCATTTGAGGACTAGAGGATGTATCAGATTCATCTTTGTCAGCCCTTTCTCTTCCCTGAGACCATCAAGTATTAGTCTGGTGTGTTGGAAATCCCTGGGAGCTACTAGCTGCTGATTTGAAAAGAAATGCACCTGGAACTGTCCTGCAAGACTGATATCATCATGCATTCATCTCAGTGCCTCCTAAGTGTTTGGAGATCCTCTGATGAAAGCCATTACATAAATGGATAGCATTGTATTCTTAAATGTTTAAATCATGACAGATTTTGAATACGTATTTTTTGTGACTCAGTCATGAATTATCACAATTTACATACAGTATTTTCCTGTATTCAGCATACCCTCCTTCTCATTTAATCCTTCTGACTTGTGCTGCTGTAGTGACTTTAAACCTGAATTACAGAAGCAATTGAGGAGTGCTTTGCTGTTTACTTGGCAATGAGTAATCTTGCTGTACCTATAGGCAGAATAATTGACAATTTTTTGTAAGGAGCAAGGAAGAAAGCTGTAATCAAAGAAAACATTTCTCTATTGATGAAGAGGTGCATCCATTTTACTTTCTTTGTATCCAAAGCTGTAGTGGCTGTCTAATGTGAATATTATTTTCTTTTGCTTATTGCTGCAGTGCCAAGGGATAAGCTTTCACTTAATAAAGCCTTGGTCAAATGCTGAGGAATAGGCAGGGACGCCCCAGTGCACTTATAGTCTTAAAGAAAAGAACAGGGAGAAGGTATAAAATGCAAGCATTAAAGGAAACTGAGAAGCAATTCTTTGTCTTTGAAATAAATTTGTTTGCAAAGGGTATCTTAATATTTCTTGGGAACACCCTGCTATTTATCCAATGACCTCCTTAGCTGCCCTTTTCTGGTTTCTTCTACAAAAATTGGCCAGGTGACAGCAGCAGTCCAGCTGAGTCCCAGCTTTGGGAGACGAACTGAAATGCCTGTGTGTACCCATGCCTGTAGAGTACTGAACAGTGAACTGGAAATCCACAGTCCAGCTACACACACTTGTTCTAGAGATCTAGAAATGTAAATCTTCTATTGTATACTGGATATTGCAGACAAAAAACCCATTGTCTTTGCTGTCTTCAGGAAGAACCAGAGTTAGGAACTCCCTGGGCCTGCCATACTGTTTGCAATAACAATCCCCCACTGTCCTTTTGAATGTTTCTGCAATGTCTCCTCCCACCAGGAAAGGAAATCAGGTCCTGAAGATGGTATATACTCTGGCTCCTTTAATTATGGAGGATTTCAACAGTTATTATTTCTTGCCTGAGGGATTAAATGTTTACTCTTGAGATGAAGAATTGTCTCACAACAAAGCTGTTTTACCAGATACTGGTTTGCCCCATCCCTCTCCTGCACTTGAATATATTTTCATAATGCTAATTTTTGGTGTAATAATCCAGCATCTGCTATGCTGACAGTCCCACACAGAGCTATTTAGAACAGCTAAGGGCTGATTTGGGTCCCAGAGCAACCAGGCTAATTCTCTTTTTACCCTTTCCCCCTCCTTTTTCCTTCTACAGGTTAACCTGGTGCTGCTGTCCCCTTCTTCCCAGCCCTGTTGGTTGGAGGAGGGGGCACAGGACAGAGGCAGACTCTGAACTCCAGAGTTCCAGGGCATTTACTCCTCACCCCCTTGGTGGGGATGGCAGCACTATTCAGGGTGTGCATTAGTTCTTTTCAAATTTTTGATGCTGGAGCAGGATTAGCTCTCAGCTAATAGAGGTCTTGCCCCTCCGTATTTCAAAATGTCCCTCAGTCACCAGGCTTCTCCCCAGGCATTGCAGATAAGCAATTATTGGATCCCATTTCGATCTTTGAATCTGGAAGCTGAGCTCGCTCGCCACTGGCAGTCTGGAAAATAAGTCAGCTCAAAGATGCAGAAAGAGAATAATTGCACCACAAAGATTTTGCTAGAATTACTTGGGGTAGGCTGACAAACTGTGGGTGCACTTGCATACTCAGGCCTCGGTGGGGTCCTCTGTGTGCAGTGACCCACCTTCACGCAAAGTCCTCCAGGCAGTTTTGGCTCTGCTAACATCTTCTGTCTCTCACAACTCAAACTCTTTTGTGTAACTAGCTCAAGTGCAAGAAGACACTGATTCTTTCCTATCTTTACAACAAATTTTAGTTAGAAGAAAATAAAATTTTAGCTCTGACTTGCTTAAAGTAGAGGGTGGGAAACTCCATAAGCAATGGGGCACTGCAAATTTTAATTTTGGAAAGGGAGAAAGGTTGTGTTCAAAAGCTTTCTCTAGTGTCAACCATCTGCTTTCAAGAATATTTATCTTTGTGCTATTACCACTCTGAACTGAGGGTTCAGTTATCCAATCATGCTTCCTTTTTATTTGTTTAAATCAGTCGCCCATCTTGTCCAGCAACGTTTCTTCGCTTACCACAAAGATAATAAATTCCTGTGCCCATAAACACTCTGGTCCATAGCTTCTCTAACATAAATATGTTTATTAACTTTTCTATCAGATGACTTCCATGAGGAAGATGGCATATGTGCACACTGGAAGGAAGATAAGAGTCTGAGGTAATTGAATTAGCTGTAATAGAAAAATGGGTGAGTTGCAGGGATGGAATTCACCCAGGACTAATTTGGAGCACCGAACATCAGAGTGCTGCAAATCTGATAGCAAATGATGCTTGTTTAGACTGCAGATCAGGAGGCCTTGTCAGTGTGTATCTGCATATCATCTATAGGACATACCTCCGTGCATCTACAGATACCTGTATGCAGCATTCTTTGATGAAAGGGTGCCCTGATGAATACACTTATCCACCCTAAGAAAACTAGGAAATTCACTTTATTTCAGAATCCAGTAGAAATAACTGCCCCCATATCCTGAAATAGATATGCATACTTCTTTCATCTCCTTCATCTCCTCACCTTTAGCTTTCAAATATGGAACAACTCCTAGTCCTTCAATTGGCATCAGATGGAGGCACTGCTTGTAGGGAATCCTGTAGGGATTTAGTTATGGGGCAGGTTCTTCAGAGTTAGCTCAAAAAGAACACCATAGACTTTTAACCCAAGAAAGATAATTTAGAAACAATTTTTATAGAAGAGTTCAGTAATTCTTTCAGAAGACTGGCTGCAGAAAGACAGCCAGGATAACTCACACAGTGGGTACACACACCTGGACTCAGACACATCACCTGGACAAGGGGAAGTTGCTGGGTTCTGTTGACCCATGAGGACTAACAGTGCCTTGCGTTAACATTTAAAGACTGCTACAATTCTGCATTCTGTATTTCTGCTCTCCAGTTACTCATTCCTCCTTCCCGTTGACAAAAGATTCAGCTTTCCTACTGTTCTCCTTCCTGGAGCAGGGATAATTATTCCCACAATGGTCTCCAGGACCTGCCTGTGGCTCAGGGAGACCTGAAGATTCATGTTCAGTGTTGTCACAGGTGCCCCAAGAGCATTGCTATAATGTCTGCTTAGGACTGTACTGCCAGGGATGGGGCTTTGTTTCCAACCCCTCTCTACCCTGTTTCACTTTCTTTTGATTTATAATTGTCTCTGATAGTTGAGATTAATGTGGATTTCATTTTTCAAGTGAGCATGGTGTTAATTTTAAGAGTATTTATTGCTCCAGCCACATGGAGGAGATAAATTACCTTAGAAAGAAAATGTCATCTTGCATGCAGTCAGCTCAGTAAGTTTGTCTGAACTCATAAAAAGTTGCCATTTAATATCTTCCTGGGGTTAATTCCTGTGAAACTACAACTGAGCAGTTCAACAGGACAGGCAGTGCCTGCTTCCACCTTTCAGAAGTACTCAACCCTCACTTCTTTGCACAGGCTCTTAAGCTTTTATTCAATGCTCAGTGGAGATAGATATAACATACCCACAGCTCTCTTTTGAATGGAATAAATTAATTTATATATTTATTTACATAGCTATATGAAAGTGTATTTTAATGTAATATAATGTAATGTATTTTTAATGTGATATAGAAATGTGTTTTTAAAAAAACCTGCAAATGGCTCTCCACATAAAGGATCAAGATCTCCACAGACAGCTAATGATTTTGAGCAGCAAAGTTGAGTTGCTGAGCCTAAGATAACATCACCTTCACTGAGACTTTTGGGATATAACTTAAGCAGGTGATGTGCTCATTCACTAAAACATTTTTCTGAGTATCATTCATGCCTTCTATTTTACACCAGACCAGTACTGGACTGCTTACATTTCCAGATGATTTTCCTCTCAAGTATATATGAACCTATCTATTTTTCCACTTCAATATCACCTGCGAGGTAGCTTAGTATATATATTGACTTCCCAATCTGACCGGAACTGGCCATTCTGAGATAGCTTTGTAGTAAATACTTGATTTTATTCTGCATAACCAACCTGTCTATTCCTCATGCTTGTGTTGCAGTCAGTTTTGGTGTCTGTTTAGAAGAATCAGAAATAAATATGCCTTGTTATCTTGCTTAGTAAATGTAGTGAGAGACCCAGTTCAGGGTCATCCAGAGTTGCAATAACATCCACCATCTGTATGTTCATGTACCTACATTGCTTGTGCCCTTTGCAGTCCATGCTGATTTTGGAAGACTGTCATACAAAGAATAGTTGTAATAGGTGCTGTCACTGCCTACATAGCATCCAACAGCTCCATAGTGCTGTTTCTATGCTTTTAATGCTAAGTAAACACAAGTTTTCAAATTTAACAGATCATTTCTGTTTGTCAGCAGTTTACAATGGAAGCCAAATGATTTTTTTTTTTAATTTATACAATTTGTCATGTCTCCAACCCTGGGTATTGGACTGCTGGAGAAAAACTGGTGCTTGTTTTCATTCATCCATTCAACTGCTTTTGGTGAACATACCAAAATGTCATATTTGATTTTGCTTTCAGCTTCTTACAGAAAATCTGCCTGTTCTAAGGAGACCTGTTGGATAAAATTTAATAACCATTAGATGAAGATCAATCCTCTGCTTGCTCCAGCTCTGTGCCCATTCATATCTCTGGATATTTATGAATAACATAACTCACAAATGAGAGAATCCTCTAACCTTATTGCTCAGTACGCATGCATTTGAGATGTGTATAACTTCAGCATCTCTGTGCTCAGCAGAAAAAATGGAGGAGCTTGCTAGGGTAGCAGTTAGGAAAATGGTTAAACACAGGGACTGGAGTGCACTGAGAACTGCCACAGATCCAAACCTGTAATGTGGTCAGAGTGAAAAACAGGAGAGAAAGGCCCCCTTCTAAAATAAAGCAGAAAACAGAACAAGTGTGAACTGAAGTGATAAATTACAGAAGACTTCCTGTGGAGAAATAAAATAAATCTCTAAATATTTTTAGCACACTCACTTTTCTTTCAATAGCTCACCAGGAGGTTCAGTGGTCTCACCTGGCATCTTATTAATCCTGCACTGATTGGTAAGCACGCAGGAAGGGAGCAGCACTAGCATCTGGGTTAATCATGTCTTCTAGGAAATTGTGAAAAAGACACAGGATACACTCCACAAATGGTGAACTGAGGTTCTGCTGCAAAAAAAAAAGGCTCTGTTTTCACAGCAGGTGGTCAATAAATCTAGCACTGTTATGGATCATAGCTATAAGGCAGGTTTCAAATTTTCCCAACTGCAAGAAGCATCTGTCTTATTTGGAGTCTGAGCACAAACAATCTCTGCTACAAGTGCAAGATGTAGTTTCTCCTGCCTTTGGATTGCTTACCTTCATTTGTGTCTTTTACTTGGTCTCTTCCTTAAATGCTGATATTTCAGAAGACAATTTTTGATCAATATAATCCTTATGCAGTGCCAACTGATTTCCTTATTTTGAACTAAAAATCTCTTTCATAGGCAATTCCCAATAGAAATGTTCCTTTTAGTCTTAAGCACTACTTGGATTTTTCCTCAGGGATGGAATGTTATTTTTCTTTTTAATTCTCTCTAAACTGCTGACACTAATGCTCTCTATAAAACTTGTAGGCCCTGCTCTGTATCTCGTCTATATTTGGGATTAAGAAGAATTTATTATCATGTGGTCCTAAAGCAGCTTTTTTAAAGTCTTGAGTACACTCTCCTGTCAGGTGAGTGCTTATTATATATTATAGAGAAAAAATGGTTTTAAAAATAGATCCAAGAGTGAGAAAAATCTGAAGGCTTGAGATGAGCTGTTAGGAAAAGCAAGACTGGGAGGAATTTGCAAGAAGAGAAAAATCTTAGTTCTCATGAAGGATGCTCAAGTGGATGGTGCTCTTTATTCTGCATGGAAGCAGCTGTAGCCCAAGAGGTGACCAAGTGGGGCTAAACACCATGGCAGCCCAGGACACCTGAGCTCACTTCCCACCAAAACACAAGATTTGGAACCTGGAACTTTGATTCCAGTCAAGGCAACTGGGAACATTCACAGCAAAAACCAGTCCCCCATTCAGAGAGCTCAGTGCATGGGCACACACATACTGCATATATAAATATACACAATCTTTTGGGAGACATATCAAGCCGAAAACCTACCCTTTGAACCAGGTTCTTTTCAGACACCTCAAACCAGACATCTAAATATGGAAACAGGTGTCAGTTTGGTATTTCCACTCCTTTTGGAAGGGGTATGTAAATTCACAAAGAAATATTTCATGCCTTACACTTAAAATGATTTCAAAGGCAGTCACTCACTGAAGAAAAGAAAAATAAAGTACACTGCCTCTTGATGGTCTCTAAAACACACCAGTAAAACAGAATCCTTTGTGTTTTGTGAAGGGGAAATCTCACAGCATAAACACACAGGTTGTGGAGAAAAATACTTTTTATTGCAAAAAGAAAGCTTATTCTGAACTTTGTCCTCCTAGAACTGGTATTCCTCACCACACGCATGGTAACTGTTCAAAATTTATAACCTTGATAGTTTTAAATAGAGCAATATATATATAAATTAATCAAATTTTAGTATGTTTAAACTGCAAATCTGACAGAGATAAATTCTGCAGTGAATCACTGGCTTCTTGTTTGAAGTTACCAGTAATTTAATTAGATTTGACTTCAAATGATTTAATGGTATAAATTATGAGTTGTTCAAATTGCTCACTGAAAACATATTATTTAGAGGTATTTTAAATGTAAGCAAGAGTAAACAAGCTGTATATTTGATGGGTTATATATTTTATTCCCAGCAGTCCATTTCACACTGGGGACTATCACTAACTTGTCAGTGTGATATAGTGTATGAACAGGAGCATCAAAATTGGTGGTTGCCGGGCAGAACTTTTGTGATCTTGGGAAAGACATTTCACTTCTGTATTGTTTTTTCACCTGTAAAATAGAGAGCAGGGAAAAAGTAATGAAGCTCTCCTGAGGTCTGCAGTAAGTTATTGTTTGTAAAACACTTGAGGGTTATAAATGGAAAAGATGTTAGAGAAGTGTTGTAACTTCAATTATTTCTAATTATATTTTTTTCAAGCAGGGGTCAGAACCTCAGATTTGGCTTTTTAAGAGATTGTAAATCTGCCCTGAAGGTCTGTTAGTAGGAATTCATGCACACTGAAAAGTACCTTTCTATTTATATCTGCTGCAGTTTGCATCCTACAGAAACATCCAGCTCCATTTTTTCACTTGAAAGTTAATAAAGGCATATGATAGAGGTAAAGAATTCAAAACTTTTTAAGAATACCAGCATTCTCCATTCTTGCCTAAACAACCTCCCAGTGCATCCATCATACTCTAACCAGCACTGCAGCTTATTTGTTCTCTTGGCATTAAAAGCCAAAAATCACTTGTTTCCATTGCTATTTCTTAATTCCTTTAACTAGTAAGGGGCAATAGTGACTTTAACACCTCCTGCCTTCATAGCTGACTTTGATTCCTGCAGGACCCATTAAAGCATTAAACACTTTTAATGTGTCACCCTTCCCAGTCTTGCAGGTTCCAGCAATAATTTCCTTTCCTCACTCTCCCATCAGCAAAATGTCCACCTTAAGTGTTCTGCATCTCAGCAAGTCCCCCCTGGGGAAAGGGCCCAGGAAGGCCAAGGAGTATCTAAAGTGGAACATGAGGCAAGCAAACCTTGGTAGCTGTATTTGTTCTTTTCTGCCTTCCTTATTTTTCTAGTTCCATCTTCCTGGAATTTCTGGGTAATTTAAAATGAAACTGGCTTAGACCTTGTGAAGGTAATGCTTTAAGAAGTGTTTTATGTTTATTGAATGCTGCTCTAAACCTTTTGCCAAACTTGTCTGACTGTCTGAGATTGCCAGTAAAGTTTTTTTGGGTTTTTTTCTGTTTTGAACTCTTGAGAATATCTTGTAAGTATTTCTCCCATGCATCTGACTCAGAGTACATGAACAACTGTAAGCCCTTCTTAAAGTCTCATTCAGTGAGTTTTTCGGGATCTTACAACATGACATAGAGCACTGCATGCTGAATCTTTGTCCTTTCTCTGGCTCCTCCTCGTTATGGTTACTGGGGACCTGGTGACCTCCTGCAGTGTCCTGTTCAGTCCAGGATATTGTCTGGTCAAGAAATATTTGTACTCCCTGTAGACAGGAAAATGATAATTCATATTCCCCTCTAAAGAAAACCTGTTGGTATGTTATTTAAAAAAATATTCTTCTGTGCTTGCTTAGTGCTGACTTTCATAAGACCCAGACTGGTAGGTCATAAACTTAGAGTCTGACATCTCTTTTTTTCTTGTAGTCATTAAAAGCCTTTCAGGAAGGCAAATTTAGTAGCAAGACGTCACTGAAACACAGGCTAACTCCCATTGCGTAATGGTGACCCCTGTCTCTGGGAGTTATTAGCCAGGGTGACAGGCTAGGCACTTATTTATTCTTCCAGTGGCAGTGAGATCAGAGCACAAAGGTCCCTTGGGGACCTCTCCATCTCATTCCTAACTGGGGTATTTAACAGTTTCTACCACAGGCCTGTTAAGGTTGATTGTGAACTCTGTCCTATTAGCCAGAAACCACTGTTCAGCAAAGTGACAGCCAAATCTTTTAGAATATTGTTTTTTTTGTAAACTAGCCTAAGGCTTTTGGGTGAGAAAAAGGGATAGATAATTGCTTAGTATTGGGAGAGACTCAGGCACAATTTAGAATTCATCCCTATCTATTAAAGCAGAATAATTTCTACATTGTATATTCAGGAGAATAACGAAAAATTAGATTTGTACTTACAGAAAGAAATGTCCTTTCTTCTTTAATTGGTTTCTACTTGGAGAACACCTGTCAGCACATTCTGTGACTGTATTTCAGTCTAATCCACCCTTCAGGTGTTTCAACCTAAAAACACTTCAATGATTAAATTCTCTCAAATTCTCTCTCAGTCTCCAGGGGACTATCTCCCCCTGGCTTTAAAGCTCACCAGGCACACCTTGTCATCTCAGAGTTCAAAGCTCACTCCTGTTCAGTGTGTTGCCAGAATCCAAGAAGCATAATGTTTTTACAAGACTGATTTTTTTTTCTTGCCAAGGGTGCTGGCTTTTTGTTCCAGTATGGAATGTATGCTGGAAGACCAAATTGAGAGGCTCAAAGTCCTCCAAGCATTGCCTGCTTGATGCAGTTCAGCAAATAGATAAAACTGAAAGTTCAGTATAAACAAGACATTTACTCACATGGTTTACTGAAGCATGATTTACAAAAAATGAAAGAAAACAATGAAAGAAGCTTGGCCTTATCTCTGCTGCTTTTTGATGAGTAAAGCTTGAGAAATATTTATTTCCATCATCTGTCATTGTCACAGTCGCATAACAAGCATGTGCAGACTATCTCATTTATCAGTCTATTTTGCTGGGTGTCTTCTTCATAGCTCCCATAAAAGCATTGCAAAGGCCAAGGTGCCAGCCTATGAGGTGCTTTAGGCTGGTTGGTATTTCCACCAGATATTCTCTGTAGGACAGAGGGGACATAAAAGTAATGGATAGAAGGCACTGCTTTAGGTGAGAGGAAAATATTCGCAGACATCCTCCACAGCACATTTAAGGTATGTTTGAAAGTATAGTAAATCAGAGTTATCCTACAGCCAGCGTGGCACATTCCTTCTTTTGACATACATTCCACCATAGCAGTAACGTCCAACCAATTGCCTTCATTCCTGTTTTTATTGTAGTGCCAGTGCATTGTGCCAGATTTGGTAGTGTCTCTGAAGCTGCAGGTCAGGATATAGATGTCTGACAAAGCAGAGAGGTCATGTGGAAAGAGCTGGTTATTAACTTTGAAGAAGAATGTGTGCTCATGGCAATAACAGCCAAACAAGAGGATGGCTTTAGGTAAAGAGGATGCATAGAGGGACAAACCTTGACTGTGTTAAGCCTATAACTTGCATACAGGTCAGCAAGAGTTTTCTAATTAACTTCAAGGGGAAGTGGGTTAGTTGTGAGTCTAGAAAGTGATGATTTAAGAACCTCTACTATTATACAGCTGCTTCTATATGAGAGAATACGCAGACCAACCATCTTTATGTATATCCTCCTACCCTACTTCATATATCACCTCTTACCCATCAAACACTCCAGGGAGACTGTGCTCTTGCAGCTTTGTGGAAAAGAATGAGACAACTGGTACCCGAGCAAACTGTCCTGAAATATGTTCTTACATTAAAAAAAAAAAAAAAAAAAAAGTATTCTCTTGCCTTGTTCAGCTCCTGTCTATAAATCTTCTTTCTTTGGCAGGGTTATTAAGAACAACTGGCTAAAGCAGTACTGTTGTTAGCTGAGATTCTTTCTGTCCTATGAACCTGTCAGCCAAGTTACGGGAGTAAGTATAGAGAATCAATAGTCTTTCTGGCAAAGAAAAAGAGCTAAAATTGATTCTTCCAGCTCTGGCAGGTGCCTTTTGTACTGTGCCCTTCGATGTGTGATCAAGGCCTGTCTGTGGCCCCACTGCAACCCTGTAGGGTGCTCAGAATAGGAGGAAGGAGAGTCCTACAAAGCCATAGCTTCCCTAACTTCCACAAACTAAGGAATGGGTGTGTTTGACAGAACTTCAGACCTTCAAAGGGATAGGTGGGATTGGGTGGAAAGGGTCCTCTTACTCCTTCCTATCTTGGATGTCTGACTATCTGGCAGTGTTCTGTGAGTGCCCTCAGTGGACTTCTGGAGAAGTCTTTTGTCATAATTTAATATATTTGACTAGATAATAAGATATGGTCCAGAAACCACCATTAAATTGATAACTGTAGACAACAGTCCCAGGCTATGTTACAGACTAACAAAAGCTTGAACTTGCAAATGAGCCAGGTTACTGAGATTTAACACAGGCACACAGGCACAACCTACACTATGATAGTAACACCAGGCAGAGTCCTGATATAGTTCCTCTTTGCCCCCATATTTTCCTGTCACCACTCTTTAAAAACTAATAATATCACGTTTGGCTAATGTTTTGCATTTGGGTACTTGCTTTTTCTCAACTCAACTGTTTTTTGAAATGCTGTGTACCTCTGCAAGAGCCCAGTCAGACATGGGTAGAGGTTTTACTTTGCAATGATTCTAAATGCCACCTAGTAAAACAATCACTTATAATTTGACTTCATTAAGTATTCTTTATTAGTTCATTAACCTTGGCATTATCAGCATGTTGCCACAATCAAATACAATTTATTCCATGTTGTGCAATGAGATCTGAGGGCAGATCTCACCCTGGGCTGTCGTCTAATGGACCTGAAGCACCTGCCAAATGTAACACTGCACTGTGCTCAATATGGGCATCTAGCAAGGGGAGAGGATGTATGTGCTGGAGATGAGCTGCTATACACCCAGTGCTGAGCTGGGCACACCCAGTCCTTTAACCACAGTTTCATCAAATACCTGACCAACTTTCTGAAGCCCAGAATGGTTTCCCTCCGTAGCTACAGCTAAACTAGAATTCCCACAGGACTGTTTCAATTTTGCTTACTTGAATGTTCTCAGAGGAGGAGAGAACTGACATGTAGGCTTTGCTCAACATCTGTGGTACTTTCCAAACTGCAGATAATCAGTGGGTAATGCAAAATGATGTAATTTGCATCAGAAAGATAACTGAAAAGCCTCTTACACATATTAGTGGGCATAATTTAGCCCTTTGATGTAAGAACAACGAAAGACTATTAAGGGCAAATTCTGCCTTGTGTAATATGTGCTGATAAAACAGCTGAAGCCAATGACATCTTGCAGATTTCTGCCACCTTTTTTCATGTTGACCTGCCTGTGGCCAGCTCCCAAAGGTCCCTGTGTAGCAACATGTGATGCAAAAAGCCTCAGGCCCAGCTGCTTGGAAAGGATAACTTTCTCAACTCAGGGGATCAAAAAGACAAGCTAAAGCCAAGAACCTTTACTAGTGCTGCAAAGGGAAGGAAAGGGATGAAAAGCACCCTGAGAAACTTCTTTTCAATCTTGTTATAAGTAAGAATAATTGAACAGTGCAAAGTGTCATGAGCAATTTGTCTCTATGTGACAGACAACAGACCTGATTTTGAAGGTGATGATTACACTGACTTCCCAGCAGAAGCTCAATCAAATCTCTGGTTATATGATTTCCTTCCAAACTGGAGAGCACAGCAGTGCTGCTGTTATTTGATAATGATTTTGTGGGTATGAGTTTAACACATGCTTTGTACTTGGGCTCCCCTTCAGTGGTTGTGTCAGTCCAGACTCCATGTGCAGGACCACGCATCTCAGCCAGACATGTCAGCTTGCTTCAGTCCTGACTTTCTGCCTGGTTTGGACAAAGCAAATACAATATTCCACAGTATTTAGGCCATGTCAGTATTTTTAGGAGTCATCATTTCCAGTGCTGTCTATACTCAGGAGATGGCATGGTAAGAGGAAAGTGCTGTATCTTGTAAGCTGTAGTGTGTTAAAGAAGATAAAGCCAGTTACAGCCATGTATGCAAACAGAAGAATAATACTTAGCACTTTGAACTCTGCAAATTGTGGTTTTGGTTTACTTTTCAGAACTTCCCTACAGCCTGTATTCCTAGAGATCATTCCGTTTTCCACTAGCTATTAGTCTTTACAGGTAGAAGATTAATTCTGTTAAAAAATGTAAAAAAGCATTTGTGCTTCTTTAAAAAAAATCCCAAAAATGTTAAGATGGTAGATTTTACAGGTGAATATGACTCCTATTGGAATCAACAAGCCTTTCTGTTACCTTCTGTTCTTTTCCAGAACTTCAGGTTTTTATCCATCCTCTTAAAGTAATTTTATTATTGCATCTGAATCAAAACACTCTGCTCATAGCAAAAGCAGACCTACTGTTTTTCCTGCTTAGCACCTATTTGAAGCCTATTTTTTACTTCAATTTGGAGTCTGTCCAGAGTTGTCTGTCCTCAGAGTATTCTTCACTTTTTTTTTGCACCAGTTAATATTCCAAACTGCCTATCAGCTAGAGGCATAATGATATTTTATTGCTAGTGATTTGCCTGTTTGAGCCTGTAATCAGTGTTTTGATGACAAATAAGGCAAGTATTTATCATTGCAAATAATGGACATACGTTGGACTTCACCTACTTATTCAGATTATTGCTGAGTTACACCTGCATACGCGAAATCAAAAGCCCAGTGTTCTGACATCAGAGACTGACATAGCTTCCATGGAGTCAGTAGATCTGTCTGCAAGCATAACTTAAGTGAACAAAGTGGGTCCTCCTGCTCTTGTTGAACTCAGTGGAAAAACCCACTAAATCAATAGGATCACGATCTGGTCACCTGTGGAGTTTCTGTTTACAGAGAGACCAGTTCTTCCCAGAATCAAAGAATATATTGACTTGGAAGGGGCCCACAAGACTCACAGAGTCCAGTTCCTGTCCCTGCACAGAAAATCCCCAAGAGTCACACCAAGTACCTGAGAGCATTCTCCAAACTCTTCTTGAGCTCTGTCAGGCTGGTGCTGTGACCACTGTCCTGGGGACCCTGTTCCAGTGTCCAGTCTCAGTCCACCCTCTGGATGACAAACCTTTCCCTGATATCCAACCTAAACTGCCCCTGACACAACTTCAGGCCATTCCCTTGGGTCCTGTTAATGTCACCACAGAGATGAGAATCGTGTCTGCCCCTTCTCTTCCCCTCACAAGAAGGTTGTAGACTGCAATGGAGAATTGGATTCACACATGAGGTAATTGAGGTTGTAGTTGGTATTTCAGTGAATAATTAATAGCTATTTCTGAGCTGGGTATTCTATTATTTATCAAAAAACACCACTTCATCAAAGCTAAAAACCTTTTAAGAAAGCCTGCACCTTGCAGAGTGTAACGAGAACAAATGCCTGATCCCTGAGTGTTTCAGAGACAAAGTTCCCAGCTGGATGGAAGGCTATTTAATTTTGTTCATATTGGCAGTGGCCTTGGGAAACAGGTATTAGCTAGCAAGGTTACTGCTGTTGGTTTTGTTGAAATGTCTCAGAGATGGAGAAATAAGGTTGGGGGTGGGGGTTCATGTAAGAGACACAGGGCAAACATTTGCCCAAGTTTCAGGGCATGTTACCACCTAGGCAGCACCAGTTGGGCTGGCTCAGGCTGTAGCAGTGAAGTTTTGGTAGCTCCATAGCACCAGCAGAGAGCAGGAGAACAAGGACATGCTCTCTTCAGGCTTGTGCTCTCTGTCTTGGTGGGCAGAGTTTGTGGCAAGGCATTGCTCTGCTGATTGACTTGACAGGCTGTGCTCTCTGTAATGCTTAACAGGCCTCTTGGTCCTTGGGAGAAAATAACTTGCTCTTCAGATTTAGGGATATTCCCACTTATGTTCTCCCCAGCCCTGATAGCTCTCTCTGAGTGTAAACATAGCAAGGTGGAATGTTCCCTTCTGCCTCCTGGATCAATGAGTTGTGTGCCAGTGGCCAGGCAACTCCTGCTCTAGGAAAAGGGTCAGTGGGTGCACACTGCCTCATGCATGAGGGTCTCTTGCCTGTCTCTTTCCTACTGTAATAGCACAGGCTCAAGGCCTTAATAAAGTCACAAGTCACCTGCTGAAGGTCTTAATTTACTCCCTGACTTTTGGAAAATCAGTATACATAGAGAGGAGCTGTGTAAGGTCCATCCCGAGCTCTCTGATATGGTATTGGCAGTGTCACCACAACCACACTGGAAGCAAACTTGCAAACACACGTATCTGTGGGTACAGGGGAGAGCTCCCTCAGGCCCTGGTGTGACCCTGGGCTCTGCCCCTTGCTCCACTCAGCCTACCTCCCTGCTTGGGTCCAGGAGAGCCAGCCCACTGCACTCTGTACTGCTCCCAGTGTCTGCAAGGCAGAAATTGCTGAACACTGCTTTGACTTCAACTGGCCAGCTCACACTGTCAGGAGAATGAGGCTCAAAATCCCCTTAGCTCTGTGCATGCAGACAAGGAAGTCATATGTCTGCATATATCACGTCCTTGGTTATTGGGAAGGCGTTTGCAGTAAAGCTGCATTGGACTCCCAGGCTTCAAATTAATGTAACTTGCAGGGACATCACTGAGTCCAAAGAAGACTGGATGGCACTGCTCACTGAAGAGCTTCAGAAACAGAATAAGTCAACTTTTAGTACACTGCAGTCTTGTTTAACTGGCAATATTTCTTTGCAAATGGATAAACCAGGCAGCTCTAGAGGCAATGGCGAGCCTGTAAATTGCTCGTATGTTTTTGCAGAATGGTTCACTACTGTTTTATGGTCAAAAATATACTTTCTGCAGCTGTTTTCAGTCAATGCTTCTGAAAGCTTTAGCAAGATGGAGTCTAGTGTTTGACTATTACCACTGATTAATCAGTCCTCCCCCCCATTTTTTTGTTCTGAAATCCTTAAATACATTTTGACTTTACTTTGGGGAAATCTATTCCTTGAGTTTGTTTGTTTGCAATTTTTTTTGTTTCTTTTTGTTTTATTTTGTAGTACTGAGCACCATTGAAATAATTATTTCCCATGCTGTTCCTGTGCACTGTGCTTTTAAAGTTCCATGTAACTTCATATTTGTTCAAGCAGAAATGCTTGAAATCCCTGGCAAGGGGTGGTGTCGTCAGGGGTAATCACCTCCCCGCAGAGATGAGAAGTACAAGATGTAAATGAGTACCTCTGCTCCCAGAGGCAGTGTTAGCCAGCAGCAGCCACGCTCCAGGATGTGTCTTAGAGGTATTGTGGAATGTCTTGTTTTTCCACATAAATCATTTAAATAAATCATCATGATGGCTGGAAACTGCTGGCTGATACAAAAATGTCTCAAATGAAGACAGAAAGATAGATCTCTTAAGCACTTACCATCATGACATGTTCCATTAGTCCATTATTTAATTACCCACAAGGGGCAGTGTCAGGGAGGGGAGCAGGGGCTTGTGAAAGGATTTTCTCCTTTAGAAGGATAGCAACCAGGGTATGGATTGAGGGGTAAGCTGAAGTCAGTGCTGTTTCAAAAGAGTGAGACTTTCTGGCATGCCAGCCCTGTTATGTAGGGGTACCTGAGGTGGCTATAACTAGCCCTGCTGGGGCAATCTTGCCAACTGCAGGCTCCTGTGCAAGCCAGACTTGCTGCCGCTTTGCCAGCTCCTAGTGTCACTGTCACAGGATCTTCTAGCCTTGTTCCCCCTTCAGATCAAAGGGAAGGTGTCAGCCTCATCTGCAAGGATGAGATTTCATCTGGATCTGTCCCCTGAAGAGCACAACGACTTTATCTAGGTGTGAGATTGCAGTTTTACTTTTTGTACTTTTAAACTTAACTTTTAGTTAATTTTTACTCAATTTTTTATTTAATGTACAGAAAAATAGCATTTCCCATCCTCCATTTTTTTTTATGAGCCAAAGGCTGTTTGAAGACTTTGGGAAGGCTTGAATACCACTAGCTCAAAAAGAGAGTAATGCAGCACATGTAGGAAAGGAGATCTGCTGTGCTTTAGACAACCACTTCAAGCAGGTTGCCAAGGGCAAAAGACCAAGCTGTAGACAAGCTGTGGCTTAAAGACTGTGTTCAAAATGCTCCAAAATCTGGACCTTTCAGGTGTGGACCCTGTCTAGGTGCTACTTGGAACACCTGGTTGTGACTTGTCATTTATGGCTGATAGAATTCCACAGAAAGGCATATTGTGTGATTCACGTATGGACTGCATGCACTGTGCTCACTTTCACAAACCAACTGCAGGTAGTACATGGTCAGAGGTGGTCTCACTAACAGCCATGAGCATGGACCCTGCTGATGCTGCTCCAGAGCCACCTCTTCCAGACATCCACCATCCACAATCCCCTGCACAGAAGAGGGCAGTACTGTCAGCTCGCCATCACCCACAACTACTTTATCTGCAGTGAGGTGGACCTGCTGGACCTGCTCAGGTACCTCTGGCACAATCTGCAGCAGGCTTCTCCCTTTTCCCCAGCCTGTCTGGGCATGAGGCTTCCTGGATTAATCCTTTCTCACTGCACCAAACATTGCATCCTGGGGTATCACCCCTGCAGTGAGTTCACTGAAATAGTTTTCATTCCCTTGTAATGGCAGTGTGAACGGGGACTGATCCTAACTCCCTTCCTGCTTCATGTGCAAAACAAAACAGGAGAGCTCAGGAATACACACTTAAAAATGGTGTCTCTGTATATTTAAATGAAGTAGGGTGCATAAATTCATTATGATCTGAAAGCTATCCAAACACGCCTAAGTAGGTACAACAGCTACAGATGAGCCACCAACTAGTTGATAATGTGTATACAGTAATTTCATGTCTATAAGGCACACCATTTTGACTTAAATTTTGATTGAAACCCGGAAGTGCATCTTATAACCCGGTGCGCCTTATATATGGACAAAGTTCGGAAGTTTGCCAACCCGAAAGTGCAAGCTGTGAGCCGAGCTGTGAGCCGTGAGAGCCAGTGCTGGGGGTGGGAGTGCCAGGGCCTGCAGCATGGGGAGGGCACCTGGGACTGCGTTTGAAGGCTGCGCCAATCCGTGAAAAATGTTTGCAAATTGAGCACCTGCCAGCAAACCCCACGCTTGCGCAATTCTGTTACTAATTCATTACTTTGTTGCGCACAGATCCTCGCTGCAAAAAAAAAGTGCACCTTGTAGTCTTATAATTGTGAAATTACTGTACTTAAGAAAGTTTTTTTTGTTTTGTTTTTTTCCCTGTGCCTACGTACGACTACAGAGGTCCAGCTTGAAAAAAAAGCATTCATGCAAAAGGAGGTACACTAAATGAAGTCAAAAGCTCAAAAATGTCATCAACCTGATTTACTTCTCAGTTGCACCTCTGCAGCTCTTGGGACTTCCACTATGTAGAGACGAAATAAACTTTATTTTGGTTTAGGCATTACTAGTGATATAATAAAATAATAAGGCTTAGCAGATATTTTTTTTCTCTTACTCAGAAAATAATATCCTTTCATCATAATTTTAAAGCTTAAAAGGTTCACTATGATCATAAGATTGCTATGATCATCTTCTCTGACTCCTTGGTTCTATTTCTTTTTTTATTTTCAATCATTTAATAGGGAATTGTATGTTGCTGCAATTTTGATAATCCTGCAAGCAACAATTCTGGCCTTGCTATTTCCTGCAAGGAATTGGAATCAGACCCTCAGTTGTATCTGTCAGATATTTGTTTGTATTCAGGTATGTAGGAAATTAAGAAAGAGCCCTGCAGCTGTGATTAAAACACCTCAACCATCTTGCTCATTTGTACATGTTGTCTTTAAAAGTCTGTGCAGGGAGATAGCTCATATCTTAAATTAATTTTTCATCCCTGTTAAGGAGGCATTTTCCCTGCAACTTACACAGGGGTTCCTCCTCTTGCTGTGCCAATTGCAAAAGTCTGGTGGATGTACAAAATATGCTTTCATTTTTCCAAACTTTATTGACTACTCAGGGTTTCAAATCCATTAGTGTGACAAGCTGTTGGCACTAGCTCTCAAACACTGTCAGTGGGTAAGACAACTCCCAATGGCAGTACAAGACACACTGGGAGGACAAGTTACACATTACTGAAACCTGGCTGGCACTGGGACAGGTCCTGTCCTGTGTCCTCTGCTGGGACCTGCACTTGGGCTCTGGCCTATCTCCTCCAGCCAGCCAGCCCTACTGCCATCAGCAGCCTGAGATGCAGGATGCTCTGGCATTGGTTACAGCTGAGCAAGATGGAAAGTGAAACTGCCTACCCCTGATCCCTTGTGTAATTTCTTACCCTGAATGATCAAATCCCCAACACACTTCCCTTTGCAGGACCCTGAGAAGTGAAGTCCTTTCAAGTCGTGTTTTCAAGGGCAGGTCAGTTCACTGCACATCCCAAGATGCAGGCAGAGCATATTTTAAATACAGTCCTTTACTTCTGAGATGAAAAGGTCATGAATATCAGCCACTCTCAAATTCAAAAGGCTGCTTCATTCTAAACAAGGAGGTGAAATGTCACAGGCTGCTCTCTGCAGCCAGTGCTTTGTCCTGAGAGTGTCAGAAATGCTCACTGTTATCATAGACAGCCCTACAATTAGTGGCTGAACAACAGCCCCTGCTGTCTGGGATCAGGGCTCTTCCTGTAAGTCCTGCAGAGCTGGACCTTAAAAAAAGGTGTGCTCATGTCCGCAGTGCAGTGCAAGTCCCTGGAGTTGAAAGATCAAGAGATGGGGGAATAAGGGACATACCGCAGTCCCTATCCATACCCACAGTGTGAACATTAAATCACTGCTGCCATGCTGGCAGGAGCTGAGCTGTGTCATTGGAACAATACAAAGAAAATGAGCAAGAGGTAGAGAGCAACTGACAATGACACCAAGAGGGAAGAAGACTCTGCTTCCTTCCGAATAGGCAGGGTGACACAGGCTGTGCCTGGAGCCAGTCCCCATGGTGTGTGCACAGCAGGAAGGGGCAGTAGTGCTGCTGGCACCTGGGCTGGGAGCTCAGATATGTACAGTGTGTGTGTGTACAGGGATGCAGATGCAAAAAGCATGGGCTGTGTTTTTCTTTCATCATGTCCAAGAGCATCCTCGAGGTAACACTATTTCCCTGCACACCCTGAAACTTGAGAGACTTGAGGATCACTGCCCTGCTCCCCTGGATGGCCCACAGCCCCAGGATGGACTGCACCACATCTTTGCCCCAGAAATAGGTAGACACTGAAAATGGACCCTTGGACCAGGGATACAGAGGCATGAGGAAGTGATAAAGATGCTCTAACACCTGTCCTCTGATGGTGACAGGCACTTCAAAATTGCAGCTGCACACCAGTATGTAATTGCTGAGCACAACTAAGTAACTCAGCATCTGGAGGGCTCTGGCAGAGGGTTTTAAGAACACAACTTCAGTCATGTCCTCAGGATGATCTTCATTTACTTTCAATTTTATTTGTTATAAATTTTGGTTCTAAATCTGCACAGGGATAATCATCTTCTTCTCTTCATCTGGCAACAGGGAAGATGTGAATCACAAGCCAGCAAACGTGGCCTTTCTAAACAGAGATTTTAGTTTTAGTTAAACTTTGCAGCATCTACAATGAGATGTTCTTGAACTCGCATTTTCCAGGCATTTAAAGGCACCATGAATTACAATATAATTGAAAAAGGGGCCTGCTTCTTAGAAATGAAGTGTAACCAATAGCCCCTGTCTGCTGACTTAATAGAGAAGCTTAACACTATTATAACCATATTAATAACAAGGCCAGCTAGTCATTAGGAAGAGGAGTTCATTCATTGCAGCTCTCTAACACTTTCCAGCCTGCTTTCTCATGGCAAATGAGTGTTGCTTGAGCTCATTTTCTATTCAGATAATTCCCAGTAGCTAGATAAACATATGGGTGAGATCCTACTTTTCTCTACATCTAAGTAAGAGCTGTTAGCAAGATGATGACAGAAATATTACAAATCTATGATGGAGGAAAATACAAAGAGAAGAAGCTGAAGATCAGCCTGGACAGAAGACTAAAGCAAAGGACAATGAAGTCCTAGCATGCTATGGTTTCTGTGTACTACAGTTGCTGAAATAATGCTGAATGGTTGATGGGCATGCTTGTGCATTAAAATACAAAAACAAGTTTAGGGAAAAAACCCTTCTGAATCAATTCAGCTTTCAAATTTTAACTTTGTTCAATATTTTCTTATTGTAATTTTCTTTATTTTTGCTCCCTTTTTTTTTTCTTTGGCAACAGCTATCCTGGGAAGTGCATATAGATAACAAAAACAGACTCAGTCCAGTGGTGACAGTACACATTTAAAAAGTTTTAGAAAGTCACTGTTAAACAAAAACAAACAAGCAGATAATAGTGCTGATCTTTTTGTAGGGCCAATTTAACTTTTTTTCTTACAAACGGTTTGTAAAAAGGAGATGTTTCATTCAAAGCAGTGGGACAAGGTCTGCCATGACATTTTCAAACTCCACTTACTCTCTGTGCAGCTGACATACTGCATTCTCCCTATGGTGGCTGGCTGCGCTGGCCTGGATGTAATCATTTGAACAGTCAGTCACGCACGAACCTGAGAATGATTCTACTGCATGAACAAGGCATTCCTTACTTGTTACATCCCATTTCAAAGGTTTCATTTACCCAAACAAGAAACATGATGCAACGTGACACAGCTGAACTGACACAAAATTATTTAACCATTAGATGAAACATGGGTAACCCAAATGGTCCAGAAAATCATGAATGGATAATTAAGGATTAATTCTTACTTTAAAAAAAAAAAAAGAAAAAAAAAAAAAAAGAAGAAGAAGCTTTATTTTAGTCCCAAGGAGTTACTGAACCATGTTAGTTCTTAAAACAAAACAGATTAATAATAGCAAATCCATATAAACTAGGATTTAATTAAATTCCTGAGGATCATGAGCAATTCCATGGAAAATAAAGATTCTTCTGAAAGAATATTTCCACCTGCAGGCTGCTTTTACCAAGCCACGGCTATTCATGCTAGTGAAAAACTCTGGTCTCTTCTCAACACTGCCATGCCTGGAAGAATGGTTAATAAAATTCCTTTTGTCCTGACAGTTCTCCAAGTTTAAAATCGTACAGAGAGAGATACACATTGTTTCATTGATATTACTTATTTCTATTTACTTTCTTTTTAGCAAATGTTGGATAATTGCATATCTGTTTATCTCTCTTGAAACAATTTTTCTAAGGCTTTTCCAAAGTCCAGCTGCAGAAAAAAATAGGTTTGTGAGAGAGGATGTGTATTTGGAAGGAAATCTGACAGCTTGTGAGTTATCTAGGCTTGAGAAGTTGACAACTGGGTTCTAATATCTGACATTAATTACATTTAATTACCAAATAGATCTTTGAACATGTTCTAGGAGCTGATGAGGTACTTTCTTTGGACACTATTCTTCCTGCTTTCCTTGCCTTTCTTTCTTTATACCTGTCTGATACTGCACCCATGATGTTATCAGTATTCATTTATTAGAAAATAGGAAAAGTTACTTTTCATAAAAGCTTTTTCATTCTGCATAAGGTAGAGTGCAAAATGACTGCTTTTTGGCTGGGGAAAAGAAGAAAAAATTCTCTATTGTCACAAATCACTGTCTGCTTTTTATGATACTATATCTCTCTGAGCAGCTGCAGTCTAGTGTAGGGATTGCCCTTCTTCAGAAATACACATCCTTAAACAGCTGGAGATAAGCACATTCAGAGCCTTACTGAGAACACACCATCGCATTTCCATTGGTAATGAGTGAAACGTCTACAGTACTTTCCATCTGAAATGAGCGTTACTGTAAGCTAAAGATACAGCAACCATGAAAAAATACCATGTCAGGTGGGCAGCAATCTCCTGAAAGCATGGTGGCTCTTGCTCTTACACATTAGTAATAAAATTAATTCCTGTGACTCTCCAATAAACACAGATGCTTACTTGCACCTACAAGGGACATTTTTCTCATTCTTAGAGTTACAACAGAGGTGATTATGAAACAAAGAAAGGTGCAAGACTATGAACAGCAGGGGTATTACATGATAAGGAGATGTAAGAATTACACAGTTGAAGATACCTCTATGTTTATTTCTTTTCCTTGCTCAAGTTGTGGTTTCTGTATTTACATGGTAGCTGTCAAGGACTACGTGAGACAACATGTTGTGCAGCAACACTGCACGAGCACAGGCTGCCTTTGGTGTTTCTGGGAGGGCTCTTGGCAGAGTCAGGATGTGAACATCTCCCCAGATCAGTGGCTTTCTGAGCAGCCCCCTCAGGTCCCATACAAGCTCCTGTGGACAGCTGTGGCACTGCTCAGGCTTGCAGAGCTCCTGCTTCGAGCACAGAGAGAAGAGCCCCCTCAGCCACAGCTGGGCTGCCAGCATGAGTAAGGCAGCCTGGGTTTGAGGCTGCAGGGATAGAGAAAGGACCTCAGGCTCACCTGCCCCAAATCTACCCTTTAAGCAGGAGTAGAGAAAAAGATGACTTAGCTATTGTGGTCCTCTCCTTTTCCTGGTCCCTTTTGGCATGAAAAGCTACTTAACTGGTTTACTTCACACTGACTACAGCAATGTTGGCAGCTGCCAAAAAGCCTGCTGAGCAAAAAATGATGGCTCCTAGCTGTTCCTTGCTCAGACAACCTCCCATGTGGAAACAGGGCTGGCTGGCTGCAGTAACAGCAACATTGCTGAGTCAAGACCCCAAAGTAATCCTTACTAAAGGGAATTCTAACATGAGGAAATCTATCCCTCTGATTTTCCATGCTGAAGAAATATAAAACCACCCTCCACTCAGTCCCTTTTGTACATGTACCTGTTGTGTTTGACTTAATGAGACAGATGAAGTGACCCTACAGTGAAATTTTCAGCTACACAACTAGTTCTCACAAATATTACTGGCCATTTTTCCTTTGAGACAGCTGCAGCACTGGAGCCAGGCTGTGGGCTAACTATGCTCTTGGGGCTTTTCAGGTCAGATGATACAGGAATTTGCACCATTAACTTCCTTCTTCAGCAATAAAGTTCCCTATTGTCTCCATAAGAGATCAGCCTCCAGAGAGGTGTGCAACAGGGGGAGTTGAAATGAGGTGTCTGGCTGAAGTCTGTGTCAGACTGTCCCTGGTGCTCCACTGCACCAGGGTCTCCAGAGGCAGAGGAGACAGATTAATGGCACATTTTGTACTTGTGACCATGTGAGATATATAGGAGGCAAAAAAGCTCTGTATGGATTTATATGAACAAGACACCCATTGAAATGCTTCAGCATGTTCAAAAAATCCTGATTAAAAAGTTGGCTTCACTTCTAGCTCCAAGCAGGCAAGGACTGCAAATAAGACATCGCCTCTCTCCTCTCACTCTTCTATTGGGAGAATTTTGCATAAATTAAAATTAATGCATTTTTTCAACTAGGTCAGTGGAATGTAAATGTTCTGTACCAGGGAGGATTTACATGTAACTCAGTTAAGGGATGCACAGCACAGATCAATCCTGCTGCATTTATCAAAGCTGAGCTGTTTGGAACAGAAAGAAACCAAAGTTTTTCTATCAAAGATTTCATTGCAGTATCTGAAGGCTCGTGGGGGCTGAGGATGGGTATTTGTCTCACTCCTGGGAAATCTTAAAGTCTTTGGCTTTTGTCTAGGTGTCAAATATGCCTTCAAATGTGGTCATGAAATCTGTGTGATAAAGTGGGACAGCAGAAACAGCTCAATCTCAGTGGTTTTAACTCCATCGGGAGCATGCTTCCTGTGTTTGCAGCTGGTGCAACGTGAGACAACTCAGGTGGTGCAACTCAGCAGCAAGCTGAACAAAATTGAATTTGTGCTGCCCCAGGAGCTTGTCTGTTCCTGCTGCCAGGCCCACATCTGGCTGCTGGCAAATGTGTGGTGCCCTCAACAACTGCCTATTTATCTCTTAGACCCCATATTCAGTTGTGGATGCAGACACTGTGCTACTGAACTAGTGCATCTGAACCCCTCATGGGGCCTGCAAACAAGCAAGTAAGAATGTAATTTTCTCTCTCTCTCTGGCTTGGATTTTCTCCTGTGCCACAAATCTGCAAGCACACACACACACTCAAGTGTATGGAAATGAATGCCCATCCTTACTTCCAGCTGTGCTGGAGAGAGGCTTCAGAGGTAAGAAGGATGTTGCTGCTTTCAGAACTGGACAGGGACTTTTGTTTATATGGGCTTAATACTGTATATTCTGGTGTAAGGAAAGATGCTGTGGCTGAGACCATAATGCAAGAGGAACCGAAACAAAATCTTCTCAAAAAAGATTTTTTTCATGATGGATGACACTTTGAATTATGTTAGCTTTCCTTAAAACAATATTATCTTCTAAAGAAATCTAAATAAATCTTTCTGAGTTGCAGACATCCTTTTATGAGGATCAGAACAAAAGTGCTATCAATGATGAATTTTCCCAAACAAACTTATAAATAATAGGTGGAGAGAAATGGGACCTTGTTTTTCATTTGATTCCAGTATATCCTTTCCTTGTCTCTCACAGCATAATATATCCAGGATGTATTTTCCCATTCCTTCAAATGAAAATGCTCTAGTGATTGTGATTAAAAGTCTCTATAGTCCAGAACCTGACCTCAGATGTCAGCCCACATAAGGAACTGCACAAGGACAGGGGGAGCCAGTGCACAGTGGTCTGTACTGTTCTGGCTTTCAACGATTGATAGTTCCAGGAGTCACTGAGCTACAGGTTGAAGGTGCATATTTCATCTCAATAATGGTCCTATATGACATGATTTTATCTAAGACTTTTAAAAACATATTTGTGCAAGAAAAAGTTACTGTTCTGGCAACAAGTCCCATGGTTTAATGCATCATGTGGAAAATTCCTTCCTTATAGTTTAGATCTACTGTAAGATAATTTGTTACCCCTAATTCTTTCATTGGAGAAACACAAATAAACCTTGTCCTGTTTACCTTCTCCGTGCCATTGTTGATTTTATACACTTACATCAAGTCCCCTCAGACAGCTTTTTTCCCAAGCTGAAAAGCTCTAATTTAGTGTTTCCTGAAAAATACACTGTCACAAAACTCTGACCATCCTTGTTACCTGTTTTATATCTTTTCAAAAGCTATTAGATCAGTGCTGTAATATGATTTTCTGTTCTACTTTATTGTGTTCCCTCATTCAGCAATTCCTACTATCCAATTTGCCTTTTGACTGTTGCAGGGCAATAAGTGATGTTTTCAAAAACCTCATACCTTAATTTCAGTTACCCAAGATCTTTAAGTGTTGCTATCTAGAGACTGTCACTACACATGTATAAGTAGAGTTATTTTTTCCCTAAGTGCCTTACTTTGTACTTGTCAATATTGAATTTTATCTGGCACTTGACTGTCAGTTGGTATTATAAGCTCCTTCTGCAACAGCCAGCTTTAGCTTTGATTATTGTGAATAATTTTTGTATCATCTGCAAACTTTGCCAGTATTCATATGCTTTGACATGCCACATACAGAGGTGGTGACCAGAACTGATCCCAACATAAACCCTTGGACACTTCTTTTGTAAATTTACCAGCAGTCCAGAGAAAATGTTGCTTTATTTATTCTGTCACTCCTACAACTACCTATAACATTACTCACTGTTGGTCCTTGAGATGGTGGTTGGTTTGAGCTCTGCTTTGGTAGCTCAGCAATTTCAGATTTGAGCTCTTTTAGCACACTTAGGTAAAAGGCATTTTGTCTTCATCATTTGGCTAGGGTCAATTTATCCAAGAAGGTCTGCTTTATAGAGACTGTCTATGATTCTCTTTGTCCGTAGCTGTTCCACCTTGTCATCAAAGCTTCAGCTCTGGGAAAAATGCAAGTATGTTTATCGGAAATGTCAACTTTTTGCATTTTCCAGCAAAACTAATCCTTAAAAGAAGGGTCCTCTACACCTAGATTGAGCTCTTAGACTGAGGGTGATTTCTCCACCAGCTCAGGCCTGGGATACACCTTCAGTATCCAAGGATTAGCATTCTGTTGAGCATGGGAGTGCAGTGAAATAATCTTTTGTATTGTACCAAAGAAGTGGGTTAGGTAGAACTGACTGCTGTCATTCAAAGGTTCATTTACTAGAGTCCATGTGGGTAAGTCTGTGTTGACATCTATATAGTGCACAAAACCTCTGCTCATGTGTTCCCCTGAACTGTGATCTGAGCAACACACATAATATGCTTATACCTCTTCTTGTAAGTGAGAAAGAGACTTCTGGCAGGACAGCAAGTTGCATTTTCACTCTTCCTTTTCCCATTTATTTTCAGTGCAGGCAGCTCTATAGTCTACAGGTCTTTCTCTGACAAGCAGAGGCAGAGCTTGGCTTCAGTTAGGCTGGCAAACTTTGTGTCATCTCTGTGTGCTAGAACAGCAGTCACTAAGCTGAGGATTGCCAAAGCTGTGCCAAAATGAAGCTTGTATCAGTCTCTGCTGTCCTTGACTGAAGCTCCACAATATGATTTCATGAAGAAAATAATACAAATTCTGGTAAGTATTTTAATTATAAAAGCCTCCTCAGATATTAAAGTCTCGTCAGATATAAAATTCTATTACATTACATTGACAAGGTGCAAATCACACTGCAAGTAACAGACATTTAAGCTACTCTCAAAAATAGCTACACATCTTCTCATTCACTGATTATAGAATTTTGTGATGCTTAAAAGCACCATCCTGTATTAATTTCTCTGGCCCCCATGATGGATCAGACCAGGACCCCCAATATAAGTGTCAGCTCATGTCTGGCAGCTGCATGCACAGATCTAGCTTGTGCAACAGTGACAGACTTCCCTATGCACAGGTTCATTGAGGGCAGAAAGAAAAAAGAAAAATAACAGATTTCATATCAGACTTGAAAAATTTAAGTTTTAGAGAATGTATTCTTGTAATTTGTCACAATTAAACTTTTTCTTTATTAGCATTCTCTCTGCAAAAGATGGTTGAAAAGATTGTGTTAAGGTCAATAAACAATACTTTTTTTTTTTGTTTTGGTGGTTTTGGTTTTTTTACTTCACCATACTGGTGTTCTAAATCCTTTACATTCTGCAGAAGCACATACCAAACCCTGCTGCCTCTCATCAACACACACTATAGGATCCCAGTGGATGTAAACACTGTTATATCCCAGAAAAGCAGAGTCCTAATCTGCTCCAAGGATCCAGCTCTTGTATTTCTAATGGAAAACTCATAACAGAACCTAATTTGGTACCTGTAAAAATCCATGCTCATTTAAAATTTGGCTTCAGCAGTAGTAATGAGCCCAGGAGCACCAGGAGCAAATACTGAGCTCCAGCAGAGACTGATTCTGATCACCAATACTTAGATTAATATTTGCTTTGTGATTTACTCAATTTCTTCAGTGCAATATGTTCTGCAGACCCCATTTTCCTCTGACGGTTCTCCTGATGCTTTATGCAGGATTGGTCCCGAAGAACAGGACTCAAGCACCTGGAAAGTGCTAAGCGTGCTCAGGTACCATTGAACTGAGGGACCTGTGAGGCTGTCCAGGATTTTGCCCAGGCATCTTTGAACCTTTGGCCCGGCAAGGGACTAGGACACAAAAAAAAAGCTCATTTGTTCGCGCACGATGGCTTCTCCAGCTCTTCTGGTACATTTTAGCAGCAGCGTCGTGTGGGGAGAGGGGAGCAGCTCCCGACCGCACCCCGCATCGCCGTGTGAAAGGGGAGGAGAAGAGGGGAAGGGATTTGTTACAAATAACAATTAACCCCTCATGTTGGCTTTTCAGGCCCGAGTAACGGCTGCTGCTGCCCAGGCCGAGAGCAGCACTGGCATGGAGGCAGGGAGGGAGGGAGGCAGGGAGGGAAGAAGGCAGGGATGCAAACAGGTAGGGATGGATACAGGCAGACAGAGATGCAGGCAGGAAGACAGGGATGCAGGAATGCAAGCAGGGATGCAGGGATGCAGGGATGCAGGCAGGGATGAGGGCAGGGATGAGGGCAGGGATGCAGGGGTGCAGGCAGGCTGGCAGGGATGCAGGCAGGCTGGCAGGGATGCAGGGATGAGGGCAGGGATGAGGGCAGGGATGCAGGGCTGCAGCCCGGCTCGGCGGCAGCAGGAACGCCGCGCACTGGTGGCAGCGCGGCCGGGCCGAGCCGGGCTCCCGCAGCGCCCCCTGGCGGCACCGCCGCCGCACGGGCATGGCCGTGCCTGCAGCGAGGCGGGCACCGAACGGTGCTTTCCTCAGGGGACGGCCACCTACCTGTGTCGACACAGCCTGGGAATCAAAGGCATCACCCTGAGAGGCAGACTTGGCATACCCACTTAGCCTCAGGTACTCAGCTCAAGGGTGAACACCTGGAGACTATCAGGGCAGTGAGGGTGGCAGCAGCTGGCACTGCAGAGAAGTGCCTGGTTTTTCAGTCTGTATGATGATCATTGCGTTTCTGTGGAAGCTTCTCCATCTACCCAACCTGCAGAAAAGCAGGCCCTGAAAAGCTCCTTGTGCCCAGGTTGCTCATCAAGTGCAACGTGCACTTCCTGGCACTTCTTCACATCTCTTGGCACTCACCTCCTATGGGCTCCCACTAGGTGACCTGCTGCAGACAGGCAAAAGATGTTATAAAAGAAAGGCCTTATGAAATTGGCCTGGCTCTGCTGAATTGCCAAGCTAGCCTGTCATTTCTTCCAAGTGCAGATAGCTTGCAAGTTCCCATATGAAACCATCTTGGGTATGAAAAGTTCATTAAAACAACAATCTGTTCTTGGGGAGAAAAACAAGTAGCAGTTGCATAAACGTTATATTTGTCCCATGAGAATCCACAAAGGAAAAATGTAAACACCTGAATCTTAACATGTTCCCAAATCGCCTTCTGAACAATTAATGAAGTACTAGCAAAACTACTAGCCAATGGTGTTGCACACAAGACCTGGGAAAACTGTATAAAATGGATTATGTGAATAAAGGAGGGGCTTTTTCTGCATAAAGGAAATGGAGTCTCGGCTGATTTATTACAACAGCAACCCTCAGTAACAGCTGTCACCTTCATATATTCCTTTGAAGCAGAAGGTCAGTTTTAGAGAAGGACACTTCCACAACTGGGATGGAGGGATGACATCAAACTTGGTACATACTTGCTCTACTTCCTTGTGCAACAGCTGCCTACTGCAAAGGTGGCTGAATTCCCCAAACCATGAGTAGTGCTAAACTTACCAATCAAGACAACAGGTAGTGTAGAGATTTAGAGATCTTTAGAATATTTTCTAAGCCTTCTGTAGGGTTCTGTTCAGCCCAGCTAGTCAGGATACTGAGTCTTCATCCTAGCATCCCTCCAGTTGGTCACTTGGGACTGCAAGAACTCCCCCATAGCTTCTGTACTGCAGACCACCAAGAGAGTTTGAAGATCTGGTCTAAGAAGAGGGTTGTAGTTCATCAGCTATTTCTGTCATTATAGGTAAGAAAGGAATGTTTTTTTGTTTTGACAATAATGGACCTTGTTATTTCTAACTGATTATCAACAAAGAGAAACTAAAATAGTAGTTAGTGTTAGCTTTTATTGTCTCTATCCATCCTATGTATGAAATACCTCAAACAAGTGAGGGTCCAAGGTCAATTTGTGCTGCAAAAACAGTGTGAGCTGGGACGGCTATGCTGCAGAAACCTGGCTCACCCTTTAGAGGGGATGGCAAAGGTGCTTTCTGCAAAGCTCATCCTCTCTGAACTCCCTGTATGCTGAGAGAGTGCCTGCACACATCCTTGGGTGATGCTGATGCACCAGCCAAACCAAGCATGGCTCTTGCCCTGCTCCACACTCCATGGGGTGATTCACCAGCACTGGTGGGCAGACATGGTGTCTGGAAATACAAAGGAGGCAGCCAGAAGGAAATGTTAGGGACAGAACCACACACTGTGTCTTGCTGGATGCATCACTGCCTGCCTGAAACCTCATGGTCATCCTGACAGGGGCCAGCTCAAGGCAGCACTGCCTGCACCTTGTCCAAGTGCCGAGGGCTGCCAAGGGAAAGTGCAGCCCCAGCTGGGCTGTGGTACTGGGCTGTGCCTTGTGGTAAGGGAATGCAGGTGCAGCCGTGTCAGGGCTGTGTTTCTGAGCTGAGGAGCCAAGCACTGATTTCAGTGCAGAAACACCCATGGGGAGAAGCCTTGCCAAAGAGAGCAGAGCAGGGAGCAGGGCTGTAAGCCTGGCCAAAATATGGGCAGAAGGAACACTCCTCCTGGTCTGGCATGGCTCTGTACCATGCTCTCTGTACCATGCACTCAAGATCCAGACCTTTTCCCTGTCCAGAGACCATAGTGTATTTCTTATTTTGCAGCTTTTAAGAGAAGGTTGACCCCCTTTCATATGTTCATATTAAAGTCTGTATTTTTAAATTCTTTGTGCAGCACTGATTCTCATCAACAGATGTACCCTGCAGCATTTGTCATGGAGTTCATCCTGCTCTTGAAATACTTAGGTACTCCAGAATTATATAAAGAAACCTATATTTGGGCCTGTTGCTTTTTTTCAGTGCATACCTGTCAGGTGGGGAGATAGAATTTAAACCTTCAGAAGGACCAAACCAAGGCCATGCTTTTTAAAAAAAACGTTATCTTATTTACCAGAGAAAGAGGCTGAGAAAGGCAGGATGGACTTTCCTCATGCGTAATTATGGAATGCAGTATTGGATACGTGGATACAATATTGTCATGAGTGTTGTTTTTCTGCCCAGAAAAACAAAATTCTCCTTAAAGAAACAGCTGTGTCCTGCCTGCAGCCTGCAGAAGAATGGATTAGTCATGTGCAGTCCAACACGTAGCACAATTGTAAAGTTCTCTCTATGAGACTGACAGGAGCTATTCACATTGGCTCTCTTCACCATCTGCCTGAATGGCAGGCTCTGGGCTAGCAGCAGCCCCCCCGCGCTGTCTCTGCACGGCCTCAACATTTACTGCCTGCCCAAAGTCTGTCCCCAAGTGCAGAAAATCAGGGACTGAAAGCAAAGAGAGGATGTCACTCAGGTCAAAGCAGACTGTCAAGAGGGGAGAACAAAAAGAGGGTGGAGAAAGAGTCAAAGTTTCATCTGCTGGAGTGCCAGGCTGCTGTTCTCCTGGGAGCAGAGGTGTTAGTTTCAACAAGAAGATGTGGAGAGTGAGGAAAGGAGACAAGTACACAGCACTTGGGAGAAATCCCATATTCTCTTTTCCTGAGCTTAGAGGAACTCAGCTCTGGGGCAGGAGCATGCTGTGTGAGTGACAGCACCAGGGACAGATGTCCCTGCTGCTGTCTGCAGCAGGTGCATGCTGAAGTGCAGGAAGGGATGCATAGGGGCTGCACCCCCATGCACACACTGTCAGACATCCCTTGCAAACCTGCAGGTTCTGGAATGGACAAGCTTCCATCGCCGGCTGGGGCCAGGCTCTAAGCCACTTTGGAAACCTGAGTGCCATTAGTACCATATGACCTTTCTCCCTCTCCCCTCCACACACTTTGAAGGCCAGACATGGAGGGAGATTCATTTTTATCCTATGACCTGATTTCCCTTCTCTTTTACAGACAATGACATTTTTCCTCATAACAGAAATTCCTGCTATCAGTTCCTGAGGTGAGTATCTCAGAGTAGCTGCAGTCTTTTCTTCTCCCATGGCATTCACCTTTAAGGTCACCCAGTTTTTGCAGTATGATGTTAAATAACATCTTCCATTTTTATGCCATCAGTGCATCATTAATGTCTTTCCACTTCAGTCACTGTCAACATGCAATCTAAAATCAGGACCCCAAGGAAGAGCTTTAGTGGTCTTCCTCCATCCCAACACTACTCCTCTCCAGGCCAGTGCTTCTGGTTTCACCATGAATCATCATCACCTCCCCTCAGGTTCTTGGCTCTCCTTTTCAAATGTGAAGACAAAGCAGAGGCTTAGGAGGCAGCAGATGACTGAAAACACATAATGCAACTGAATTATCTTTGCTTTTAACTGCCCATAGTGGACTGGACAAAGAAAAGGAAAAATTCACATGTGGCCCATCTGAGATGTTCCAGCTGTCTAACATTTCAAAACAGTTGGAGCCCCATTTTATATTTGCTTCAAAGTCTACACTCATAAGGCTCAACAAGAAGTAACAGGACTGTCACTCAAATAGGGAAAAATAGTTAAAAAATTTATAAAACAATGGAAATTTATTTTTCTCTTCTCCTCCTCTGTATCACCTCTATACTGCTCATTTGTTCATCGAGCTGCCTGTTGCTTTACAAGCATGATTTAGGTGTTCCTGCTATTTGAAATGCTCATGGCACTTATGGGGCAGGGATCCTTGCCCCAGGTAATGGTGTGCATTTTAGTTAGTGGATGTGCTCACATGGTCCAGGATAACCTAACGCTGGAATACCTTTGCTGAGTGGGCCTCTCAGCCTGGAAATAAAATTTATGAGAGTTTGGTGTAGAAGTGACTAAAAGTTGACATTGCTTACAATTAGTGACACTTTAAAAAAAAATTTTGCAGGTATTTTTGTGCAATAAAATCGTCTTTTCTCTCTTAATTTATCTCAAAGGAAATACTTTGTTTCAGGAGATGCATAGCTGCAGTTTTCAAGTGAATGGATTTATTCTTGTGCTTTACTTTAAAAAAGGAATTAGAAAACTTTACATACCAAAAATTCCCAAGAAGACAGCTGTCAGGAGGTGACATGTCGGATATGAAGTAGCTCTCCAGCTGGTCCCTGTCTGCATGCTGGGAAGGCATGTGGAGACATTTTTTCAATTGCTGTACTAGTTTGACATGTTCACAGTGGAAAATGATGTATTATTCTTGAGCCTTTGCTTGGTGGACACTTCAAAGTGCATTGGATCCTCATAGAGGAGTGCCCTATTGTTAATTGTTCCTTTCACATGTACATTGGGATGAACATGGTGAAAGCAGCGAGGAACAAAAGGGCTCCGGTGGCCTCTTAGAGAAAACCCTGTGCAGCTCAACCTGAGTCTGACCTTGAAAGGGTGGGTTGCTCTGGTTTTTGAATCCTGCCTGCTGGTTCATTCCCCTCTGGCACCCCACTGTTACCAGCTGCAGGGGAATGGGATGGCGGAACAGCGAGCATAGCAAGGCATGGGGAGATCCTCCACCCCTGCCATGTGGTGCCCAGAGAGCCATCCTGCATGGGAATCCTTCTGGGAGAAGATGGGCATGGCTGTAGCATAGGAGCTTGGAAAGAACTTCTGCAGTGAGTGTGTTGGAGGTGTGTGGGTCTGTTATCCCCCAGTAAGCGGGCAATACACCCTCCTCAATCCAACCCACCCACTAGCCCTCAGGCCCAGAGCACAGCCCAGGGTTCTGGAGCCTCAGGACTGGATGTAGGTCTCATCATACATGGCATGAGTTTCCCAGGCCTCTGAGGATAGAGTTCATTAATATCCTGAGATAATCTTTGACTCCCAGGTACCTGTCACATAATCTCTCTCTCTCTCTCCCATATTCCACCTTGGGAAATCAACTACCTTCTAGTGGGAGACTGCACCATGAAATGTGGTGCCCTGGACTGGGTTTGAAAGCTCAAGCTTTTAGGAGAAAGTTTATTCCTGCAAAGAAAGACATGACCCTTTGGTGTGAATCTCTTTGAACGAGCTAGACAAAACCTCTCCCTGCACAGTCTCAGCTGCACAGAAATGTCTGTGCAGGCCCCACAGACACCAGGAGGAGAGTGGCACACCTGCAAGTAGCAAATCAGCCACCATGTTACAGACCACTGTGGTGCCAACAGCTCTGCAGCACCTTCTGTTGCAGGATGCCCTGACCCCAAGGTCTCCCTAGACCACAAACAGGTCAGCCTGGGAACCACCACAGTCTGGCTCAGGCCATACTGAGAGAAAAGGCGTGAATAGGGATAAGTGCACCAATACAGGGATCCTGAAGAGTCATTCTGAGGCCTCTGCCCAGACTTCCATATAATGGCACAGTCTGCATCTTGGCTTCCTTTAATGAGAATTGGATAAATAGAAATAAAGTAAGATAAGAGTCAGTAAAATACTTGTAAAATGTGGCTGTTTTCGTCCCTCAGTGCTTGGGCCTTTCACGCCTCATGCCAGTAAAGTAGATTTTACTTGCAAAATGTCTTGAACTTCACTCCCTGCCTTCCTCAGTGCACATCTGTGTTTCGTTCAGAGGTGTCAGTATCTCCCTGATGATGGGTGCACGGTCCCGTGCCCCTATCCAGTCTTCCCATCCCCAGGATACTGGGGACTGGAGAGCAAAGCTTCTTCAGCTGTGGGAGGCAGTGGGTGCTGGCTGGCAAACAGGCTACTGCCAGCTCTGTGTCATCAGTGCACACCAAGGGCAGCTCTTCTGCTCTCCTCTTCCTCCAGCTCTAGGTTTTACTGTGCTTTTAAGTAATTGTCACCCCTTAGGGACAAGCCTTCGAGAAGGCAGAGGGCTCACATAACTCTGGATCAGTAAAGGAAGCAGCTCAATTAGCATTTCACACGCCTTTTCTTCCCTCTCTTCTTACCTTCCCTGCAGCGGGCATGCTTTCCCCTTAAAGGATTGTCCTGTTTCTGCTCCTTGCCAGCGTTGGCAGGGTGACAGTAGTCGAGTGTGCAAACTTGTGCTATTGTCCCCAGGCCAGGGGGAGTCATGGAGACCCACTAATGTGACACAGGAAAATGTTTGCTGATGGCAATTCTATGGGCTTTGTCTAACTCTTTCTCCATCATGACGACTCGATTTAAGTCTCTAACTGTTTGACTACAGATGCAAGAGTACTATCAAACTCCATCCTTTTGTTCGGGTAGTTTGAATGGGTAATTCAGCTTTTGTGTAACTCAATTGAGGGGGCAAACATAAAGACAAGATTCTTGAGCGCTCAAGCTCCCTTTCCATGGATATCTGCACATCTCTTTAGAGATTTGTTCCTTTCCTACCTTTTTCTGACATCATCCTCCCCTTAAAAAAAAAAAAAAAAAGCTCTGATGGGGAACAGTTAAAAGTAGGCTAGTCCAGTCCCCCGTATTATATTGTCCTGTGCCAATGAAGCATGTTTAGTATCAGCCCCCAGACAGCTTTGGAGAATGAAGAGAAAAGGGTGTCTAAATTTTCCTAACTGATCTTCAGCATTTTTGCCTTGGATTGTGTAACTTTTAAATGAAAGGTTTCTATCGGGGTGAAGAGGATAGGGAGAATGGTAGAAATCATGGGGAAATGATTGTATTTATTAGCTGTCTTTCTACGGCTGTCCCCATGGAGACAATTTGTGATGGCAAAGAATGCAAGGAGGGGAGGCTGATGCCTGATTGGGATGCTTTGTATTTGGCAAAGTGGCTTCTGATTGGCCTGGGAGAGCCCCGAACTAGCTGGAGTCGATATTCATTCAGCTTGCTCAAGTGCTTGCTAAACTACATCCAAACAGTGGCGGGCCCCGGCTGCCTCCGCCGAGGTTGGTGGTGTGTAACCTGCCTAACGGGATTAGCGGGGAAGGGGCTCTCTCTGCTCTGCAGCCACGCCGCCGCCAGCACCGGTGAGAAAAGCATCCGCACGCCGGGTGAGTGTCCGTGCTTGCTTACAGGGCGGCCACCCGGCTCTGTGCACCTAAGCGCTCTGTAACAAGATTAGGCGCTGAGCTGGCCAGCAGTGCAGAGCCGGCCCCGGCTGCGCCGGGCAGCAGTGCGGGGCGCTGGGCTGCGGGCACGCGTCCGCCCGACGGCAGCTGCCCTGCACGGCAGCGAGCTGAGGAGTTTGACATGTCCCCCTACCCTCCCTCCATCGGCTTAGTGCTATTTGAACCAAAGCTTTTTGCTCACAAGTCTGCCCGTCATGTTTCGCAGGTTTGTCAAGGTTTGTCTGAAGAAGGATTATAAATTTTTCATGGGAAACTCTGCACGGTGCGTTCAGTGAGATGGCATCGGACAGCGAGGTAAAAACTCTGCTGAACTTTGTTAACCTGGCTTCGAGCGACATCAAAGCGGCTCTGGATAAATCAGCTCCTTGTCGCCGGTCAGTTGACCACAGAAAATACTTGCAGAAGCAGCTCAAGCGGTTTTCTCAGAAGTACTCACGGATCCCCCGGTGTCACCCCAGCAAACCCCCTGAGTGCGGCTGGCGCAGGGCGGCAGAGGAGCGGGCTCGCGGCGCCCAGCCCGAGGCACCTGAGCCCAGCTCCCACGGCGGGGCTGCCGCCGAGAAGGTGCTGCAGATAGCCGAGGCAGAGGAGAGCCTCACCGGGGAACGGGCTCTGCAGGAACAAAAACCCGAGGCTACCCGACCGGACCAGGTGCCCATGAGGAAGCGGCAGCTCCCCGCCTCCTTCTGGGAAGAGCCACGGCCGGCACAGAGCCTGACGCCCAGAGCCTTTCCTGCTAGCCCCGAGGGGCTGCAAGTCCCCAGAGACCCTCCTCCCTACGAGGGGAAGAAAAGCCGAAGGAGCCCGGACGCTGCAGGCCCGGAGAGCCCTCCTGACACCGCGCCCCATGCCGGGGAGAAGGAGCCTGCCAGGGCCCTCTCGGGCCGAGTGGGCGCTTGGACCTGCTGCCCCTTTCCCTGCCCCGGGCCAGGGGTGTACCAGCCCCCGCTGCCCCCGTCGCCCTTCCCGGGGCTGGGGCTGTGGAGGAAGAGTGCGGCCACGCTGCCGGCGGAGGTGCCGCACTTCGGCAAGGAGGCCGATGGCCCGGGGCAGAAACTCTACAGGCCCATGGTTCTGAAACCCATCCCCACTAAGCCCGCCATCCCCCCACCCATCTTCAATGTTTTTGGCTATCTTTAGCGGGGCGGGTGTCGGAGTCACGCCGAGCACGACAGGCCCCGAGGGGGATTTGCAAAGCCCGGTGAGCTCTCGGGCCCGAGCTGCTGGCAGCGCGGAGCGGCAGGCCAGGAGGCCGGCGATCACACCCTCGTGGGCGGGCTGGAGGGAACAGTAACTGCTGCGAACGTACTGGGGCTGCGCTCTGCCCTCCGTGCACGGCGGTAAATGGGGAATAAAACTTGCGAAGCCGGTGGCACGGAGCATGAGGCACACCAGGTCTCTTTCATCGACGGGCATTGTCTGAGCCGCGGCGAGCGGGGCTGCGGGCCATTCACAGACGCACTTGTAACACCTAGGAGACCTCCTCCACGTGGGAACATCTTTCTGGGGCTGCCCTGCGGCAGCAACAGTGAAATGGAATGAATTAAATGCATTCAAAGAGTTTTTGTACTTTAAAGTAATTCCAGAGAAGTCAAGATATTCAGGTCATTTCGTTTTGTATGCGAGAGACTGGAAGGATGGTGTATATATATATATATATATATATACCACTTGTGATTGATTTAAGCTCTTGCTTTATGTAAATACTGAGAGAATTAAAAGAAAAAAATAAGGGAAGAAATAAGGTAATTTCATTTTGGTGATTCTGCAAATGCAGTCTTAGTTTTGCCCCACTTTTTGGATCGACATGGTAGGGAGATACGTTGGCTGAAATCTCTGCCTATTCAGGTTGATACAAATCAGAAGTAATTCTTCCAGGGCTTGGATATTAGCTAGTGCAAAGCTGGTGCAAATGGAAGCAGGATGAATTTCCACATCAGGAATTGCTCTGCATCAACAGAAAAAATGAGGAATCATATTAGTTTAATACAAAACCATTAGGAGTGATGGAAGAAAAAAAAGTAAAAAGACTGTCTTGATTTCTGGCTGAGAGATTTCTTTTATTTTGCCTGATTTTAAGATGTTATCACAAGACTTGGCTGTAAATGTTTTGCCTAGCATTTTCCTAATTTTTTAAACAAGATGGCATTGGAGAATTTATTAGGAAGTGTTTTTAAGTTAGGTTTCTCTTAAACCCCTGGAGAAAGTGGTACTGAGACACAGAATATGAGATATGAGATACTGCAGGTGTATGTATCTATTTGGCTATACTGCAGTAAAACACTGAAGTTGAGAGAAGTACATTTTGGGCCAAAGAATGGACACCTGTGATCTCCAGGGCCCAAACCTGCTGTTGCTGAAGCTAATGGGAACTTCTCCCAGGACTCAATAAAAAGGGGCTTTGATTGGTGTGATCTATGACTAGCATAGCTCTCTATGATTCCTGATGTCTTTACAAGGGAAGACCAGAAAATGCTTTATTTGAGTGCATTGCAGTAATCTAAAAAAATATATAATCTATAACAATTATAGAGTATCATTTGCTATCTTCTGATGTCCTTGGTTATATAATACCAAGGTTGCAACTTTTATTAGGATGTGAACTCCCACTGGGATTATCTCAGTTGGTCAGAGCCTGGTGCTAATAATGCCAAGGTTGTGGATTTGATCCCTCTATGGGCCATTCATTAGGAGTTGGACTTGATGATCCTTGTGGTTCCCTTCCAACGTAAAATATTTTGTGATTCTACTCCCAAGCTAAAAGTGGTTGACTCCTTCCTCAAACCTCACATATCCCAGCAATATTCATTTTTATAGAAACAATGTCTGTAATGTGTTTGTAGTGCAGGAGAACAGCAGAAACAGAGATGGCTTTCAAGGCTTTCTCCCTGCTGTGGCACTTGATATGTATAAGCCAGTATAGACTGTAGGAGAGAGAGCAAGAAATGTCTTTGGTAGCATGCAACTGAATGCAAGGTGTGAGGTGCTAAAGAGCTAATCTGGGGGTTAAAAATGTCAAGTTAGCTCTTGATCCAGAAGTGAAGATAGGAACAAACTTAGATGGCTTTCCCTTTTTTGGAAAAAATTCATGAGGAAACTCTGTCCCTCTCCAAAAGGAATGTAACAGAAACCAGAGCCATTGAAGTTAAACGTAGGAGAACAAGGGCTTTTAATTTACAGACCTACGGGTAAGGAATTTTTTTCCATGGAAATGGGGAGCTTTTCTGACATCAATAGCTCTGTGTCACTCCTGTAATGCAGATGCAGCCACATGTTGAACTCTGTCTCAATACTATCAATGCAGAGCAGCCTCCTTGGTATTGGTCTGGATTTCCATTTGGGTGGCCAGTATTGCAGTAGTTGTTGTGCTCAAGTGTTCCTCCTTGAGTTCATTAGGGAAATTTCAAAGTTCTGTGGGTCACACCAGAATAAGGATTTCTATAAAAATTAAAATAATAATAATAATAATGATAATAATAATAATAATAATAATAATAATAATACTTAATAATACAATAAAATACTTGGCAAAATGGATAGCCTCTGTATAAATTTTATTTCTGAAGAAATCCCGAGAAACAGGAGTTGAAACCAAGTTTCTATCTTTTGAATATTAAATTCCTGGTTTTCTTTTTTCCTTCTTTTAAACTCTTTCTTATTTGAATGTATATTGCTGCACATTTTCCCTGTAGTAGAATAGTGGGTTTTAAAGTTGTGATGAAGGATTGAATGAGACTATTCTAAATGACCTCTGACTCTACACTCAGATTTAAACTAATGTTACTTTTTCAAAATCCATTGTGACATGGAAGCTCCCCCCTCAGCCCGAGGCAGGCAGTGGACTTGGTTGGGGCTTTGAACTGGAGCAGCAGTGAAGTAAAACACAAATGAACAGAAGACAATTGTTAAGTATATTCAAAATCCCTGAATGGGAATGTATGAGACTTTCCAAAAGGTTTGCAAATAATAGCAACTCTGTCTCCTCTCTAGCAATACTTACTGTTCTCTCATCCCTGAGATTACAACAGAATTATTAATTGTTCAAGCTTGGGTTGATTCAGAATTTTCCTGGATATTTTTGTGTTTGGTTGGTCAATGCTTGATGTTGCTATTCAGGACAGCTGATAGTCCTTAAGAATCTACTTGTTTATTCATACTTTGTTTGAAAAATGGAAACATAACATTTGAGAGCTGCTATTTACTAGAACAGCGCAGATTTAAACTTTTAAAAACACAATAGCTTTTATAAATAATGAGAAGGGAGAAGTAAATGAAAAAACTTTCATACGAAATGAAATTTTAAAAAGTGCACGAGAACATCAAGTGAATTGCACGTTGCAGTAAAAAGAAAAAAAAGTACAGTAACCTGGTCATGAAATATTCCTAGAACATTTCACATAAAGTCATCATCTCTGAAGGAGTCTAACTGTCACACTCAGTAAAACAAGTTGCTTTACCTTGCACTAGAATTACCTATCTCTTGCAAAGCCTGACTTGCCTAGGTTTTAGAAGATTTTTCTTTTCACAGTAACTTGTAGATAGATGCATTAAAGGCACATTGAATTTGTGCAGATTCAGTACTGTGCACAAAATAGTATGTCAGTGACTAGAGTGGAGAGGTAGTGGGCTCCATTTCAGTGCAAATAAATGTACACTGAGTGTGTGAAGGTTTGCTTTAAAGATCAAGCAGATAGGACTCAATAACACTGTAATTACCAGACTTCCCCTCTAACAGATAGACTCTTCTCACCTCAGTTTCTGTGTGCAGCAGGCACTTTTCCTTCCCACAGTTGTGTTATGTTCCCATCAGACCAGTGCTCCCTGGCTCAGTGACTCCTGCTCAGGACAGATTGTTTACAGCAACCAGGACATGAGTCTCCCAATAGAAATGAAGGTCTCTTGGTTGAAAGAAGAAATGGGCTTTCCATATTTATCCCATTCAAACCCAGTTTTGTCTTCTTCAAGGACATAAAAAGAAATTGCTACTTGCTAGACTTCTATGGACACAAAAATGTTGGCTCAGGGGAAATTCCCAGTTTGGGATAACGATGAAATTCCAGTTCTGGAGTTATCCATGTACTTGGTGATTGTGAACCCTTCTACCTGCCAGGGTCTTCAGGGCTGTCACTGCACACCAAACTCTGAGGTGGTCTCCACCAAGCTCTCTGCAACTCTGCTTTGTTACACTTACTTGATTTCAAGGACTTCTGATTTACATCAATGTAAGATTCAGACCTCTGTTGCTCAGCCCCAGAAAGTGAGAGATGCATGAACTCCACAGTGATTTTCTGTCTCTCCAGGTACTGCTTACCAATACTGGCAGAACTGATATAGTAATTTTTTTGTTCCTTTTCTCTCCACCCAATGTATTTCTAACCTGAACCAGTTCCCTGTTCACAATGCAGGAGACAAGGGAGTAGATCTGAAACTGGCAGTAAAGGAAGTTATTGGATGAAATTTCACCAGTGGAGAAATCTCACCTGACTTTCCAAAACTTTACATGATCAGTGTTCAGTGTGAATTGAAACTTGTTGGTTTTTCAATTTTTGCATTTACAAAGGAGACAGCAGTGGACAGAGTAAGCAATCCTGTGACCAATCCTTGTTCTGCTCACATCCTGTCCCACGAGTGATGAACACATATCACACAAAGTCATCACTGTCTGTGTGCCCAGACAGATTGTATTACTTGTTTTTGTGCAACACACTTTAGTCCTGTGTTAAGGTATAAAACTCCACACAAATAAAACTGAGTGCAATGTATTTTCCCTACTTAGATTTCTATCGTATTCCATGGATGGTATGCAGACCAACAAACATAACCAGATCTATAAAGTCTCTGGTGGGGAACCAACCAGACCATGGTGCACAGCTCCTCTCTCACCTAAGGTAAGGAGTGTGCTTCTAGCATAAGATCTGCAAAGATATAGTTCCAAATTTAGTTTCTTCCATTCTCTCTTAGGTGCCTAGTGAGGAATAAAGCAGTCATCAAAGCAATTCAGCAAGTCACACCTGTCAAGTGATCTGTAGTCACTGCCAATAACTGTTCATGGGCTCCTTGGCCTCCCCAGCTGTGAGGGAATGTGACTTGTTGAAAACTTCAATAAAAGAATTTCACGGACAATTATAGTGGTTCAGAAGATAGATGGTGACTTGTTAAGCTGCCATAAATCAGTTGTGGATCTGAGCTCTAAATAGGTGACCTAATTTTCAAAGAAGCTGAGATAATAACTTTTGTCAGTGTCAAAGGAAGCTAATAGATACTTCAAACTTCCAAAGTCAGAAAATTCAGGGCTAAATTCTGAGATTTTTAATCTGCATCAGTAATATCTGATACTGAATATGATTCACCTGGTGTAAATGCAACAACACCTGGTGCATTATTTAGGCACCTGAATAAGGATTTGGAAACTTAATTCTGGGTATTAATTTCCATAAATTTTGCAGTTTGAATTCCATAATTTTGAAATAATTTCTCTTACTTTCAATTGTGGTATTGTTACAGCCACAGAGGTCCAAGAAGGTCGGAGAGGCTTGGCTTTGTAGAGATAAGATCTTCTGTGGGAGGAAGAGAATAAGTTGGTTCAGCAGTGTTGCCTCTCTCCTTCACATCACTCTCTGTTCCTGCTCCTCTAGGGCTTTGTTCTGTTCTGACAGCAGCTTCATGAAAGCATAAACCTACTGTTTACAGTGCAGCTACTTCCAATTTACACCAAAAAAAAAGAGATCTCAGGGTTGCTTTCAAATCCCTAGTCTAGGAAATTCTCTCAACCAAAATTTCACTTACTTCCTATTGCAAATATAATAAAGAATGAACTGTATTCATCATGTGCAAATATAATTCTTCCATTCTCCTTAAATAAACCTTTCATTGACTTTTAAAGGATTCAGCATTTCTGGATTTCAGTCTATTAAAGAGTTCTGAGATTTGAAGATTCAGAAATCAAGTACTCAATAATAAAGTTACAAAAAAAGAAGTAAAAGTGTTAGCAAGGTGGTGTCAAAATATCAGAGAATTAGCAATCAACACACTCAGCAGAAATCCAAACAATAGAATAGAAACTACAATAAAAATCTCAGTCAGTGAAGGTAATGTGGTTGTTTTCCCAAATATGTTGATTCTTGACAAGTTCTGAATTGTGACCACACAAGGATGCTAAGCTCCACCACAGCTTCAGGACACGAGTTCCTCACTGATACTTGCTTCAGCACTACTCATTTGTGTCAGAGTTGGCTTTCCTTTCTTCTTCTTTGCAGAATGAGGTCTGAGGTGAATCGTGTGTATTTTCTCTTGAAAAACCTAACAGCAATCTCCTGTGTTAGCTGTCTCCTCCATTTTCTTCTCACTCATGCTTCAAAAGCACATTTCTCTTGGATTAGTCATGGGAGGGTGCTTGACCAAGCCAGCAGCAATTCCTGCCTGGCGTGCAACTGTGCCACGGTGGTGAGGCCGGGTGTCACGCCGGGAGGCTGCTGCATATCCAGCCTGCTTGGGGTCACTGTGAGTAATCGTGCTGTAAGTACCGGATCAGTCTGTCTGGGAGGGGCAGCGTGTCAAGGAGTTTAATGCGGTTTCTTCCAACCAGGCTCCGCACCTTGATGCGGCAAAGATGGGACAGAGGTCGTGGAGGTTCTGAAAGACAGGCGAGTCAGAAACATGAGCAGAACAGGTTTTAACTTGAGGGACTTGAGCTCATCTTGGGCAGGACAGTGTCAGGAGGAAAATGGGAGAAAGAAGAATGAAAAAAGGCTTGTTTTGTGTAATGAAATTATAATATATCTAGGATTGGTAGCAGAGCATCTATTCTAAAGCATGACATGGGGAAGGGTTGTGGGGCTGGAGGACAGGGTGCTGTACCCATCTCAGCTACAGAATGGGCTTTCTAGGAGGATTTAAACAAGCCTCTTCAAAGTGTTCAGCCTTCCCACTGAGAATAAATGCAATTGGTACCAAATTTAGCTTGGTGCCAGAAAACTGATTCTGATAATATCTATGAAAGACTTTATCCTGAGGGAAAGTATATTAGGAGAGTGGAATATTAATAAAGGCTTTAAAGGCCACTGGTGCCTGCTAGGCTGCTGTGGAGATGGCTGCGGTTCCCATGTGTCCTGATCTGACTGAACCTCAGCTACATCCAAAAGGGGTTTTCTGCACTGCTATGCTCATTCGCCATGGGCCAGATCAATGGCTGGTGTGCATTTCACACTCTAGGACCAGTGACACACCAGAAATTTCTGACCCTCATACCTGGTCAGTCACAGCAGAGAAATCCTTTCAAGTTTATGGGATGAATATTAAGAGATGGTGACTGAGGTTTTGAATCCAAAAGTGGGACTATTTGTGTCAGATTCTCTTCTGGGAGACCATACCTGCTTTTTCTTTAATGACAGCCCAGTCCTCATAGCTGTCAATATGCTCCTTGAGCCGGGAACAGAGCTGCACATTACCCACATAATCCAGAAGAACATCGATGATCGGCCCAGCCCAGCGACTTATCTCTGGAGTAGACACCATTTCACAAAACTTCAAGGAAAAACAGATTGACTGCCTTCAGTGGGACATAAATACTCTTGTGGAAACGGCAATTGTAATATCCCTGGCAGCCCTGTAATACCCCACTTCTACCATCTGTGAGGCCAGTCACCAGTTCAAGGTGAGAGCATTCACAGAGCTGTTTGCTACTCTTCTGACACCTATTTTTCACTGAACATCATCACCATGTAATGTTTCCCAGGATGGCTAGAGACAGTGATGTCAGAAGGATCATGGTGGACAACCCAGAGCTTCCTACCTTGGCTGCTTACAGGAAGTGCAGTTTCGTACATCTGGCTGGCATTCTCCAGTGCATGTGTCATTGCCATGACTGGGCACCTGCACCACCACCTCCTTGCAGTAACTGCTTTAGTAGAGTTGAAATGAGGACACGTGTAGGGCCATAAAACACTAGTTCTCACTTGCTCTCTGCTTGTGTCCACCAGAGACCTTGCCTGCCTTTTTCTCTCTCCTCTTCAGAAGCTCAGCTTACAAAAACATCTTCTGGAATAAACCCGTTTCAAAACACATTGCAGGAAAATAAGCATAGCAAAATAAAGGAAAACAGTGCAAAACTGCAACACCAGGCAGTGGGATTGACTCAGGGACAAGGTGGCTCTGAGCCTGTGTTCTCAGCAGAAACCCGAATGCCCTCTCGTGGCAGTATGGTACTGCTGTCCATCCCCACCTTCCTGGGATCAACAGCAGTTCTGGAAACGTGGAGGAGTCAGCAACCATTTTAATGTGCTCACTTTCTCCAGGACACATTAATTTAGTAGCATCAGTTATGATTTATATTTGTGCATTTTCCAAATCCAGTTACAGTAGTTCATAACCTCCATGAAGACTAATAATTCAGATTTATTATCTGACATAATCGTACACAAGAAAATAGAAAAAAAATTCCTTTGTGTGGAGAAGGCTGTAGTTTCATATAATCCTCTGTATTTCAGAATATAAACCATTTCATAGCTATATGGAGCTGCCACATGAACCTCACTTATTAGCCAAAACCCTAGGAGTAAAAGCAAATTAAAAACATTATTAGAGGGAAGGGATTACTTTTTGTTTTTCTTTTTCTGTGTGCATCTGTCCTCACTTGCTTTCTCTCTGGGCACAGATAAAATTTTAGACAGGTTTTGCTATCTCTGCCTCATGTGATGCAGCCTTTGAGGCACTGACTCTTTGTGAGTGACCTAGTATTTTCTTAGGCAATAGTGTCAGGTGAGATCCAGAAGGAACTGGTTTTGAGTGGCTAGGATACTGTAGAGGGCTACAGATAAACCCTCTTTACTTATCTTGGAATTCCATCTCTCTGTTCACTGAATGTGCTACCTTATCACAGATCAAGAACTAGAGATTATAATTTTATAATTTTTTCTTTGACAAAAACATATGGTATCCTGGAGGAATTTTGTTGTGACAAAGGCTCTTGAGGGTAAAGCCCTGTTTAGGATAAGAGATTATTGTGATGGACTCTTCAAATTCTCTCTATAAGATTTTCTTTTTGGTTGTTTTTTTTTTTCCCCACATATGTTACTGGAGAGTAAAGTCTTTTGGAAGACAGGACTGATAAAAAGATCAAGATTTCCTAGGATCTTTTCATGTTTTCCTTTATTCTTTCCACCACCAAAGAACATATATTGGTAACCATACCTTTGGGATTCTTCTGAATCCCTCAAAGCCACTCTTAAACTAGATAGAAGCTGATTGATTTCTTCCCCGATTCTTTGCAAAATAGAAAAACTGTCATGTTGAGATTTCATTTTTGTGTAACATGTTGAAAGACAGCAAATTTTGAGTGTAGCATTAGGTTTTGAGATACTTTGGAAGGAGAGAACATACAGAAATCAGAAAAAGTATAATCTGAGATTCTGCAAAGTCCTTTAAGGGATTGAGAATCACATTCCAGCCCAATGGAAGCTGAGCTCAGCTGCATTTTAAAAAGGATTACAAAGATACATGTACAAAAATGTAGATATCTAAAGCCTACATGTGGCTTTAAAAATATGAAATCATGGACCTAAATCTCCTAATCCCTTGAGAAAATTTCAATTATAACTCAGTTACATAGCTAATGTAATAATATATGCTCTCTCTCCATGACTGTTTATCCAGTAGACTCAGAAATTACAGTTGTTCACATTCACTAGTTCACCTTCACGGAGTGAAGCTCTAGACTGTTTTCATGTAACCAGTAGCTAACATTCTGTATCAGACTAAACAAATCCTACCGGGCAAGTTGAAAAAGAAGGTTTCTACCATCCATATGCTATTATCCATACATTTTTTCAGGAAAATATGCCTCACTCCTGGCACCTCAAGTCCAGAGGAAAAGAGCATTGTAGAACTGTTGGTGAGACTGCCAAGATGGCTAAAATTCACAGTAAATTCAAGCTCCAGCTACAGAGGCAGTTGGCAGTTGGGTTTTTTTCTGTAAAAAAAGTACGGATAGTGGCATTTTCTCTCACTAAGAAGTTGGAAGGAAAAATACACCAAAGTTGTCAAAACCCACTGATAGGACATGTCCTCAGAAGTCCCATAGGTAGACTAGGCAGTGCTTACTTGTACTACAGTTGGCTCCCTGGTCATCTGAGGATCGTTGAGTCTTTCCCGCCTGTAATTCAATGCAGGGTGTGGGCCATTTCCATACTGACACTCAAAACAGGAGCTGGCATCACAGCCCAGATCCAGGAGATACTTTAGCACAGAAAGGTACTTCATTGAAAACATGATGGTAGCTGGAAATGTGGTGGGATGACTCGATATATAGGCATCAATGTTTGCCCCATGGTCAAGAAGAAGTTTCATGGTCTTCAGGCAGCCATGGCGGATGGAGATGAGTAATGGGTTGATGAGGTCAACATTGGGGCTGGCTCCGGCTTGCAGCAGCAGCTCTGTGGCATAGATATTGTTGTTAAAAACAGCGAAATAGAGTGGGGTGGTGCGTCTGTCCTCGTAAAGGCAGGAGCGTTCATCAGAGAGGGCAGCGTTGACCTCATAGCCAGCATCGATCAGCTCTTCCAAGATATCGTCATTGTTGCGTTCGGCTGCTAAGTGCAGGGGGCTGATGCCGCTGCGCTTGACACGGGTGCGGCTGGTCACAGGGATCAGCATGGAGACAATCCTGCCGAGGGAGACTCAGTGAGCATCAGGGAGCTCCAGGGCATCCACAACCTTGCAGCAAGTCATAGCTTTATGATTGTACCCGTGAGACAGAGCCTGCTTACTCAGGCACAGGAACAACTCATGGAAACCAGAGTGCAAACCTCAAACCTGTCAGCAACTCCCTGTGCACCTGTCTTGCCAAAAACGTGAGTTGTGTGACCTTCCCCTTTCATGAAGGAGCACTTTTTTTTGAGATTATCACCCAGTTTCTGTGATTAAATGGCAGCTATGGGGCAGTTACAATGGAAGAAATGACATGGTAGCTCTCACCCACCCTGTTGTAACTTCTCTTAGATTCCACAGCCCAAATGGCAGATAACCAGCCAGGAACTACCAGATATTCTGCACCTTCATCATAATGCTGTGGGTAGGACTGGAGGAAAAGGTGCACAGCCTCCAGCCTGAGGCACCAGCAGAGAGAATGCATCTCCCCTTCACAAGGTTTGCTTTACTGCTCAGCAGAGAAGGGTGCCAACACAAAGTGCTGGCAGATCCTGTGGGTCACAGCCTTGACACAGGCTTGACACCAGACAGGGGATGCAACCCCATGTTTACTGGACTGAGCTAGGATAAACTACAGATTTTGTTCCCAGGCTGTCCCTGTTAGATTTTACAATTCAGTTATTGCACTCCATTGATCCCTATCCTTATGCCTCCACTGGGCGGCTTTTGCCTATGGCAAATTCATGGGGCTACTAATGTCAATTCCAGATCATGGGAAGCCTAAAAGACAATCAGTAAAAGGGAGAAAAAGAAGTAAAAATATTTTCCAGGCTGGTTTCCATATTTCAGCTGAGGGAGAAAAAATGTGCATCAAAGTCTTAAAGCCCAGTAATGAGGGATTGCTATTGGAAAATGTTATGTGGCCTTGAACACAACTACATAAATCAAGCTGCTATAATATGTAATATGAATTTCAAATATTGGGTGCACAGAAGCCCTGCAGTCACAAATGCATCATCATTTTTATGCTTTCACAGGTGTCAACGGAGCTGCATGACCAACCTCATGGGTTAAACCTTCATTTCCTGCTCATAAAATTAGGTTGATATAGCCAAGGCTCAGGGTTGATTCTGTAGATATAGACAAATCAACTCAAGCTACTTTCAGAAAGAGCCTAGGGATCATGCAACCGGAGTCTGCCTGCTGTGTCAGGAGGTGCCCACACTCCCTTTGCAATGTCTGTGTTGAGGGAGATAACTTAAATAGAAACTTGTGTGAGCTGGAAAGCCAAGCACCTTCTCTGCCTCTTTTCCTCCCATGCAGAGTTTACCTAGCAGTAAACAACTCTGGTGACACACAAGCATGCAAACCTCAGTTTCCTAACATGTAGTGTGTCTCCTTTAAAATGCTGCATAGCTTCATCTTGACTGCAATGGCTGGTCCCAACACTGAGCCCTCAAACATATATTTACATAATGAACTAAGCCAGTAAAACCTTTGTCTGTCATGATTTTGTGATCCTGTGAAAGACTGAGCCCCCAACACTCTCAGGAGCTGAAATAAGTGTTGAAGATGCATAGTATTTTACAGGATTCTGTTCCTATTTACCTGATGGACTGTTGATGTCTCCAAGTTACTTCTACATCTCATTTTTAAACAAAAAGGCTTTTAAAATTATGTAAATATCTTGGGAAATTAAGCACTTTTTTTTTTTTTTTTCTCCAAGCAGTTGCACTAATTTTCTAGCACTGTGACACTTGCCAGGGAGAGGAGGTTTGGGTGCTGGTGAGCTGGCAACTTCCCACCCTCAGCAAATGTTCTGTAAGAGCCTAATAACAAAAAGGGCACAGAGCACTGTGAGGACACTACGCCAAGTACCAGCATTACTCATCCCATGATCAAATGTTTTGAAGATTTGATGGTCTGTTTTGTTCTTTCCCTCCAGCATCTGTGCTTCAGCCAGCTCCTCACATCTGAGTTAAAGAGGCACTGCATCATTTCTAACTGCAAGAGAAACTTGAACCTCACTGAATGGGTGCCATGCTGAGGCTCTGCATCCAAATGCTGCCATGTTGTAGAGCTCAGTACAGTCCCTGTACCGCACATTTATTTTGGTATGACAAGCAGGAAGCATCAAATTTTTATGAGTTTAATTGTGTAGCTTGAACCTGTGTCTCTTTCTCACCCTCCAGAGTGGGTCAGTTCACTAATATGGTGCCTCTGGAGCATTTCCTCTTTCTCTAGAGGGAGAATGCAACTCAAGTGAAGGCAGCCAAGGGCAGAAAAGTGAGACCATATCCCATGTCTGTCACAGGGACGAGTTTTATGTACAGTTTTTAAATAGTGCCAAGATTTCCCTAATCCCTGACACCTGCTTCTGTGTTTTCTATTTGTTAGAGGTTATATGGAGGAGGAGAAGGTGGAGCATCCTTAGTACAAGCACACCAAGAGCTTACTGAATTGTATTTACTTAATAAATCTGCTCGCACTTCACAAAGTCTTCCCTTCTCAACATCTCAGTTCTAAGGGGGAAAGAGTTAAATGACTGCGTGTGATTGTACTACAGCTTATGAGATTACTCTTACGAATTTCAGGTCAGTATTGACAAGGTGTCATTTAAAATAAACAAACACCAAGCAACAAGAGTTGACAGTTGAGCCCTGGGACCACATTCTTGGCTTTTTGATAGTAGGGAGCCTTCTTGCTCTGGCAAAAAGTTGAAGTGTGGAATTCTTGCAGAATTACATACTAAATCTGCAGGAATACAGAGGTCACCACGAAGGGTGTTATTTTACTGAATACTAGGGGAATTGAGAATGACCAGCCAAATGGGCTAAAGTTTTGTCATTTAGATAAATATTTATAAGAGAATATATTTTTCTTTTGTTTTTCTTTTCTACTTAGTTTGCAGTAGTTGTGCACAAAATTTGTGCTCTTCTACAAGTGAAGGAAGGCATTGGTTGAACTGAATTGTGGTCTCATTTGTGCTGCTGGTTGTTGGGAGTAATAGGTATGAGCCCTGAATCAGGCCCTTGCTTTCATAACCCAGAGGTGAATGCAGGTTGTGGAGTTCCCATGTAAATTTTTCAGGTCCCTCCCCTGAGGGAGGGCCCATACTCAATATACAAACTGGATTCAGATCAACTTACTGTACTTTCTGATAAACTTTTTAGAAATTGAACAACTGAAGCTGAGTTCTGTCTCTCACACAAAAAAAATGACTTGATAACTCAAACCCTGAAGAAAATTTTGAATCATACTTATGCTAGTCAGTGCAGGGCATTCATGTCCATGTGTAATTGTATAAACCTGTTACATAAATTGACACTGAACTGCCCTCTAGAATACACAGCTTGCACAAGGAACGAGACCTACTCCAGCAACAGAAAATTAATATCCTCAAGTCTGTCAAAGTGATTTTAGAAACTTAATTGGCATTCCCAAGCAAATCTAAATGCTCAAAAAAACTCTAGGGGAAGGTGTTAAAGGCTTTTATTCCTCAGATACTGTGAAAAATGTAGGAATCCACTTGAGCAGTTCTCTGCAAAGAAAGCTGTACTGTCCAGAAACAGGCACTGCAGTTGGACAGACACACTCATTTGCCTGTTGTAGAAATATTTTGGTAGAAACTGTGATAGTCAGAAGAGTCTTCTATAGTCACCAAAGGGATCTGTTACTGCAATGAAAAATTGGCTGTGGGTCACTCACTCTTCCATCAGTGAGGGATTCAAAGCAGGAACTAAAAGTTGCTCTAGGTTCAGAAGTAAGTGCTATGGAGTTCAGACTCAGAAGCATGCTGCAATGTCCCAGGTTACTACCTACATGACAGTGCAACATCCCATTCCCAGACAGCATCTTCTAAATTGACATTCTTTATCACAGACTATAGTTTGTCACTTTCCTAGAAAAATTTCTCAGAGAACTGGTAATTCTACCTGATTTCTGCTTATTTTTTCCACTAGTTACTTTTCTCCCTGCTTAAAAAATATGCTCAGCTCTATCCCAAACACATTTAATTTCAGAAGGAAAACAGTAGGTCTTTTTATGAATTTGTCTGTTATGATTAAGAGTTATTTAATCACTCACTAATGAAACATATTTTCCAGACCATGAGAAATTCTTGTCCTTCTTTTCTGAAGACTTTACAATTTCCTGAAAGGCTTCTGAAAGGAAGGGTATCAAAACTGGACACCATATTCTAGCGACAATCTCACTAATGCCCTAGAGATTCACTTAACCACTTGCTGCTGTCAGCAACTGAATTATTGTTATTAAAATCTGAACACACCAGAGATGAATTCAGCATCTTCTGCTTGTGCAGAAGAATCACAATGGGCCCATGTAGGAAAATGACTGCAAACCATGCTGCAAAAGCTATTAAGGACTGAGACTCCCCACCAATACTTTTTCTATTATATTTCAAGAATATTTTGAGGACTTGAGATTAATCCACCTCCAAGATACATGATATTATTTAGCTGTAATAAGTGATGTCTTGGTAAAATTAAAGGAATCTTTCACCCCACATTCCTGCTTACCCCATCCCATCCCATCCCAACCTCCCAACACACTCTCCAGTTTATAGTTTCTAGCCTGAGCTCTACAAGCAGAAAGCCCACTTCTCAGCTGTATCTGCCTAGCTTGCATTGCTCGGAATTAATTCTTGGACATTACATTCTCCTTTTTGTGAAGACTTTGGATTCCTGTCTCAAAGATGAAACCATGAAACTAACAAACTTACTCGCAAATGCCTTTTTTGGCTGCTATGTGAAGAGGTAGCAGGCCATCCTTATTGGCTTTGTTAGCATCTGCTCCTTGGGACAAAAGAAACTCCACAATAGGCACATGTCCATTTTTACAGGCTTCATAAAGAGCAGACGCCTTGTCACTGGCTTGTGTATTTATATCAGCACCTAGGAAGGAAGAAAACCTTTTAAAACCAAAAGGTTGGAATGAGATGGGAGGAACATACTTTGAATGAACATTTATATTTCCATGACACTGGAGCTATGAGGTGTGCTGGATGGGGATGTGAACACAGTCATATCAGTTATACAGCTTTATATCATAGATTTACATTGGTTTATAATATGATGGGAATTTTATGAGGGACAGTTTATCATGGGTGGCAACTATTAGATCCCAATCACGAATCCAGGCCCCGCTCAGCTGTAGCTCAAAGGTAAAAAAGAAATTTAAATGGGCTATTCTTTATATGGCATGGCCTTTTCTTCAAACACAGAAATTCTATTAATATTTATGTGTTTATGTGCATATGTACTATTCCTGAGCAGGAGTTTGGACTAGATTATCTCAATAAGTGCTCTCCAAAATTCTGTGGTATCTATTTATGCTATATGTTTATTTATATTTATATTTATCATTGATACTCTGTATATTCACACTACAAGCACTATACAGATTTATAGCATTTATACTAATTTTTAATTTTAGTATGTATTCAGGCTAAAATAATACTCTATAAAATGACATCTGCATGGTGCTGATTAACAATTCTACACAGGTTTTATTTGGGAGTGCCTTAATCAATGAATATTGCATTTCAAAACTCAGCACCCTAGGCCATATTTCTTCACTTCATGAGGGTTGGAGTTAGGTTTCAAATAGTAAGTTTTGCTACAAAAAAGATAAATATTATCAATTAATTCTAGATTATTTGGAAATTTCTTTCTTGAGCTCTAATGTGTATTTTGCTTAATAAATAACATCCAAGTATAAAAATAAATAATATGCAAGTATAAAGATAGTACTTTTTCACCATAAAAAATATGGAATCTAGCTTTTTCTGTTATGATATTTAAGGCCCTTAAGCCTGGGTTTTGGCTGTCATATACTGTACCATGGTGTTCTCAGGAAGGCTGCTCTGTGTATATCCTAAATGAGAATGACAGTTCACTGGAGTTTTGCGTCTAAACTCCAATAAAGAAACTGATCAGTCTTCTGTTTGATCATGAAAACTCCCTGCCAGTGAGAACATTTCCCTGGGCTCTCACCCTAAGCTAAAACATCTGGGTTGTTTTTGGCCCTTTGAAGATGTTGTAGCTGGAAATATCTAGAGAATTATAGTGATAAAACATAACACAGGACTACATTCCTAATGAGAAAGAAACCCTTTTTATGAAGAAAATTGCTCATTATAAACAATGAATGAGATCATTCTTGGGATGCTCAGAGGAGATTTTCAGGGCTTGAAACAATTGGACAGTTTTATTGGATTTTTTCTTGTGTATTTTTCTCAAAATTGAACATTAAAGAAATCTTAATATCTATCTAATTTGGAACACAAATCACTTTCTGGCTTAGTTTCTTAAGTCATAGGCAGCATGATGGACTAACTGGTCATACAAAACTCTCTTGACGAGACTAGCCGGGCAGCGGAACACATTATTTGTTTCCCAACTCTCATATCTTTCTTAATCACACTAATTTTTTCAAAAGTTTTTCTTATCTTCATCACTGTTAAGCTCTTGTTTTGCAAGTGCAGGACAGAAGTCTTACCTACATTGAAAATATTAGTCCATTGTGAAAATAAAATATGCCTCAGAATAGTAGTGAAGTGAATTGTTCTTATTGTAAGGCTGTTTTACGTGAGTGGAGCAGTAAAAGATAAGTTTAGTGTAAATTACATTAAAATTTACTCTGTTTATATGTTTGAACATTTATACATAGGGAGAGTGAATCTGCTTTTATTTGATATAAACCCATAAACTCTACAGTAGTACTTTATTTTCAGAGGATACATTATGAGGACAGCCAACCTTGCCCATCACTGCACATGTTCGTGAGCAGATGGGGTTGGCTGATGTTCAACTTCTGCCATCTCTTACCACCTACAGCTCTTTTATGACTGACTGGATTTTAGGCTACATGTGTGCAGCAACATGGGTTTAGAAAGGTGTTAGGAAATGCAGTCAGACAGCACCACTTCCTAAAGTGGGTGACCATGAATGAATGCTGAAGAAGCACATGTGTCTAGAGCATGCTCTGTGAAAGACCCTACCCAGTTCCACCATTAGGAGCAACGGGGTTTTAGTGCCCCTGCAGACTTAGACTTGCCTCCAGAGACAGAAAAATTGAGTCAGGGAGAATTGCGGGGAAACTCTGAATTATTAAGAATTAAATTAATAGATGCATATAAGCTCACCACATCTTGCAAGGTATCTCAAAGCTTCCAACTGCCCACTCTCAGCTGCCACAAATAAGGAGGTGATTCCGTAGGCATTTGCTGACCCAATCTTGGCACCCCCTTTCACAAGGATGTCGATGATCTCCAGGTCGTTTCGGGAGACAGCCTCGTGGAGAGCGGTCCATCCTCGATTGCAGCGATGGTTGGTATCTGCATTGTACTGCACCAGCAGTCTTGCAGCCTCTGCATTCTTGCGCTCACAAGCTGTTTTAGAGAAAAGGGAAGAGATTAGGACAGGCTGTTGAATGTATTTTGGGTGTTGTGTATCCGTTTTATGCAGTCCAAGGCAATATAATACAAGTAGGCCGTAGTAAGACCAAAGATCCCTTTAGGTCTACATGAGAGCAAAGACTGCTGCCAAGTGACCTTATATGAGGCTCAGAAAGGATGTGGCAGTGAAGCCAGTCTTCAGCTGGACCTGAGTAAGTGTCCTGTGCAGGGGTTGTGCCAGCTCTGGTACTGGGGGTAATCTGGCCAAGCACATTAGTACCAACAGGAACCCACAGGGACAGTGAGGTGATGAGGTGCAGGAATTAGTTTATGAAGAACAAATATGTAACAGAAATCACATGACCTGAACACTTTCTTTCCAAATTTGTGCAAACTGACTCTTTATCTTACTGCCATGGATTGCAGACAAAGCTCCATGTAGACAAGAAAATAAAAAAAGCTCAAACCAACAGTTGTGTGAGTAAGCAGCACTTTCTCAATTTATAGTTCAATTAATAGTTCAGGACCATCCTGAGCTAAAAATAGTTTCTTAATAGAATTTTGTTGATTTTTATTCTACCAATTTGTACCATAGCTTTTTGAATTCCAAATCATGAGACTTCCCATGGACCTTAATGGCAGGACTCCAACCTAAAGGTACCCAGGATGAGTAGCTACATTGAAAAACCCCAATCAGCAAATGTTGTACAATGAACAGAACAGAAGCATATTTTTTCTCACAGAGGTTCCACCTTTTAGTTCTGATTCTTCCCTTGCAATAGCTCCATGGTGTTCTCCCCCATAAACAGGTGTCCCTCATATACTGAAAGCAACTATGTAATTAGGCATTTCTTTAACTATCTCTCCATAGCTCTGCAGAGTTTAATTTGCTTACATATGAGGGATGACTATTTTGTTGTCACAGTTTTTTTAACTCTTCTTTGTTGTTTTTGTTGTTGTTGGAGGATAGTATAGAAGATACTGCATCAAGGCTAGCCCATTCTTACTGTCAGTTCTTCTCTGGCTAAAGAGTGTTTTCATATCATTATTGTTGTGGTTGTTATTACTATGAGCACTACTGCTACTACTACTACTACTGCTACTACTACTACTACTACTACTGCTACTACTACTACTGCAGCCACTACTGTGTGTTTAATGCACAGCTGAACAGTTTTTCCCTGGTCAACTAAAAGCCAGAATTAAAAAAATAAAAAAATAAAAAAAAATAAAATAAAAAAAAATTAAAAAAAAAAAGCATTTTAAAAGCAGGTCTAATGCTAGGCATCCAAAGTTGGACGCAAGATTGGTGTTTTAACCTGTAATATGTGTTTTTAATGTTTTAGAGTGCTAAAAACTGTCATGGTGGGAGCAGAGGAGGCTGGACATGAAGATGTGAGAGGTCTCTTCTGAATGTTTGTGATATCATGGATATATTGCTGCTAAAAGAAGAAAGTGTTCTCTCCAACCATCATCAAAGTAATATGTCTGTGTAAAATACTTTATCTACCTCACTGAACTATTTATAAGTTTATGACTCTCCCATAGCACACAGCCTGGCCTTACCCACACAGTGTATGAATCACTGGCATGTCTACAGTTACTGTACTTGCTACTCAGGTCCTGCTGTTCAGCAAAGCACAGGTAGTCCCTCACTGCCCAACTTTCTGTAAGTTTAGGACAGTGCAGACAGCCAGTGCTTAGGGCCCCACTGAGAATCTCACCTCTCAGCCTCAGCACCCCATGACAGCCTGCACCCTGCAGGACAGCTGCTATTCCTGTCTCTCTTGAGGATCAGATAAAAGGCCATGCCATGGCAGGTCAGGCATAGGAGATAGAGGACTACCACAGGGAAGCAGAAAACAAGAGTTATTCACTGACTTTCAGCACCACATCCCAAGTGATCCTGCAGTTCTGCCTTGTGGTGCCAGCAGAGCTTGGCAGCCCTGCAAAAGCAGCTTCTCACCTTTATAGAGTGGTGTTTCCCTGGCCTTGTTGGAGATGTCGGGCTCAGCCCCAGCCTGCAGCAGGGTGAGCAGGCAGTCCAGGTTGCCCCGGCTGGTGGCCAGGTATAGAGCTGTCTCCTCATTGAGGGTGCGCTGGTCGATGGTGCCTGGGTACGCTGGGAAGGAATGGAGAGCCCAAAGTCATTGTGGCAAGGAGTGCACAAGTGTTTGCATCACCACCCTTCTAAATCCTTGAGGGTTTAAGTTTTTATTGTTTATTCATTTCCATAAACACTATAAGTTAGGAATATACTATAATGTTGCTATAACTCAGGCTGAGTATCGAAACCTGTCTTCAGTGTAGATTAAAATATTCAGCGTTGGCCAGTAGTGATGCAGAAAATTGTTGAGCCAAGTTGTTCTTCAGCTGTAGCTTGAAAACAAACTACAGTAATTAACTTCAAGCACCACAAAGAGATGCTGGGTTGGATTTCCCTCCAGGAAAAATTGGGGTTATTTCTGTCAGCTTGCAGCAGCCAAGCAGCTCATGACAGGAGAGAGCTCAGCTTCAAGGCCTGAGCATGAGAAATCCAGGGTTTGGCAGAATCTGTCCTGTATAACTTTCTCCCAAATATTCTAACTTTTAGAGGCTTCAGTCTGGAAACCTACTTCCCAAGAAAAGGTGAAATTAATATACAGGCAGGGAGGTTGGAGAGAAGCTTCATACACAGCTCCAGGCTAGGATTGAAATACTGCTAATTTGGCCTTTTAGTTTATTAATGTTCTTATTTTCCCTTTTGTAATGAGTTAGTTTTAATTTCACTGACCTTTTTGCAATAGGCTCAGGCATCCCACTTGGCCGTAGTATGCAGCTTCGTGGAGGGGTATCCAGCCATCCTTATTAGGTACAGAAAGGTTTTTTCCTGATTTCATCATGTTGCTTACTGCATTTTCATCTCCATCCCTGATTGCTGCCACTACAGGGTCAATTTCTCTTTAAAACAAAATGAAAACTTGGTTATTGCTTCCTTCATTACTGATGCAGCAACATCACTGTTTTTTTGCACAAAATGGTGAACCTCTGCAGCCTATATAGCACATGTTAGTACAGAGAGACACCACAGGTCCTGTAAAGGTAAAATTTGTCTTCTCTAATTTTGTCACTGTCAGCAAATCAGAAGAATCACTGTCTGGAGATATTGATTGCTTTCCTCAGAACGTAAGGAAACTAGGGGGGTGTAACTAATATCTGCCACAAACACTTATATTTTAGATGTCAGGAGGTGTGGAAGACTGGCTCTGACATTGCTCTATACACTGCAGTGTGTCCACAACTGTGACAATTGCGTCACCTCCCTATCCCATGTGGCATGGAGCTTCCATATGAGATCTTTTAAATAAGACCAACTTTGAAGAGAATTACCCCTGTTCACCCTTGAAGAAATTTTTAGATTTGATTTGCAGGTGCCTTGAACAGAAATTATCAATAAATCTTACTCTTGAATTTTAAAGATATTTCTTATTTCCTCATCCTATTTTCAGAATCTAGCCAGTCCACTTATGAAGAAGGGAGCTCTGGTTAGAGCATGTAAACACTGGGTGTTGGTCTTGGCTCTCCTTTCTTCATCCAATGAGGATGGAAAAAAATCCACCTACCCAGTCCCTCTGCTAGGCATGCATTCCACCCACTCCAGGCAGAAATCCATTTATCTGAGCTCTCTGAGTGTTTGCAGAGCAGGGCTGACCTGGGCACACCAATCCTACTGCAGAGCAAAGTGACAGCTCCTGTGAGTGTCCCCACACAGAGGGACTCCCAACACTGCCTGTCAGCCACTTTTTCGTTGGTCAGCAGCACCTGAACAGGATCTGCAATGCTCCTTCCAGCCCCTCTGAGGCTGCTGGTAACATGGCAGAGGTAGGAAGCAGGGGAGCTCGAACCCTGCAGCCAAGGCAGGCAGGACCCTTGTCTGTGGTAGGCGGCAGCTCTGTGCATACTGGTGGGCTGTGCCTTCCAGTGCTGGCATCTGCTTGGGCTCTGAGCTGTGCTGGGACACAAGGCAGGCACAGCTTTGTTACTATGATGCACTAAATGACTAAAATTCAACACAGCAAACACCACAATTTACCAATTCTAATGGGGACTTACAAAAAAATGAATGTGGGCTGTAGTTTCAGAGACACAAAACAAGAAGTTGCAGAAAGCACTGGAGCATTTGTGGTTTGAACTAGCTCTACAGAGAAAATCTTGTGGTCCTGTAGACAAAGAGATGCAGGAGAAAGGTGTGTGTCTCAGACTATTAGCATTGCCAGGGCAGGAATACAGCATGTGGTGGAGGTCATGCAGGCTATGATGATGGGAACGACTAGAAACTCCAATTATGACAAAAAGAAAGTCTAAAATACCACAACAGAGTGAGATCAGAGACAGAAAAGTATGGGCAGGTCAGCACAGGAGTCATAAAGCAGTATACTGGTGCAACCTCTGGATTTTGTGGGAGTTACAGGAACAGCACTGAACTCCATTGCCTTGTACAGGCTGGACACACCAACAGTCTGAAACTCACACAGGCCTCACTAACTTCAGTTTGCCTGAAGGAACACAATCAATGCCATAAACACTGATATTAGCACTGAAAGAAGTCGCCAAGCTGGTTTTCTGAGGAGAAATTCAGGGCCAGGAGTGGAACAGGTGATGTCAACACTTGTGCCAGAGAATGGGAAACATCACCATTTCCCAGGTGAAATAGTACTTGCTTCTTCTCTATAGCTGGAAGCAGTGATTTCCGGACAGTAGGGTCACAGAAATAGCAACACTGGAATGAGGAAAGATATGGGACGCAAGGGCAGGCATTTTGCCGGAGAAGATAACAGCTAGAACAGGCAGCTGCTGTCCTGGCCACAGCCTTCCCAGGAGGAATCGACTGACCTTCTGATAACTGCTGCCCAGATGTCCCAGGGACACTGCTCTATCTCCATACTGCTTACAGTACCCTGGGGACTAAACCCAAGTTTCCTAATTGAGTAATAGAATAAATAGGTTTTTAGACAGGTGTTTGAAACTGAGCATTTTGTTGAAGTCTGCTGACAGCAGCTATTGGCATTTTTGGCTGTGGGAGGAGGTGGTGGATCTTCATCTTTCAACACCTCTGCTGAGGCTGCTGAAACCATCTGTTGTTCTGTGCAAAGGCTCATGTTACACATGTAGGGCTGTGATCTCAGGATTTGGGCACATGATATAATTACTGGTGCTTAATGAATTACTGCATGCAAGGTGGGCCATGGCAGGAGTCTGAGCATGGGCTGGTTCACAGCAAATGCAAGGTAAATCACATTATCTGAGACCTCAGGGAAAGCAGAAGGGTACCTTGGATCTGTGCTGGGGTTAAAAATGTGTGAAGAATCAGTTTCTATTCTGCTTAAGCCCTCAGATGTTGAATGAAGCAAACTTCTGTCGAGTTCCTTGACCTTAAATGATTCCTGAGTAAGATGAGGGTGTTTACTGGACCATGCTGTGGATGCTTTAGCCAAGAAAATTCCAGATCAGAACAGAAGGTTCAATGAATCTCCATGTGAAATCCTTGTTTTCTGCCTGACGTACAGTTGGCTGTTATAAAAACCCACCACATTCTGCTGCCTGGATTTCATCAGATATAAAAAATGCAAGTATTAAAACTACAGAGGAAGTCTGAAGATATGATGAAATCTTAACCAAACTGGCAACTCAAAAGAATTACTGCATTTCAAAGACCAGGAGGCAAGAAAAATATTCCTTGCAGATGAGATGTACGGTGAGGTCAATTCTGAAGAAGAGGCTCAGTGGAGCACAGAAAGGTTCAAGAAGCTCCTTTTCCTTTTTTTTCCTGACAGCCTGGAGAGATGCAGGCAGGATGAAGGAACACCACTTCCCCAGGTGAAGCCAAGTATCACCCCTGCCTAGCTCTGAGACTAAGGCTATAAAAATGCCAGTCGTGCCATCATGCTCTCCTAGGACTTCACAGCTATATTTCTGCTCTACCTAGCAGCAGAGCAGGGCTAGTTTATCAGCCTTCTTGTATATTGAACTCTATGCAGCTACCTGATGGAGAAGAACAGTCTGCCCTCAAGTATTCTACTGCATCAAAGGGGCATGTAAGGAGTGCAGAGCACCTAGTGAGAGGATGTGATTTCAGTGTGGCCAAAAGGAGCTGGCACGTGACAGGGATGAGGCAGGCTTCATGTTGTAGCAGGAAGAGGCTTTCACAATGTCAGGGAGTGCAATGCCAGTGGAGGGCAAGGAACAGTCTGAATCAGCCAGGATGCAGGGGGAGATGGGGGAGATTGTAGAGGTGAGTGGATGAGAGGTGAAAGGAAGAAGAGTAGTGGAAGGGTAGTCACTTCACCTGAGCAGTGGGAGGGACTTGTAAAATGGATTAAACAAAATCTGAACTGAGTAGATAGAAAAGGTGGGGAGGTTTTTTTTCTGCAGGACATAGGGAAGTTCTGGCTGCAATACTTTCCTCTTGTGACCTGATAGCTAAAGGCAGGTGCATATGTCTGTTCTGCACTGCAGAAAGCTGTAATAAATCCATCATGGTCCACACATTCCACTACACACCGACACTGGGACAGAGTTTCGGCCACTGTGCTTTTCCCAACCATGACTGTGTTCAACTAAGCTTATTGGGAGCCTCTGTCAATAGCAAAACATGGCCAGGAGGATCAGTCAGTCAAGACAGTTTCCTCCTTGGACAAGTAAGCCCTCCTCAGTGTGATTGGACAGCACAGGTATGGCTGTGAACAGGCATGGCATCTTGGGAGCATCTATAAAATACTTATTTGGAGGACTGGACTTCTTCACTTTGTTTGCATACTGTGATACATTTTACTCCTACTTTTCCCCATTGCTGAACCCTGAACTTAATACCAATGTAGTTGCTATCAGAACTTGCCTGCCTCATCAACCCTGTTGATAAGTGAGCCAGCATATATAAAACAACTACAGTGCAGTCATCCCTTCCCTATTATCTTTGTCACCTCAGAGCTTGTGGCTGACCCAGAGTCCCCAGGACATGACCACTGGGGGGATGGAGAGAGATGAAGAGGGAGCAGAGAACAAGGAATATTTGAGGTGGGTCACTTTCATGAGCACAGGCACAGGTATGGCCTGGGGCAGTGAGGAGGTTGGGATGAAGAACAGCAGTGCAGCAGGGATGAGGTGCAGGTGTCAGTGAGACCTCCTCCAGATGAACACCACCTTTACCCCCCACCAGGCACCATCACCACCCAGAAGACATGTCTCAGGGAGAGAGTGGGTAGCAAGGCTTGTTTTGGTGGCAGGGGAAAGCAGGACAGGGAGAGAGAGAGGGAGGCACTTACACGGGCTGGGATGTGCTGCACAGGCTGCTGTCGTGCCTTCGCCTGAGCCCCCAGGCTGCCCCCGAGCCCGACGGCTGAGCACGGCCTGTCTGCTGGACTGCCAATCTGGAGTGCCGATGACATGAGTGAAACAAGGAGAAATACTCCGAGTAGGAGAAACAGGTCATGCTGAGGCAGAAACAGAGACACACATCCACAGAGACGGAGCGCGCGAGCCTGCCGCTCAGGGCTTTGAATAAAAGCAGATGGCCACGGCTTGCTCTGCACTGGATTCAGCTGCTCACTCGGCTCGAGTTTATTTTTGGCCCTCTGAGGAAGCGTCAGGGGATTCAAATGACCATATAAGACAACAGTGTGGTTAACCCTACCACCACCACACAGGAAGCAGGCACAAAGCGAGGTGAGGTGACATTCATCACCTCCAAAGTGCCATGCAAACAGGTCAGAGGCGGGGGCAGAGTGGGACCCAGAGCCACTGGATGTCAGCTCCATATCCATCTCTGCTCTCCCAGGTGGCAGAGGAGTTCAGCAATACCACAGATTTGGTGCTACAAGTTCCAAAGGTTTTCCCTCTGGTGAGAGGTCAAGCATGCTGGGCGCAGGCAGGACAGGTAACGCACAGACAGAACTGCTAATGCTGCTTTTTGCCAAAATAGCAGGTGTCAAAGGCCCTTCAACAAGGACAGGACCAAATAGTCAGGGAAGCCCTAATTCTGCCCTGCATTGGGTCTCTACAGAAGAGCTGACTGTAACCACATTGAGAAAGCACAGTCTTTGGTGGCAGCAGGACTGCTGGCCACACAGCATCCTCATTCCACAGCTATGCACATGCTTGCTGCTTATCAAAGTGTCCCCAGTTTTCCAGTCTTGGAAACCAAACAACCACAGGTGTAATGAGCAAGGCATCACAGGATGGTGGAGTTACGAAAAAGGAGGAGGAACTGAACTTCAGTAACTCTCAGGTTTTTAAAAAAGGGGAGTACTAAAGTAACGTAAAAGGTTAAAAGAGTATTTTTCCTTGCTTTGGAGGTGACTTTGCAGTCTATTCCCATCCCCCCTGAGAAATCTGCCTTTTATAAAATGAAAGGGGAACTATATCTGAGTTCGAAACTGTCAGCAGGTCTCTGTGACCACAACTCAGCACTGCAGGGGAGGGGGATGCTGCCACGATTTGGCTTCTGGAGTTGCTCTTGGTTAAGATTGGTGTGCTTGAAGTCAGACTGATCTGAAATAGCCACATTCTTTAAAAATGGAAATATTTAACAGGTAGTCAAGTCTCGCTGTTTTATATACCTGTTTTTTGTGCCTTTCTTATGTTTTCATATAACAAATGCTTTGCTCCCTCTCTGGCAAAACCTAAGCTTGGCATAAAGTGGGGGAAAGGAGCAGATGGCCTTGGGAGGGCTTCTGTTGTTCAGGAAAGCTTGTGGCTGTGCCCCTTTTTTTGTTTTATTTGTTGCTTAAAACAGACAACATCAAGCAAACTCTCCTCTTGCTGCGAGCACATAGATTGTTGACCTCACTGGATTTATAGCAGACTCTGGCTTTGACACTAATAACAGACTCACAGAGCAGCCACCTGGCAGAGCTAATTAGAGAGCACGTGCACCAATAGGGAGCCTGCTTCCCCTGCCAGCAAGGCTCTCTGGGGAACAGCTCTGGCTGGCACTCACTCACCTTTGCCAGGGGTAGATGCGGTAGGGAGGGTTGTGGGGGCTGGCACGGCTTGGGGCAGCCACCTCACCAGCACGGGCCACCAGCGACTTCTGGGGGCTCTGGGTCGCTGGCTGACCTGCCGAGTCCTCTTCCAAGCTCTGCTGGATGGCCATCTTTATAAGCTCATCTTCACTCATGCTGCTGTACAGGCTGTACTCCTCACAGCCTATCGTTTGTCTTTGAGTATTTGCTGCCGTTGTAGCCATTTTTGTAACTCTTTGACTTCCTGTAAAAGGGAATTGTGATCATCAAAATCTGGAAAATGAAAAAAACTCAACTATCTTGTACTGTCATTCAGGTCTGCCTCTTAATTAGGCTGACCAGAAAACCCTTCAGAGGTCCTTCAGCAGGGAGAGAACAGTATCAGGTAAAATCTACCTGTAAACTTAATGAACTAACTCCAATTACACAGAAGTAACTGGTTTAGCTGGTGTTTAAGAAAGAGGGAGTAGTTGCAAGCAAGGCAAGTTTTTATCTGCTTACTCTCATTACCACATCTCAAGAGAAAAATAGGTAAAGGAAATCCCCCCAAGATTAAAGAGACAAATGTTTGAATTTTATTTAGGAGAAGACCAATGGATGTCTCTTTTTGTTGGTTTTATTTCTTGCTGTAATTGCAGGAAATTAAGGGAAGAGGTTTGTCTCTGCTGGCTTTCTGTAAGGACAGGTTCTCCACCATGAAGCGCAAAGAGGCTTTGTAATTTTTTCCAGCTTATCTGGAGATCTCTCAAGCAACATACAAAGCTATGCTTTGAAGTGACTTAGTTTCACTCAGCGAGGAGAGCAACACCACACTGTTCTGTTTCACTTCTGATTTTTTGCTTTTTCACAGAACAAAATTCAAGGTCATGAGTGAGATGGGAATGAGAGAAGGGGGAAACATTGGGCACACTCAGCAATCACAGAATGACTGTGAGCCATCACTGCAGGACTCTAAAAGGCAAAGACAATTCAAAAATCTGCAGCATTTCCAGCAGTGATAGGGAAGTGTTGATACCATGAGTGGTACAATGCTCTAGCAGGATCTCCTTTAGGTGCCAGAGAGCACTCTGGCCATGAGTGTTCAAGAGCCAAGGGTTTATTTTATGGCAGGAGGTGGAAAAGCTTGTCTCTTTTAAGAAGATAACAGCCAGTTCAGAATAGGTTTGATTTTATAAGCTCTGAGTGAGAACTGTGTAAAATAACAGGGAGCACTGGGGTGAGGAACAGTGGGAACAAGCTGCTCAGGAGGACATGGATCTGACAGGGACCCAGCAGGAGAGGACTGTGGGGACATGTACCCCAGGTGCAGAGAGTGAGGGGCTGAGTGCATACCAGTGGAGATATTGAGATATTGAGAAAGCTGCCTGCCCCCCACCCTGTGGCTGCCAGTCCCTGTTCCATCAGTGTCACAGCCGGGCTGGTCTTCAGCTCCACACAGCCCTGCTCTGCCCAGGATCAGGTCCTGCTGCCTCAGGGGAGTGTCAGCTCCCTTTCCCTGCACAGCTGCTCTCTCCATCAGGTACCTAGCTCAGCCTGGTTTCCTCGGCACTCACTGACACCGATGGCAGAGGAGTCCAGCAGCCACAAGCCTCACACCAGGAAAGTGCACTGCTCCAGCAGCGCTTGCTGCTGTGTGCACAGCCAAGAGACAGTCCTGACCTGGAGGAAATGGCAGGTCTCCAAATACAGTTTGAAAAAATTGGAAGAGTTTGAATCAATCATCTTAAAATCTTGGATTTAGGCTTTTCACTTCAGACATTGTGGTATCGCCCACATCAACAGCGACCTCAGGCTCTTCTCCAGAAAAAGTGTGAAGACTTCAGGGTAAAGGGAAGCCCAGCAGATTTCAGATTGACATTATGACTTTTAACAACAAAAGATGTATTTTACAGCCATGAAAAATGTCAAAATAAAACCTTCAGTTGCTGTAAGTAATGCAACCCAATTTTGATGTTTTTTCTCTCTCTCTTTTTTCCCCCACTTTATTTTCAGCCAGATGTGCCATGGCTACTGTTGCTTCCTTTCTCCAGTTGGTGCCTCAGCTCTGCTATGACCCTTGCTGTCCCAAAGATCCCAGCCCGGGCCTCACACTGCTGATAGCCTCCCTGTGCCCCCACTGCTCTGGTACCTGCCTTTGGCTGCTCTCCAGCCAGCAGCTGGCTAGGAAGCATGACACAGCTTTGTTTGTCTGGCAGCTTCTGCTGCTGTTTGTTTGGCTCAGCCCCTGGCACGTTGGGCAGTACTTACATTGTCGCTCAGCCTGGGAACTCATGTGTGACTGGTGAGCTGCAGATGTGTGGAACCCAGTGGCTGGAGCTGGAAGGAACATGCAGCAGTCGTTTGCAGCATCCAGCACTGCAATGCCTGAATGTAGGGACCTGACCAGAAACCTAAACAAAGCCGTCAGCAGGGAGGGCAGCTCCTAATGGAGGTGATGCACAATGAATCCTTGGAGAAGGCAAGAATGAAGATGAAACTGCTCCTCTCTGAGGGCAACCTGCACCAGTGCAGGTTGGGGGACAGATTCCTCCTGTGTATTCTCCCCAGTCCCATTGCCAACATCCTTATGGCAGTGAATCCATCACTCTCTGCTTCTGAGCTGGGTGTTCCTTGGGGAGCCTGGGCTGTAAGGACTCTACAGGAGATCTCTGCCAATACCACACCCTGACATGGAGGAGCTAACAGATACAGCTGCTTCTCCACATCCCAAATGGATCTAGGTATAAAGGTCAGTTCTTGACCTTTTTCCTCTCCCTCCTTTTCTTTCACACATTCTTAAGGCAAAGGGTTCAAAAGAGAAGATTTTAAATTAGTGGAGATCACTCCTATTTCATCCTCTTATCTTTTGTAGGGGTTAACTGGGTCCAACCCACTCGCAGAGAAAAGGAACAACCTCTTCTGCATGTTGGTGAGCCTTGCTAATCTAAATATTTTGACAGGAGTTCCATAGAGTGCAGAAACAACAGTATTGGCTGCAGCTCCCTTCACTGACTCATCCTGTAGGAAGAAACTTCATAGGGCTCAAAATAGAGAAAGCTTTCAGTTCTGCTCATTGCACTGCACAAAGGCAGTGAAGGTGTGGGGGTCACATCCTGGGCTGCAGGAGCTTTTGGGTCCTCGCTGAGAGCGAGGTCTGCCCTGAGCCCCTGCAGAGAGTATTCTAGTTGGACTTGAAGCTGTTCCTGCATCCCCACGTCTCCACTTGCTCAGGCAAGTGTGTGTGTGCAGTTTGCCTGTGTGCTGTGACTAAGTTTGGCAAGAGGCAGGGCACATCCCTTCTTCCCCAAAGCTCCCTGCAGAGTGGAGACAGCAGAGCCACCACCCTCCCCTTCCACCTGAGGATGCTTTTGTTTGAATCTGCAGGACCACAGGACAGGGCCACTGGTCTGAGTTATGTCTGTAAGAAGCTGCAGTGAGACAGCTGAGCTGCAATAACAGACTGAGCACATGCCCTTGGCTGGAGGCTAATGCACCACAGCCTGATTTAGTTTACCATTCTCTCCCTGAGTCCAAACTCAGTGGCATCACCTGGCAGTGCCCTGGCTCACCTGACATAGCAGGACTAAGTTTACCCCATCTGAGGCCACCAGTGAACTGCCAACCACAAACTTATAAAATCTCCCTAGGCTAATGTGCAGTGAGCTAAGTATTTTCTATCTTCTATAATGAAGGTGTGGAAAAAAAAAAATCAGTCTTTGTTACTAGAAATATTTGAACAAGTCTGGATTAGTAAGATCTGGCCAAAGTAGTCTTTCTAAATGCAGCTTGAATCTATTTCCTTGCTCTAAGCTGGTTTACTGTAGGTTTAAACTATTGGAATTAGATTTAGAAATTAAATGCTGTGTTTATTCTTCCTCCTAACTTCAGGTTTTGGGGAAATGTTTTAACATTTGGCTGTACTCTGCATTTCTCGGCAGCCCAAGGTAGCACACATAGGTAGCACACAGCATCTACTGGAACAACAGTACCTGATGTTTAAAGCTGTAGGTATAGGGCCCTTATTATTTCTTAGAAAGTGCTTTGCTTTCTGGTCTGATGGCTTCACTAGTGATCTCTCTTAGCAGAGACATGTCTTGGGATTCTGCTGTCTGTGCTGCCATTTAGTAGGCGAGTCTGACAAGATCTTCCGGAATCTAAACTTATCACCATTTCCACATAGAGTCTGATCCTGATTTGAATTTTGCCATCCTGATTTCAGTGAGACTTTGTTAATGTGTAATCAGGCCTGTGCTATACAGAGGCAACTTAGATGCATCCAGTGACCAGAAGGTAATGTTGGAAATAAAATACTTGTGCAAGGACCTTCTAACCTGTGTTGATGAGCAGCTGTGCCTGGTAGAGCTCTGAAACCAAAGGTACTACTCACAAGGGGGATTACTAGTAATCACCTACACGATGGCAAAAGCCAGAGACAAACACAATTAGGTTGCTATTATATTCAGACTACAAGCTCTGTCAACATACTGTGCTTAGGAGAATGGGCCTCTGATCCCTGATGCAACATAAATAAACGAGGATTATAGCTGGCTTTGAACATGCAGAACCGTGCAATTCAATACCATTAGCATCTGAAACAACTGGTCCCCGTTGATAGCACTTCTTTAAAGAAAAGCTTAGCTAGGCTGCCTGTCCCCCTCCCTCAATAGATCCCAGGCAGCAGAATTAGTAGAATTACTTATTTCTGTCAGAGGATGGCATATGAGTGACAAGGTCATTAAGGGAACAGAGCCAGACTTTGCCTGCCTTTGCGCTGAGTTTATTCCAGTCAGCTTGTAACTGAATACAGAACCTTGTTATTTATAGCTCAGGGTGCAATAAACCTCATTTGTGAAAACATAACCAAGTCTTTGGAGGCTGCAAAAGAGAGAAGAGGATAGCTTCATAATTCTGCCTTTTGCAAAGAATAGTTGAGCTTCTGCTTCTGCAGATCTGTGTTTGCCTTTTCACGTGTTTGCCTTCTGAAAGCAGCAGGAGCACACATGGGGGAAGGCAAATACGGCTGGATGTCTTCACAGCAAACTAAGCCTCTGCTTCAGTTCTTACTGTGGCACCTTTCAGGACAGATCCTCTGTGGGCAATGGAAACAGACCAACTTGCAGCACTTAAAATGCTCACGTTTTTTCTGCATTTTAGGTCAGCTTTCCCAAAGGTATTGTACTGGACAACTATTTCAAGGAAGCAAATGATTTTTCTTTAAGACAGAAAGATTTCAGTGCCCATCAGATCTGCCAGAGCTGAGACATCAGAAGGATGACATCTCATGCTGTCCTGCTGCGGCAATAGGCAAGGATTCTTTGTGGTGACAGCTTATGCAAACCACTCAAGTTCTAGCCTAGTGCTGAAGGAGCAAAGCCAGGCTTCCCAAAGGAATCCTTGGAGCAAACAAATCCCCCTGTTCAGCCCCAGCTGTCAAAACAGGTCACCTATCAGCATTGCATATGCCCTGATGCCACCAAATCATTATTCTGTGCAAATTCTTCACTGGAAGTCATACACCTGCAAGCTTTTCTTTCTTCTCAGAACATATTCACACAGAAATCAGTCTAATATCAGCTTCATGTCAAACCAGCTAGAAATTTAGAAATTAAAGAAATTATTGCTGGTGTAATTTTTTCCTTCACACTGTGCCTTGCAAGCTACATTCTACCTTAGTATGTTGCAGTTATGGCATTGATTTCTGAGCAAGATATTCTAGGGACAACGATATATGCACACCTGTGAGTAAAAGAAAAATAAGGAAATGACAGTGCTACTGTTCTTTTTAACACCAGACAGTGTTTTATAGCATATTAAAAAAAAAAAAAAAAAAACAAAGCCCAAAATAAATAAAAGCAAATCACAAAGCTCCCAAGGCTGTTAGGGTATTAGGTTGCAAACTGCTGTAGGAATAAATATTTGCATAGACATAATGAACTGAGAGATTGAAAGTACTAGATAAGTTCAAAACATGCATATTTGCATTACCTTTTTGTTCTGAAATAAAAGGGTAATAATAGTGTTGAAATGGGTTATCTCCTTGGTTAAGTCTTAATTCAGAAAATCCTCGCTGGTATTTGTCTCCCTGCTTTGCCTGGATGTTTTGATCAACTGCAGGACACTTTTGAAACACGCTCGCTTTGAAGCCTGGAGTTTATTTCTGGATCACCCCATGATCAGCGAATACAAGCCAAAATATAAGTTGTTCCCAATCTCAGATTTCCTGTTTGAAGATGCACAGCAGAAACTTGTACCAATCCTAAAGTTTTTCTTTGTTGCATTATGTGAAGAACTTCATCAACATCCTGTAGCTAAATGACACAAAGCTGACCTTTCTATTACATCATTATTTATTTTCCCTGACATGTAGACCAGATATGGATATGTTTCTGGAACCTAAAGAAGAAAAAAAAATGCCATATAATTTTGAAGTAAAATATGCTGTCCTGGAGAGTTTTATTTGCCTGGGGAGAAGTGACCTCCATTTACTTTTGTTTTAGCTGATGCTTATTAAACAAAACAACCAAATATTACATGGGTATTTACTGATGTCTTGGAGTTGTTCATATGTTTTTAAGGCTGCAAGTTGGAGACTTCAGGATTCCAAAAGATGACAACAGCACTTGTGAACCTGTTCCAAGTAGTATTTGTAAGAGCTTACTAGTGGAAAAGGACTGCTCTCATACCACCTAAATGTGAACAATAGACTCTCTCTCAGACTCCTCAAGGCCATAAATGTGAAGTGGTGCCCATCTTCCCCACATCTGGAAGAGGGTAAACTGGCCAAGGAGGAGATAGCACTGATCCAGGGATGAGTTAGAAGAAAAGAGTCGGGCATATATAGGAGAACAGACACTTGGGTCATTCTGGATCATGGGAATAATAATGCTCACTTTGGGAAACCTTCCATGTGTTTGTCCAGCTAATACAATGAATGAAGGGAAACCGTAATAGGATATCAAACTTATGCCTGTGCTTTTTCCTTCAGCTCCTCTTTCACTCATTCCCATGGCAAAACATTGCATATACAGAGAATAAAGCCTAGATGGAAGTGGGTCTGGAATCCTTTCTGAGTACCTTGTGGAGGCTCAGGTTCATTGTAGGCACCCTGTCAATGCATGAACACCCCCATCTAAGGCTTATCAAGAGCAATCTTGGAGGAAAAGATGTAGCAAGATCATATCATCCACTAATATACGATTCCTTTCAAGTAATTTACTTTGTCTTTAGAGTCTTTCAGGATCAGCATCATTCCCTCTCCATGCTTGCTCCTGAATCCATCTTGCTCTAGCATGACATTATGGTGAGTACATGGCACATCTTCCTTCCCTGCTGTCTGAAAAACTATCTACTCCTCATAACTAGTGCTGGGACTGTTTGGTCCAAATTTAAAGTCATTCAGCAGTTACTGTGACAGACAAAGGTGCCCTGGATATCATCACCAAGTGTGAGAAACTCTTATGCCCTTGACAAGATGTTAGCCAACCCTCTGTGACTTTTATACAACACGAAGTGCTTTTTTCCCTGATACTATTTCAAGATTGTAACTAGCCTTGGCTTAAAACCAAGAGTATCTCCCACATATCTCCCACATTTAACCCTTCTGCTTGCTCTTTGACAATCTCTCACCCTTGATCACTGAACCCTAGAAAAACTGCTGATACTGTGATGCAGGTTCATGCTTTGCAAAGGCAAAGGTGTACAGGATGGCCTGTTTGATTATGAAAAGACATTGGGGCTCAAGATCCCCTGGGCTATGAGCATTGCAGGTGGCTTCCTCCCCATGCCATTCACAGCAAGCACACTGCTTTCCCTTCCCTCCCAGATTTCTAGGCTTCCTTGTAAAACTCCATGCATCCTTGATGTATTTGAAGCTGCTAATGAATGCTGATGCACCATTTTCCAATAAAAGCATGGGACTCTGCTTCAGAAGATCTATTTTCAGATACCATTAACTCTCCCTTTTGTCTTGAGCAAATAATTTAACTCCTCTGTGTATCGTTTTCTACATTAGAGAAGTGGCAATAATAAAATACATTAACTTCAGAGAACAGTCCAAAATTCCTTGCAGATGGGAAGCCAATGGGACTACTTATATGGATAGAAAGTGCTGAATAAGACCTTATTTAATTAGTATCTGTGAAATCCTCAGAGGACAACCTCATATAAGTTATGAATTTTAATTACAGAAATAGAAATAAATACAGAAATTACAGAAATTACATACAGAAATGAAGTCATACATTTGGGGGTTGATTTTTTTTTCCCCCAATAAAACAATATTGTGGCTTTATTACAACACATCCAAAGCATAATAATCATGATTTATTAACATTGCATCAGATTGGTTAATATCTCCCCTGGGGCATACAAAGTTACAGATCTGCATCTTCAGTTTGACTCTGAGGTATTTCCATAGATTAGAAATGTCACCTGCAAAAATAAATATGTAAATTTACACTATTTTCTGGGACAGATTTCAAACTCAGACACTGCATATTTGATCTGTTCACTTCCTTTAAATAGAAGTGATGAAATGGCCAATTCATGCTGATGTGGGGGGAGTCAGCTAGGGTCTTACAAACAACGCACAGTAGAAGAGATTTGAATCTGGGGGGAGAAAAGAAGGATAACCATGTGAAAACAAATAGTAAAATAATCAGCAAGATTGTTTTCTCCTTCATATTTCCTCAAAATTGCCATCAGAAGCCAGGTTAGGAAAGCACATTTGAAATTTCTTTCTACTTCCACTAGTTGAATTAATTAGCCTGTCATCACTGCTAAGCCCTTCAGCTCTGCTAAGCCACACAGCTGAACCTGGCAGCTGAGGCTGGAGGAAAAAACAAAGTTCGTTTGTGCAGCCCAGGAGACCAGTGAGCTTGTTACTGACTCATTCTGTGTGCAGAGCTGCCACAGATGTGCCTTCACCTGATGAAGTGCAGGTAAGAATGGACATTAGCACAAACTGCCTCCCATAGCCTGTATCTACCAATGGTGACTAACTCTACTGCATCCGAACACTTGGCACATGTGTGGCTGATCTGAAAGGAAGAAAGTACTGACGAGTTCTGACAGTAACAGTTCCTGAACTGAAAATCCTCATAGTACTTTGTCTCAGGACAGCGTATCTCTTTGTGCACCAATTACCTGTAACTGTCATCTTATTACTTAGATCTGGTCTGAAATTTTACTGCAGAAAGACAGCAAGGTATTTTGAGTGGCACATTTCCCTGAGAGCATAGAGCTAGAGTACACATCCTTTACCATCATATCCAGTGAGCAGAGCTTTAATTCAGTGCTGCCATGCTGTGCTTCCATCAGACTGTCCCAAAGATGAAACACCAGATGTGAACACCAGAACTGCAAGCACCTCTCCAGTGCCTCCTGCTAACAATCCATGTTCAAATAATGAGAATACATAGAAACTTCCACAAGAAGAGATGGTTTCCATTTCTTTTGCAAGAACAAATGATTGCTTTGGCCACATTACCCTTAGGGACGTGAGGAGCCAGAGGAGCTTTTATGGGAAAAGGTGCAGGATGTCATGCATGCCCAGGGGTAATGAATATGATATACATTATTTCTTAGTAACTTTGCTGCCTAAGTACTTCTTTGCTAGAAATATATAACTGTTTTGAAATCACGCTACCAAGATTATAATTCTTCTTTCAGGAGGAATTTATCCAACGTCCATGGTTGCTGACACACAGCCTGAATTAGGGTGGACTTTGGATCAGAGTATGACTTCCACCTCTGCATGGTGGCTCCTCACAGAAAATTTTTCCCTTTCAAACCTAATCAAAATTAATTCCTCACTCCTCTGAAAATGTGACGTGAGCACAAAGGTGAACACCAGTATCCAGGTCCTAAGACCACTTCCATGTATCTAATTACTCAGCCCTGCCAGTGAGCTTTGTAAGAGTGTACAGCTACTACAGTCAATGCCACTCTGCAAATATCACCATAAGGTCACAGCCACTGATTCAACCTGAAAGAGGAATCAGTCAGAGAGAACATGAAAATCTAATATGAAGTGAACACAACCCAAAGACTGTATAAACAAATACATGTTCCTTGGAGGAAGAGGGAAATCACAAACATTATCATTTAGTTCTCTTTGCTATGCAAATATCATTTATGTTATAATGTATGTTAGTAAGAATGCTAATGAAAGACTTGCCTTTACCTTGACCTTTACAAAATCCACAAAATTCAGAGATATTGCTGCAATCCCAGGGCTCTGAGGCTCCTGCAGAGGAGCAGGAGGATGGGAATGGCAACCTGAGACACAAGCTTCTGTGAATAGGAAAGTTCCTGAGAAAAACAATGTCTCCAAACTGATGGAAGGATGAAACCAATTTTTATGGAAAATAACTTTTTCATAGGTTTTTTAGAGGAATCCTTGGATATATTCAATGGCTATTTACCTCTCCGTTAAGTCTCTTAGGATAGCTTATTAACAAAGTCTCTTTTGAAGCTTCTCTGTGGTACCCTCTAATTCCTTTCAGATTGATTTGTTTCTTACTACTGTGCCTGCTGTATGCAATAAGACCTATTGAATTTCTCCCCTTTCTGCAACAACAGGAAAGGCTTTCTGCATACAGATCTGTCTTTGCTTTACTCTTGCCACAGATAAATAGACTTCAAACAACAAAAAATGTCCCTGCCTAAATTCAGCAGCTTGCAGTAATGTCCATAACTCTTACCACAATTAAATCCACTGAGTTATGGCTCCCTATATGCTTGGAGTGAAGCTAAGGCAGGAACTGGCAGAGCACCAAGGCAGAGCAGAACCCTCCTGTGCACAGCCCCATGGGAGAGGTGCATGGGCTAGACTCGGAAAGATGGGCTCCAGCCTGGCTTGGGATGGACATCAGAGGTTGCTTCTGACCAACTCGACTGGAAGTGACTCTGCTGCCACAGCACTCAGAGACTGAAAGTAAGGGGACAGGTTGTCCTCCACATTGATCCTGCTGTGTTGGCCCACGCCCCTGATGAGGTGGCCAGGCTGTGCTAAAGGACACTGCACCACCTCTCTGTTTACCCAGTGCTGGTTTTGTGTGCTGTCAAATTATTTTTGTATGTAATAAAAGTAATACCTGAAGTCAAATGAACTGTCCTTTATATTGCCATGCACTGACTGAGCATGCAAGCAGAGAGTAGTAGAAGTTTATGCCTCCTTTAAGTTCAAATCACAAAGCAACAGGTTTAATTCACAAGGCTGACATTTAATTATTTGCCCTACATCTCAGGTTAAATTTAGAGCTAAATTTAGAACAAGTGTCTGGACAGAATGTCATGACACCAGAATATATCTGTTGCACAACATGCCATATGAACATGTAATGTTCAACTCAGTTAAAAATAACTGTACACTTACCTAACTCAGCAGACTTCTGTACTCTGTCTACTGAGCTTGTAAGCAGACAGTGCAATAGTAAGAGTCACAAGTATATTCTGGAAAGAGATATTACTAAAAGCAAGAAGACAGTAAAAATATTTTCTGTTTCTGTTCTTGCTTCGCTTTTTTTATCAAGTAGTAAGTGCAGTTTCATTTTAATATAAGTATGACAATCCAGATAATCTTAAAAATTGATGTGAATTAGTAAACTAGAGTGAAATTTTAAAGAGACTTTTCACCACTGAAGTGAGAGATCACTCATTCTTTAAGAGCAGAGTTAAATGGCTGTTAAAACTCCCACCTGAAGCCTAAAAGAGGACAGATTCTTTCACAGTAAAAAAGTAGCATGCTACATACAAGCTACAACAGGGCCACTCAACAAAAATCGATGTGACTGAGTCAGGTAGACCCAGAACTCCAAACTAAGTATCATTATCTTCCTTGAGGTGTGTTTGCCTATCCTAGCTCCAGGAAAAACCACACGTGTGCACAGATGAGTGCTGAAGTAAAGAGCTGAGTTTCAGCCAAGCCGCTTTGATGTCGCTGAGAGCTGTAACAATAAGCAGAATGTATTTTCTGTACTTGAGCTGTGGCTGCGCTTCTGGTCTTTGGCATTTATCTAGACCCACCCTGCTGATAAGGACAGGTTGGGGTGTTTTCACCAGGCCTCGTTTGGAGGTGCCTCAGCCATGTGTGGGTGATGGCCATTGCTGCCAAGTTCTCCTCCTCTTACGGGAGCTGGCAGCCTCCACAGCTCCTTGCTGAGGAAACATCCATATCCCTGGAGCTGCAGCCTGGCAGAGGGCAGGTCACCAGGATGAGACAAAATGCTGAATGCTCCTGACCATCAAATGGAGAGGCCAACAGCTGTGCAAACCAGCTGGGTATCAGGGTGCACTGACAGCACCAGGGCAGTGTGCAGGGCTGATGAGCAAGCACTGGTCGAGTGTCTGTGGTAGGTGAGCAGGGACAGGGTTTTGTTTCAGGGCACTACAAGTGGAATACAGAAAGCTCCCTGGTCATGAAGCTAAAGCTGGTCCAGCCCCAGTGAAGGGAGCTGGTACCTGACAGCTGCCCAGGAGCTGATGGGAGCCTGTGCAGGCTCAGTCTGGGGACAGGACGATCTATCACATCATGGGCTGCAGTGGGTACTGTCTGGTCCCCTCTGCCAAAACTCTCACCCTCAGGTGGGACAGTCCTTTGGGACCAGAGCAAGGAACAACACCATGTCAGTGTAGGGAAATGTATCCATCTACTTTGTGCTTGCTCTCTGGATACCAAAGCATGGGTATGACAGCACAGCACCTTTCAAAAGTGCTTAAATCAGGTTCACAATTTTTTCCTTTAATGAGTGATTTCCTTTTGATCTGAGATTGTGAGACAAGGTATCTTACACTATTCACACTATATATGAGTGAAATGGGTGCATGCAGGATGTCAAAGATATTTTTTCTGAAATGCTGGAAAGACTGAGTCATTTCTTGCTTGGCACGTTCTATTTTTCATGAAAATGGTTTTGCTTTCTCTGCTGCAATTGTAATCATTTCTGACACATCAGTTGTGGTCACTATTATGTGTCATGGATGAACCTCTGATAGAATCTTATTTTCTCTGTCTTGGCACATAAAAATCAATCAGCCACTGGTCTGCGTAAGTGGACCCTATAGGCTGACCCTAACAGAGGTAGTTTGGGAGCATTTGCAAGAAACTTTGGTCAGGATAAATAATTCCCCTCAGAGACATCCTGACAGTTCATGATGATTGGTTTAAATCTTCAAAACTTGCCACTTTGCAACCTTTCCAAATATTTTTCATTATTTGCTCCTCAACAATCTTGTTTTTATATAACACAGAACCCAAATAAGAATCTTGCTAAAATATTTATCTCCATGACATTTTGAAACAAGTCCCAGAGCCTCAAATAGCACAGACCTGTGCTATTGTTGTCAAACTTCTGACTACCTCTTGCTGTGTACCAGGGAAGACCTACATGTGTCTGGAACACCAGGAGCAGGGACCTCACTCCCTGGTATATGCTGGCACTTGGGTCAGGCCCAAGGGGAAAGCCAGGCTGCAAACACCGAACCCAGATCTGAATCACACGGAAATGACACTGGGGTATGCTGGAAACACAGAGTTCAGGTTGCACAGGAAACTGTGGTTAGCTTTAAAACATAGACAAATTAAAAAAAAAAAAAGACCAAAAACTCATATATACACCAAGACTTCACTTTTTCAGGCAGCAGCTCATAATGAACATGCTAGCAGACTCACTGGGGCAGCCTGTGCAGCACATAGCAGCAGCAGAGCTTGAGACACATTTGTGTCTGGCAAGAACCAAAACACTCCTATCTCAAAAAACAGTGATTGATAGTGTAAATTTTCATCAGTTTTATTAAACATTTCTTATTATTGGTTCACTGCTTAAGATATGAAGAGGAATGGAGTGTTTAACAGTATTTTTATTTTCATTCTTTTTATAGAGGAGGAAAAGGAGGCTTTACCAGAACCACTGAAGTAAGTGAAGGCAGTTGTCCTCATTACTGATCTTTGTAATTGCAATCCGTACCACATGTTTGGCCTGAGGATCAGTTTGTTTCTGCTCTGCATCACATCTGTGTAATAAAGTATGGAATCTAATATTTGTTTAGTGCTATGCTCAGGTATATTGGTTGAGTACCAGGGAAGGTGATGGAGCCACAATGAGTGAGAATACTAAGTGAGAACAAAGCCATCAGTCAAAACCGGTGAAGGTCTCACAATACACTAGAAATAACACACATAAATATGTAAAGAAATAATAGATCAATGAGGTATCACCAAACTTTCTTTCCCTAGGGTAATTATGTTTTGTTATTTATGAAAACTTATTATTGTCTCTTCTGATCCTCTGTTAGGAGACACGTTAATAAGGACTCTCTCTCTTCCTATATTTATGTGCATATGAACAGATATTTTGCTACAAATCTGCTGTACTTGGGTAAAGTACCTGAGATATCCATTACAGGTACAAATTACTGTGGCAAGAGAATAGCTGGGGAAAATAAAGCAGAAGATAGGGGCTTTTTACAGCTTTCTTCCTAGAAAGAAATTGTTCAGGTAGTTAATTCTACATTCAAACAATTTCCATCTGTCCTTGCTGGAAAATTGACAAACACAGAAAACACAGGTAATTTACTGACATCCACAATAGCAAATACACTTGGAAAGGCCCTGATGCATAGTCTACCACTCTCTCTGAGCCAAGTATCAACGAAATATAAGAAACAGATGTGCATTGTGCAGGTAATTAGGCTGAATTACAGTAAGCAGGAAAAAGAGTTTATTGTAGGGAGTATGTGCTTCTGTTTCTCTACCACCTTGAGTGCACACATCAGAATTCTCTTACTTGTTTCATACAGGAAAAACACACTTTGCTCTGCAAATTAAACAAAATACTGCTAAGACAACTTCCATTGGGAGGAAGATTTAAAGAAGTGTACTTCTGCACATGCTGCAGTAAATATGCACAATTTCCCCACGGATGTGAAGAGAGGACTAGGAACTGTGTGTAAAAAGGACATTACAAGAAAGCCAAACATCCCCTAAACAATCAAAGAAATCTAACTCCAGCTCTCCAATTCTATTTGTAGCATTAGTATTTTGAAGCTATCCTCAGAACTGATTATATTGCATTTTTGGTAGTTGATTTAGAAGCTTTCAGGCTCAAAATTCCCCCAAGGTCTTACACTCAGCAAGGAAAGGACATTTTCCCAGGTAAGGCTGGCCTACTTGGCAGGTCTCTGCACAGTGGCAGGCAGAAGCAATATTTGCCAGGGTAGGCCTTGAGGTTTGTGATCACCTGGCCACCATCTTTGCCTGGCCATGGCTAAGGCTGCTTGGGGAACAGGGTCTGTGGCTGTGGCCAGGAACGTGGCTCCCTGTAGCCCCTTTCTGCTCAGCAGAATGACTGAGAAGTAACTTTCCTGTACATATAAAGACCCCTATCTGTACACTCTCTCTGTACACATAGTGTTGTACATTTATGTGTGGCATCCCAGAACATAAAAGCAAACTGGAATGATGTCAGTAGGCACTGACTGAACTTAAATCTGTTGTGCAACATGGGGAAGGGGGATTGTAGAAGACAATGAGGTGATCATCATTGCAAAATTAGAATTTCTAGAAAATAATATAGAGCCAATAAAAATAAAAAGAGAAAACAACATCATGCATAATAGGATATATATGTGCACATCTTGGTGACTCAGCCCCAGAGAAGCTTAGGACAGACTTGGGAAACTGAGTGTGTGCAGCTGCTGCTCATGCATTAAGTCCATCTAATCCATCCCTCAGCCACAGTGTGCCCGCCACTGTGGTATCTATTTACACAGCACAGAGCTGTGGCAAATACATGCACTGATCTGCTCTAAATTGATTTATAAAATTTCAAATCTTTGGAGTTCAACAGTGATGTTAAAACCAAGTGCAATACAAAGGTTGTCGTGTTGATAATTTCTGTGTTGAACCCTTCTGTTGAAAATCTCACCTTTCTCCATTGTGCAACATTATGTCCTGTATTTGCTGCCTGACCCCTCTGTGCTATCCTAAAGTATAACCTTTGCACCAACTTGTCAGGAAGCTTGACAGGTGTGTTTTATATTCCCTCAGTCTGCATTTAGCCCACATTGTCCTAATAAGGAGCCCTGCCCACATGGATATATATTTTTATTAAAACACCCATTCATTTTAAATGCAGAACATCTCAAAGTAGAGTAATCTCTTTAAACATTCAGACCAAAACCCCTTTGGCATTGAAACTGCTGATGCCAGAGCAATAGAAGAGATTTTTTTCCTTATCTCAACACAACCCTTCCTCATCTTTGCTATCATGCACTATCAGGCAGAGCTGTGTGGTTGTATGCCATGACAATGCACCACATATCATTGCTATTATCAGGATCACAGAATCAAGACTCACAGAATATTCTGAGTTGGAAAAAACCCACCAGGGTCACCAAGTCCAACTCTTAAGTGAATGGCTCATATAGAATCCAAAACCTTGCCGTTATTTAGCATCATGTTCTGACCAACTGAGCTAATCTGTATTACAAAAAAGATCTTACCACTGCCAGCTGGTATTTTTGATGCAAAGTCTGATTCCAGAAACAAATTCTTGATCTGTTTCCAAACATGAAGTGCAATCTTAATTTAAAAAACAAAATCTAATAAAATACATCAGATTTCATGTTACATAACATTTAACTAAATATTGAACCTAGAAGATGTTGAAATTACAAAAAAATACTGAAATGACCTTGCTTCATAAAATCTTCCAAGTCCTGTAATTGCTTCTGAAACCAATCAATCGATACAAAAATCAGAATATTAAACTTCCCTGTTACCAATTCAAAATTGTTTTAAGATCTTTTCAAGGCATCACTGCATTGAGTATGCTCAGGACAAGTGTACTGGAGACAAGTAGATGCATCCTGCCCTCTTCTCTTTTAACTAAGCTGATTATAACACCAATAAATGCAACTGATTCCCTTTTAATTTGTATTAGCATCACCGAACTATGACTTGGCCAAAGAATTAAATAAGGATGTCTCAAGAGAAATTCTGTAGGTAGGAATATCATTGAAAGAAAAGATGGTGCCTCATTCACCTGTGAAATGCAGCATTTAATTTCTCTTGTGCCAGAATCAAGCTTTTATTTCCATAAGTTTGTTGGGTTTTTTTTAATTAACAGCGGGAAAAGGAAATGAGGCAGCACAAACTACTGAGCAGAAACAGAATTGAATGAAATGAGAGAGGGAGAGAAAAATAAACTGGTAGCAGAGCTTGGAAATTGAGAATCAAGTAGGACTAAGACCACTCTCCCACAATATCAGACTGTACCACAGGGCTGCCTCTGACTGCCCATGATCTCATCTGACCTCCTGCATGTCTGTTGTTTCATCTATTCTCTTAGTAAAATAAATTAACACGATGTTGCAATATTGGTAATAGGAGAAAGGTACTAAAAGGGACTCATGATGCAGGAACAGCTGAGCTGGACAAGAAAAATGCTGATTTAAACTGAAAGAGGACTTGAAATTTGGGAGCTTGGGTTCTTTTAGCAGTCAGTGGAGATTAACCTCTGTTATCTAGTCTATTTATCAATAAAGCAGCTGTGTAAAAAATATGGGTGATGGAGCACTCTCTCCCCCTCCTCTAGTAATGATTCAAAATACAGTGGCTCTTGACCTTGATGAGAAGTCCTCCAGGTTTAACTCCTAGGATATCAGCTGGTGATCAGCCACTTTTGATGGGGCTCAAGGATGAGCAGTGAATGAAGCTGCTTATCCTGAGCAGTGCTGGGCGTGTGGTGACACAGGGCCTGCAGCCCCAGGGGTTCCTGATGTCTGTGGGAGGGTGCTCAGTGATTTAGGCACACCCAGCATTAGAGGGCTTTCAAAAGGCTGTAACTTGCAAAGACAAGATGCATAGGGATAGTGTCCAACATGATTCTAGCCCCAGCTCCTGTTACACTCAGCAATATATTGTTCAAAACCTCTTTCCACTGATTACAATATTTTTTTCATTGATTCATGGTCCTTTATTTCTTTTGCTGCCAACTCTATCCTTCAGCTCAGCTGGGTCTCCATTCTCCCTGGTGTTATGTCCTTGCTTTATTTATAGAAAGCACTGGTATCCACTCTGGGATATTTTCTCAGTAGCAGTGAGCCAGCCAAGTTCCCGTTGTTCCAGCCGGGCTCTCTGCTCCCCTGCTCTGCTTAGATCTCCCTATTGCACCTGTGTCAGCCTTTTGGGCACACTGCATGCAGTATTTGGGAGTAGATCTCATAAATGGCTAGTAACACACAACATTAATACTTGCTATTATTAAGTATTCTGGTTATTAAATTCTTGCTATTTTTCAGATCACTGGGAGGCTGAATTGTTCAGAACTGCTGGATTTCCTCCTCAAAGGGTAGTTGCTTTATATACTCCTTCAACATCACAGAAATTCTCTTTGTGAAGCATAACATGATTAAAAGCTCCTTTGACATCAAAAGGTCCTTGTAACAACACCTTTCATTCTTCCTATTTGAACTAACTCTTCCCGAATTGTCTTGTGTGTTTCTCCATTTTCTTTGCAGGCTGCAACAGCTAGAGAGGAAAATTGCTAAAAACAAAGCATATGAAGGATTTCCTGCTGAAAAACAGTGACAAATTGCCTGACAGTGTTACTCTAAGGCACCTGCTGTCTCCTTTACTGTAACAACAGCAACTGGCACTGCTGGGTTTGCTCCCGAGCTGGGTCTGGTTACCAGCAATCAGCTGTGCAGGGTTGTCCTGGGGTGCACCTGGCAGCTGATGGCAGGAGCAGCAGGGAGTGTCAGACCCATTTCATGGGCTGAGCCTCTGAGCCTGGTCAGCACACTCAAGGGGCAGGTAGATGGTGAGAGAGACAGATCCCTTCAATAATAGCAGCAGCCTAGTTTGACCCCGGGATCCACACTGTCTCGTGGCTGAGAACTAGGAGCACAAACTCCTCCAGCTGATACCAGCAGAATTCTTCAGCTTACCGATACACCCATGCTTGCGAAGAAAGTAAGTCAGGACTGCGTGGTGCAGCTCAGCAGCATCACCACAATTAATTGATGGTGTCCACTCAAGAACTAGTTTGGACCAAGAAGACATGAAGTTGTTGACAGGCTTCACAAAGTGTCTGGTTCATTTCTGTCTTGCTGAACTTGCTTTTGAAGGTGGACTCTAAAGCTTGCCTCTTGCACAGGAAGCTCGTAGACTTGCAACTCCAGCTATTTACCACAGGTAGCAGGTCTGCTGAGCCTGCAGAAGTGGGCAGTGATTCTTGGACAGCTGCACCACATTATCCCTGCAAGCACAGACTGGACTCAAAGTGACTATAAGCATCCTGAGCCTTGTGACCCCCTTGTTCCCCATTTCCATTGCTGGCTGTTCTGTTTTGCTCCTGGCTCCACACAACCATGCAACACTCAGGTGGGGCCAACCTGAAGAAATCTGCCTGTACAAACTGCAACCTATATATGGCTCAGCACTTTTCTCAGACCATACAGGCACATCCTCAGGCCCCAGGACTTGGGTTTTGACTATGGTTGGATTCCCTTGCTCCAGGTCACTGTAAATCTTGCCCTAAAATGGCTCCACAGCATATGCTTGCAGGGGAGCAATGCGGATGGGAGACAGCCCTGAAAGTCTACTTCTGCCCTTCAGTGAATTACACGGTCTGATTATTTCCACTTCTTTATTAGGGGATTAGAACTGCAGTAGAAGAGGCTCCAGACTGTTTTATTGCTTAGTGTTTTTCAGCAAATTGGATGTGACCCCTGTAGCCCCACACAAGAGGGCTGTGATATGTTGAAACATTTATTACATGATAAAATGAAAACAGTTCTGCTTCCTGACCCTCTCCCCACCATGTCTAAGGTCAACTATGCTCTGTCAGCTTCTCCAAACAAGCAAAAGAGTCCAAGATTTGATGTTTTTTCCTCTTGTTTTTACAACAAATACACTGGGGTCAAGGGAATATTTACGTTAGAATGAGGGGCCACCATCCATTGGAGGCCAGTTAAACACAGATCCAGCTTGCAGAAGGCTCATTGGGTGTAGACAAACCCATTTGTGTTTTAATGTTGTATTTAAACACTTAGATGATTTTCTTTCAAATAAATTTCCTGTTGTTTACATACAGGTAAAAGACCTGTCTATAATTATCAAACTCCATAATCCTGCTGAATTACACAACCTTAGAGAAGATACAATAAAAACATCTTTTAAAATGCATCTTAAATCCTAGCTGAAACCTTTCTAGCATTCCAGGTCTTTGGGTTTCCAGTCCAGTCTTAATCTGGAATGATAATTTTGCTCCAAAAGCTTTATCAGCCAGAGCTATTTAGCACCTAGTCAGGTGTTAAGCTTATAAATAGTTTATCTCTTGGCAACTTTTAGACCTTGAGCTAAGAAAAGTCACTGGCTTGCTTTCACACTCAGGTCAAATCTGTTTGAAGGAGTGGCCTATTTAAAGGACACAGAAGCACCCATGCAGACATTAAAAAACCCCAAAATAACAAAAACCACAAACCTACAAAAACCAAGCCAAAATCCAAACCCAACAGCTTTTCTTAAAAACTCATTTCACTCATTGGTGTGAAGTCTCACAATGGATTATTTCCTTGTTGAATCACTATTGAGACCCACTGTATTCATTTTCTGTTGATGGAGCAACATTTTACCTGGGGGAGAGTTTTCTTTCTTTCTTTCTGTCTGTTCTTATCGCCATGTTTTACAGAAATTAAGTTCCCTGAGATTATGGGTGTGAAGTCCCATTAATTTCCCTGACAAAACTCTGACATGAAATCACTTCATCTGCCTTGTTTTCTTACCTTTCACATTCTCTGAGTAGAACAGGGTTGTTTCCTTTTGTTAGCCTTACCAGCACAGGCACTTTACATAATTTTCTCACCTCTCAATCTAGTTCATTATTTGGACTCAGCAGGTTAAGCAGCATTCCCTCTGTTCAAGTGGAGTGAGAAAGAAGACAGGAGTCTACTTCAAGCCTCTTCAAAGTAGCAGGGAAATCTGCAGTTGCACCTGAAAATGGTAAACTCTCACATTTAAAAACTCGCAAGCACAAATCACTGCCAGTTCCCATTTCTGGAATTCTTCACTGTTGAGATGACCTTCAGATGTGGTTGGAGGGAGCAAACTGAGAGCTGAGACACAAGTGCTCCTAATCAGTCACCTTGAATTGCTTCCCACTACTAGATGCACTCCCCAAAAGTAAGATCAGGTTGTTATGCAGAGGTCCTGGTCTTTTGTGGACTTCACAAGCGCAGTCGCTTCCTGAGAGGTCCATAAGAATCCTGCAGGAAGAAGTCTACATATACATCAGTAGGATTTGGCTCCTACCATGCCATGAAAGGAGGATAATGGATATGTTATAGATGGTAGGTGGCACTTCTATCCACTCTGTGTTTCATTTCCCTCTGTCCTTTACTGATTATTTGGAATGTTTGGGAATCCAGGGTAAGAGCTGCCATCAGGAAGCACAAGACACACCTATAAACCAGATCTTGACAAAGAATTTAGTCATCCTGTCAGATGACCAGAAAAATAAACCAGCATGATCCTGAAGCCACGCCATGGGAACATGATACCACAAAATTGTAATGTTATTAAGCAGATTAGTTATGGTTTATAAGGTGGTATTTATGTCAAGCCACACCACCTAAAAGTCAAATGCTTTGTGGTGCTGAGTTTCATCTTCTGAAGAGAATTCTTTGGACTCATGTGTAACAGCAGAAGAGGGGAACATTTCTTTAGCTACTGCTGACCAAAAATATAAAATATATCTCCCTCATTTGAACAGGAAAGAAAAAAATCCCTTTTGTCAAATGAGCAGTGTCAGTGGCAGAGCAGTCTTGATACCATCCCTGTTAGAATCTCTCATGAATATCAAGTGAGTTTTATTTCTTGCACTGATCTGCTTACTTCAAAATGGAGAAAAGGCAGGACACATTTCTGTGAGGCAGAAATCTCTTTGTGGTAATAGAGTAATAGAGTTAAACAGGGTTGAAAAGAAAGTGTTGTTCTCAAACAAATGTAATGAAGTGAGCCTGGGTGTTGCTTTTGAAAAGAGATGATGGAGGTGTAAAAGAATCAGGGACTTTGTTTTCTCAGAAGTGTCAGTGTGAAAGTTCTGTTGCTCCTTCTGACGGCTCTGATGGAAACATGGGTCAAGGGCACCATGTTTAAATACCACGTAGCAGTATGCTCTTTAAATTGCTGGTGGAGTTGTTTTGTTGTTCTTATTTACTGCTGGATTGCCTTGGTGGTGCCTGTGTAAAATGTCAAGTTAAATTGTTGTTTCTGTACTGTGGGCCACAAAGATCCTGCTCAGGCACCGGTGCT
>VRYO01001183.1:4897590-4919838 GCA_009812075.1 Sialia sialis | reverse complement strand
AAACCTTTGCCTTTACTTACGTTCAGATGGGTCTGTCCTGAATGCACAAAGATTTGCATCCAGTTCTTTCTAAATTATTTCCGAATTATGAGTTTAGACACATTTTCTGTAGACACACAGGATTTGGTTTAGTAATTCGAGCTCATGACTACATTAAGGGAGATTCTAACACTGTTTTCTTGTCTTCTAGGGTTATCAAACCTCCAGACTTCTCAAATGTGTCCTTGCTGGGCTTTGGAGAGATATTTGCTCTACTGTTTGACAACAGATACCTGTATATAATGGACTTGAGGACAGAAAAACTGATAAGCCGCTGGCCTTTACCAGAATATAGAAAGTCAAAGAGAGGTTCAAGCTTTTTGGCTGGTGAAATATCTTGGTTAAATGGACTAAATGGCCAAAATGATACAGGCTTGGTTTTTGCCACCAGTATGCCAGACCATAGTATCCACTTGGTGTTATGGAAAGAACATGGCTGAAAAGTTCACACATACAGAATCTTCAGGAATATATGGCCTATCAGCAGTGTGTCCGTAAAACGAGACTTTGCATGAACCAAAGTTGCACACCCAATGGCATCATCATGCAATGCACAATCATTTATTTCAGCAGTTGGGAAGGGGTTGTTTTGGACATAATGCAATGCAGCATGCTAACAGTATTCACCACAAATTTTTGTCTACATTCATGTTTAAATATATCTATTTGGGCTCTGAAGTATAGCTTGTAATGTTTAAACTACTCAAATCTGCTATCAAGTCTGAAATTAAGTTGTGCTTGACCTGACTTCTGACCTATTTTTTGTTGCTGAAACAGAAGGTGAAGCTACTATTTTAGAACTGTGGGCTTTTGTACATGTAACAGCAAATACCGGTTACAGTGCATGGCTGCTTAACAAAAATGAGAAAATAGCAAACCCTTTCTCTCTCCAGAATCTTTCTCTTCAAAATGTTTTTCCATATGATAGCTTTTAAATACTTAGCCTTTGAAACAGAAGAATCAAATGAGTCCTTTAACAAATAATTGTCCATGTACTTTTGTGCTATTTGACATGCACGTAAAAGGTGTATCAAAAACACCACATGCTTTAGAAATGCTTTAGAGTGGTCTTCCTTCCTTCCTCCCTCCCACCTTAATGTAAATTTTTTTTTTTTTTTGGTGATTTTTTTCTTCCCACTATTCAAGGAGACCTGTTGTCTCACTCCAAAGTGAAAGCTTCCATGAAAAAGAAAATGTTCAATAACTTGCTTCAAAACCCAGTTCTCATCATTCCTAATGCGGGAGTAACATAACAGTATCATTATGATGTGTGCAGTAACTCAGCTTCTTCTGGAGGTGGCACCTATACAGTACTGCATTAACTTTGAAAGATTAAATAGAGGCGTGCCAGAAATGTCCTTGTTTCCAAATAAGCAAAGCAGGAAAACTTGGTCAACTACTTTTTATTAGTGACCTTGATCATGCAGAGTCCACAGAGAGGTGGAGCGCAAGATGGCTGAGAAACTGAGACCCAAGCTGAGCCTTCCAGAAAGAATGGTGGGGAAAGGGAAGGTAGTGGGCATGGGATGGGGAGGCACTTCTACTGTCTCAAGCTAACTAGTAAGCTATGAAGAAGAGAGTGTCAGACTTGATTTGGCATCATGCAGCAAGAAATGGTTAGTAGTTCTTGTAACAAGAAAAATTCTCCACAGTGAGGTTAGTTTAAGACTGAAACTGGCTGCCTGGCCTTCCTAGACAAAGTCCTGAGCATGTCATGCTATAAGCAGGGACTTGGACTTTTAGATGCCTCTTCTAAACAATGAGTCTGAAATTCTGAGTGGACCTATTGCCACACAAGATTGTATGACTGACAGGAGCAGGCATCTCGGATACTAATATAGCTGTGAGTTTGTTTATACAGACTGGGAGATGCTGCAGTCAAAGTTCCCTTTGGACATCTGCTAATAGTACTAATCCACGAATGACAGAGCTCTTTAAGGGCACAGGTACTGTGCCACTACCAAGTAGATAAAGGAATGAAAGCATGACTTTAATGTAGAAATTTTAAAAAGCATACTTGCTCTCACACACACTTCTCCCTGTCAGACACCAAAGTGTCAGGCTATCGCTGCCTTCAGATGTGCCTTCAGTAGGAAGGTTCTAATATATTGCCACAACATATGCAATGTATGTAGTTCTGGGAGCTTACCAAACAGCAACTGAAATTGTGAAACTAAAACTGTGAAACGGAAGTGAGCAACTGGTTTTAATGTTTGGCTTCGTTTCCATCTGACCCTTCAGCAAAAGTCACTACTTAGCACTATTTCCATAGAGTTTGGAAAAAATGCAGCTTCTGTACCCTTACATCTACCAAGAATTCTACTTACCCATCACATAAAGGACTAAAATCCAACTTGTGTCTAAATTTCATGAAACATTTTCCTATGAGGCTTCAAGATGCCAGAAAAAAAACCCAACAAACTATTACATTTCATAAAAGTTGTTTGGCCATCTATTTTTACCTCCTCGATATAGGTTCTGTTCAGTTCACAAAAGTATATTTTTCTCTGAGGTCAGTCTGTACTCCTTGCTTCTATTACAGCTTTCCAACACAACTCGGCACTTACCACTTTAGTAATTCAGAACAGGTGTGATCACTCTTCTCAAACTTACACGTCTCCAAAGCCCAGCTGAACAAGACAATTTTTATCAGCAAAACTCCAATGGCTGTGTTTAGTATTACAATCCATCACATCTTTAACATACACTATTTCCAAGAACATAAGGGGTAATTTTTTTATAACGGAAAGGAAGATTGTGCTCAATTATTTGTCTACCTTTTACTCAAATTGATGCATATAAATTTGGTACCCACTTACACACAAACTGAAAGAATTAAGCAATGTTACCTTTAATGACTGTATTTGTACTTTTTGTACATAGGTTGAAAACTGTTTTGCATTATTTGAATCAGTTGACAAACACTGATTTTTATTATTGTTTTAACTGAAAACAAATTGTACATTTCCCAGAAAAAATACTGCAATCTGCATTGTCCCTTGATACCATTAAATGATTCGTGACTTTGCTATAGAGTCCCTTAATTATTACAGCAAAATGTAAACTCTATGTGGAAATCAATTTCATATGATCTTTAAATTATATCCTCTGTCTTCCCACAGTAGAGGTAAGTGCTCCACTTTCACTCCTTATAACCAAGGCTTCACTTTTGAGGTCGTAGCATGGTTTGAGATAGCACCTTGTTAACATTCATGATTAATGATGAGTTATACCTCCACAGTGTTGTGTCTCTGATGAGAGATTCTCTGGGAAGGTCTCTTTGAAGGGCCTTCCGACAGTGGTAAATGAGGGCAACATCCATGGGAACATTCACACTGTTTCCATAAGCATGTAGGACAGAATGGACTGAAGTCTGAATCACCTTTCGTGGATCAACTATCATTTTCCTGGGATTGATTACATCTTTCCTGTCAGGCTCTCTGTATATATGCTCTAATATGTTAACACCTGGCACGGTATTCCAAGATGAAATGTTGAACATGCGAGAAGATACAGTTTCTGGAAAGATATGGTTCTCAAAGAGGAAAACACTAGTCCCTGGGTTTTGTTCTTGAAGACTGTTCATCATTGTTTTCCAGTTTGGGTGTTTAAGGGGAAGAATTATTTCATCAGCATCATTGAGGACCACAAACTTGCTCCTTTCCATGTTACGGTATATACAGTCATTTAGAGCTGTGATTTGTCCATAGTAGCCAATATGCATTCCATCTTGCATGAAGTGCCATTTGGAAGAAACCCTGAGGTATGAGTTTATTGGCCAGGGAATTATCTCGACAGTTCCTTCTTCTATATAAAACTTCAAGACTTTCTCCATCAGATGGCTGCAGTTGTTCTTATAGATCACCACTTTCTGTACTCCAAGAATCTTGTACATTTCCATACTCTGTATAAACTGCAAGACATTGTTGTAGTTTCCAAACATGGCAGAAATGCACACGGTGAAGTCAACAGAAAAGGTCTCAGCCTTGCGGTTTTTAATTTCAAACCTTGGCAGCTGGTCAATATTTCCATATGGAAACTGATGAACTGATACATGTGTTGGATCACAATTTTCAGGTTCCAAACAAACTATATCTGCTGCACCATAAGGGAACCCAAATCTATCTGAGTGGATATCAATTTTTGCTTTTGATACATATATCTTTCCATTAGGCTGACAGCAGAACCAGCAGTACAGTTGTTTTACATCTTCATGATGAACAATCCCAATCAGACGAGTGACTTTGCTTTCTCTGTCATCAAAGTATGGGGATATAATAAAAGTTTTATTACCTTTTAATGCTGTTATTGTGCTATTGGCAATTTTCCCTCTACATCTTCTACCTTCTTGAATTATTTTTGGCTGATGAGAAAGTCTCTGTAACCTCAGATAAGAAGCTGTGAGCATTGAAGTTACAATAATAATGCACACAGCAGCAGCAAAGTAAGATTTTTTCCCAGCACACAACATTTTGTACGTATCTAAATATGCATGCAAATTTCTTTATTCTTGTACTTCATGCTGCCATGTCTGCAGAAGAAAAAAGACATAGTATGAGATAATACTGACACATGATCATTGCTCAAGAATTTCACAAACAAGATGGGGGTAAGTCTCTATCATGGTGCACTGACTTACTCAGAGACCCAGCTACTGTGCTTTTATGAAACAGCAGTCACAGAACCCACCTTTAACGATGTGTACAATACTGTATGTGACACTTTGAATGCCTCTATTTGTCAGATGTGTGGAGCACTTTTTGGATATGGAGTGTTCTGTAGAATACTGTAACAGAGGTCTATATACAGCAATACAAGGAGTATTTAATTTTCAATAATTCAAATTTTAGAATATCTAATTTAATAACTAGGCAGTAATTCTTAAAGCAAAGCAAAGCTTTTCTCTTTTTTTCCACCCACACAGTGTGTATGTCAATTATGTTTGAAAAAAAACAAACTCTACCAGATTTTTCACAGACAAGCTAGAGGCTGATAAATTAAATGTATATAGAATTAATCAAGTTCATGCTAACGGGATTACATGTGACAGTCCAGACAGAATCACTAATAAATTCCCTAACTTGCAGATCACCACACATGAGACCATACAGAGGAAAGTCAATTCATACAGTCCAGCAGAAAGCAGGTGAAATCCATGCAGGTATAAAAGTCAGTCTCAGTTAGCCACTTAACCTATGTAGCCCTGTAGAAGTCAGGAGTTGCAGGAAAGGTAATTTCATTTTAATGCTTACTAGAGATCTGGGTCTTCTCACACTGCATTAATGCTGGCTCAGCTCCTGGCACGATTTGGGGAGGTTAGGGCTAAAAACTCTTGCTGCTGCAGGAACAGGGAGGCAGTCCTGAGTGCCTGGAGGACTGAAGTCTTCAGCAGCACTTGTGCTAGCAAGTGTTAATGCCTGATTTCATGACACTCTCAAGCACTAATTTCTGCAAATGGAGCCTAGATAAATTTTCTCTAAAAAGTAATCTTTAGGTATTCAGATATGATTCATAAACAGGAAAGTGACAGCAGTCCCCTCAAAGACCGGCTTGTACTACAGAGATTCTTGGGAAAGAAGTGTCCCAGATTAATTAAATTAATGTCAGATCAGAGAACTGGACTGGTAGAAGAGAGTTTTCCCAACTGCCAGCAAGAAGTGTGCAGTAAAATGCCCAGATGAATGAACTCATGCTATTGCACAAGATAACAAAAATGTTTCTAGCAGGCAAAAAGTAATTGCCTGTGCATTCAAAATAACATACAATATTTTTCACAAGTGCTCTTTCATGAAAAAGTGAATTAGGGAGAGCCACAGTCACAACACATCCCTGAAAATGTCCCATATGCCAAGGCTGATGTCATTTACAACTCCCTTTGCTAGCTACCAAGACAAGAATAATCACAGAGGCACCAAAAAAATCTCACTGCATCACACTAGGCACAAAGCAGAAAAGGAGCAGCAGAGAACACTGACTCTTCTATCTCTGAAATGGAGGGTCCACCCCATAAATCCTTAAAATTGAGAGCAGAATGGCAAATACACAGTAAGAGTCTGCTATTGTCATACGACTACCAGATGGAGATTTGTGACTGAAAATGACACAAACTTTTAAAGTCTTTTTATGAAACATTCTGAAGTATGAATTTCCCCCAAACATACTTATTCCAAGGATGTTATATATTTTAGCATTCTTACAACACAGAGAAGGTCACATTTAACATTCTTACCCATGGTTTTATCTATTAACCACTAAAAGTATTGTTCTGTCTTGCAGAATAAATATTTTTAATTAAAGAAATGTCAAACCATGTCAACAGTAAATAATAAAATTAATTTGTTACCTGTTCTTTCTTCTGCTTTTGCTAGCAATAAATAACTAACAAGAAAAAATAAATTTTTTCAATTGTGTTTAGAACAGCGAACACTGGAAAGGAAGAAGTATTTTTTAAAGCAGATAGCGAAGTGAAGTTCTGTTCAGTTCATCATTCACCTTTTGCCAAGTTATTTTGCTAAAATAATCCACTAATTGCTTATTTTAAACAGATAAAAACTTAAATACCTTTCAGGAAAATTGCAACAATTGCCCCCTACAGAACAATACTGAGAGAAAAAAAAAGGTACAATACCTAAGACCCTTCCTGGGACATCTTATTTCTCATAGCTGTTGCTCTTTTAATGTCAGTAACAGCAGCCACACCTACCAGAAAAACAAGTTTTCCTTCTCTTGAGCAAAGCACACAGCTGTGTTGCAAGAACTTAATTTAAATTACAAATGAGAACGGAGTTGTTGAAGCAAATCAAACATTTTTCATGGATTTTTTTTTTTTAAGGCTACTTAAGTTTTCTTCTGAAAATTAATCTTGCATGTTGATATAAACCCAGTTCGCACACATACTTAAAAAGAACTAGAAAAATACACACTCACTCTCTATCTCTACATATATCTGTATTTCTTGGACAAACTTTTTTTATAACATGCTATAGGCCTAGTTAGAACACCTAGATACAGATTCTGATTAGGAATTGTGAGAGAATGTTGAAACAACAGCGAGTTCTTAGAAGCTGAGAAAAAGAGCAAAATCAGGAGCTCAACAAAAAACATGAGAACACCAAATCTTAAAGAAAAGAAATATGTAATTATTTGACGAGTTAAATTCATGGTTTCCCCAACAGGACTCTTTAATTTTGCTCTCCTGAGATAAACAGCACAAATATGTAGTCATAAAATACATGAAGTCAGTGTAATTAAGAAGACTGCATTTATATTTCCTCACTATAGAGAAGGTAAAATGCCAAGTTTTAACATTAAAAGTATGCTTTCAGCGTATTTAAATGAGTTTCTTTTCAATTCATTTTGATTTTGTATTTTTTAATTCTAATGGATATGCAAGTAAATATGACACAAATGATGTAGATTTGCTTTAATACTAAATTTAGCTACCACTCTGACAGACTGCAGTAATATCACCTCCTTGTCTTCATATTTGGTACCTTTTTATTCAACAGTTTCCATTATTCTCTAGCACAGGGGACTAGAAATGTCTGTACCTTATCCATTTGTATGTGGCAAGTAACAAGCCCGCATCGTTGGAAATTTTCTTTCTTAATGCATTCTAGGATTACATTTTTTGGAGACGCAACATATTGCACAGATACATCTGAGCTTGTCATCAGCAACAATCATCTGCCCAGTGAGTCAAGCGAGTGCAGTTACACAATGTGTTTTCTTCTGCAGCAAGGTCATAATAAAGAGCTCTTGTCACAGTTAGAATTGTTGACCGGCGTGGGTTGGACAGGACTTTCAAATATCATCTAGTTCCAATCCCCTTGCTGCAGGTAAGACATCTTTCACTACATTAAGCTGCTCAAATTAATGATGCATCGCCTTACTGCCTTACTCCATTGGTCACAGTCCTTCTAAAATTTACTCTAAAACCTTGTATGGGACCAAGAATGCACTTACAAACACTCATATATTTAAATAATATTTTCCCCCATCCTAAACCAAGGAATCACTCATGCTTTAGCCACATTGTACCACTATGCTCACATTTATTAATCTCCCATTATACATTCTTTCAATAGCTTGTCTTTTTAGAATTTTGAAATGGAATTTTTTTATCACCTTCGAATCAGATGCTGTTTTTACCTTTGTTGTCCAACTTCTACTTTCTACTTGTTCTTTTCCAACATCTTTCTAAAGCCGTCCACAACTAGCACTATCCTTACTAAAAGCTGGTACCAATCACTAATTTAGTTCGAGTCATTCCTGGGTAATAATTAATCTCCTTCACATGCTCTCTGCATTGTGGCCGTCCCTTGTAATTTGTTTTGTTCACATGGAGACAGCTGAAGAAGTTTTATACTGCTCATTTCAGTATCTTGACAATGTCTACATTGCATTAAGTTTTTCATAACTCTCATCTTACTACTTTATCTCCCAGTCTAGGGTAAGGATGGAGGGCAACTGACAAAAGGTGACCACAGAGTTTCCGTTTCTAATACAAAGTATTAGCTTCAGCAGTATAAGAACAATAAACAACCTAATCCTTGTTTATCCAGAGTCCACCTAACAAACCCTCACTAATAAAACAGCCTTACAAAACTTATCATTTTTGAAAAAAATTATTCTCTATTCGTTAATGATTTTTGTCAAAAGCAAAACCACAGATCACTGATGCCTAAATAAGAATTCCTAATACTAACAATCATTAACTACCTTTACCTCAATTGCCTGCTGCTAATCTTTTGATAGCTTACTTTTTTCAGAAAGGTTCCTCGACACACCAGTGTCTTTTCTCTCTTATAAGATCCAGAAGCATATTGTTTGTAGGATTAAACTGAAGGAAGTATTTTTCCACTAATAAAATACTATTCTAAAACTGTCTATTTCTATTCTAAATACGAAGAGAGTAAGTCAGAACAATATACCATGTTGTCATACAACTGTCGATATACAGTTACTGTACTTACTTTGTGTCCTTTGAAAAATCAAACAAAATAAAAACTGCATGACAAGTAAAAGACTGTTATTTCAACCTTTTTGCTTTCACACTGTACTTTTGCTAGGACCGAGTTAATTTTCTTCCTAGTAGCTAGCCAGATGTTGTGTTTTGTGACTAAAGCAAGTGCTTCAAACGCACCGATGTTTAGTTGTCACTGAACTCTACTTACGCAGAGTCAAGGCTGTCTCTATTTCTCCTGTGGCTCCCATCCCAGGAGCTGGGTGGCACAACAAGTTCGCATGGAACACAGCTGGGACTGCTGAACCAAAGCAACCAAAGGCCTAGTCCACACCACATGATGCCATGCTCGGCCATTTAAACTGGGGGAAGAAGGAGAAAGGGGGAAACACACAGGAGATGACACTATATGGCTTCCCAAGTCACTGCTAAATCTGATGAAGTCATGCTTTCCTGGAAATGGCTAGAAACATGCCTTCTAAGGGGACATAAGGAACAGATTACACAGTCTGTTTTGCATGCAGTTTAGCTTACCTTTTAACTGTCTTCATCTCAGGGAAAACCCATAGGATTTACCACGTTTGCCTTTCTGATTCTTTCCCCATACTACTGCAAGAGGAAGGGTGAGGGCTGACCTGCCTGCCAGAATTAACCCACAATACACACTGGAAGTATGTTTTGGAGAAGCTTTGCATTCTTCAAACCCAAAGTTAAACTGCACCCTTAGTATGAATTCAGACAGACTCAGAAAATCTGGTTTGGACAATTAATATGTACCTTTAACTTACCGTCAGGCGGTTAACCCCACTACCGAAAAATAATGCTACAGCTGATCATCCTCCTCCTATTTGTTGAGTGGAAATAAAATTCCGAATGTGTCGCGCCTCTCCTGCAAGCGCGGTGCGTGACCTGCGCTACGGTCCCGGCAGGTTTAGCGCGCGGGGCGGCCGGAGCTGCTGGAGCTGCCTCGGAGCTGCCTCGGAGCTGCCGGAGCTGCCGGAGCTGCCTCGGAGCTGCCTCGGCGCTGCTGGAGCTGCCGGAGCTGCCTCGGCGCTGCTGGAGCTGCTGGAGCTGCCTCGGCGCTGCTGGAGCTGCCGGAGCTGCTGGAGCTGCCGGAGCTGCCTCGGCGCTGCCGGAGCTGCCGGAGCTGCCGGAGCTGCCTCGGAGCTGCCTCGGCGCTGCCGGAGCTGCCGGAGCTGCCTCGGCGCTGCCGGAGCCCTCGCGCCCCGGACCCGGCTCCCTTTACGGTACCGACAGCAGCAGCGCGCGCCCCTGCTGCCCGGGGCCCCGGCCGTAGCTCAGGTGGAGCCCACGCCCAGCGTGGTCCGGATGGGGCCGTTCGCGCTTGCGGCGGCTGCTCGCCGCTTGGAACCGCGGCTTGCTGCGCACGGCATCGGCAGCAGCGGAGCGCGGCCCCGAGGGATGCCCCGGAGGGATCCCCGGGACGGGCCGCGCCCTGCCCCGCCGCGCCTCGGGGCTCTCCGCCGCTCCCCCAGCTCCCCGAGACATCGGTCGGGAGGTGCCGTGTAAGGTGTTGGGGAGCAGGGCTTGCCCCCTGCCCAGGTCCGGACGGCAGCGGCTCCGGACTCATGAAGCAGGTGCACGTGCTGTGCCCCGCCGGGAACGCTCCCACAGTGAACGGCATAGACGGCGCAAGTGCAACAGAGCGACCTCAGTAGTAGTGCTCTGTTCTCCAGGTTTCCGGATTCGACCCCGACGCTTAACTATCAAATTCACTTGTATAAAACGGAGAAACACAGGCTAGCCGTTATTAAGTCAAATTAAAAAAAAAAAGAACAGGGAAAATGATAGTAACACGATAAAAATCCAGTAGTTTACTGGAGTCCTATCTACTTTCAGAAATAAATGTGATAGCTGAATCATTTCTACAATAAAATACAAGGCTGGCATTCATAGGTGTTCTGTGGTGGGACTTCTTTTCCAGTGCCAAAGGCTGTAAGTTACAGACCTTTATCCAGTTACAGAGATCTCAGACACAGAGTATCTTTATTGCTGGGGAGAACACAGGAATAAAATGCTTATTAAAATTAAATGCTTTAAATTTCTTTATACATTTAAAATTGTAGCATACCCAACACAGTTCTCTGTTTCAGAGTCAAAGTTGTGTATCTCCAAAGGGATGTATCCTTGATGAAAGAGATGTTACACCAATTCCCTGCAAAGACATGTAAATGGTGTATATTAGGCACTTCTGAACCATGTGCAAATATCTGTAGAAAACAGTGGACTGAGACCTCAACCACCCTATGTGGATCAAATAATATTTTCCTATGTGAAGGTCTTTCCTAGATACATTGATCCAGTTCACAGATCAAATACATTTACTCATTTACTCTTGTACAGTATGTAAAAGGGCTGCTGCCCTAAATTTATGCCAAATATAAACTCGTGTGGAAATAATTTTAATGTGATCTTTAAACTGTATGCTCTGCCTTCCCACAATACAGATAGTACTCCACTTTCTCTTCTTATAACCAGTGTTTCACTTTTGAGCTTGCAATAAGGTTTGAGATAGCTATGTAATGTCAACATACATGTAGTAATGTATCAGAAAAGTTAAGTCATCTATACAATTCACAGATGCAAATTGCATTTGTCTGCTTTATGAACTACTTAGAGAGAAAAACTCTCTCTTATTATGACTTGAGGGGAAGAAGACAGCTAGTGGGGTAGAGGCCTCAGCAAGCAGGACCAAGTGCCTCAGTACTGTGACAAGTCAAGCAGAGCTGGCCATGGCCAGGGCCGACTCCCTTTCCCTCTGCCATCCGAGTTCACGCAGCATGTCTGTGACGTGAGACAGGTTTAAAGCTGGGAGCAGGGACACTGGCCTGCAGAGCACGACAAGTCCAGTGACTGCAGGGTACCAAGGGGACAGTGCTGGACCAAAACTCAGGCTATCTGCAGTTAGGACCTGCACTACAAGGTCTGTCAGAGCTGAGCCTGCTAGGGCAGAGCTCAGGCAGGGGCACAGCGCCCAGAGCAGAGCTTCAATGGACTCCTGAGCCCATCATGGGGTGGCAGGTGGACTGCTCAGGGTCATTAGCACCCATAGGGCCCTGACAAAAGGTACTTCCTTTTTAACTGAGGTACAAGAACTCGATATACATGCTTATTAGGCCAGTTACTTAGGGAAAAAATACAAACCATCAAAGCTGCAAATTTGGAGGCTTTTTCAATTTTATCCTAGAAATGTTGATTCTGTTGAGTTTATACTACTAGATGGCTAGACACTGTGCTCTATAAAGTCTGTTCAATTATACTACCATTCATTCACAAATAAAACATGTATGCTGCCTTTGAGCAAAAACATTCCTTCTGCACCTCTACTATTCTTTTCCAGAATATTTTATTGTCAATGGCATACATACCCTGCACATTTTTAAACTTACAACCAAATGCTATTACTGTTGTAGTAAACAAACTTTTTTACATTAAAGTATTTAGTTAGCAAAACAATCATTATTATCAATGTAACAAACTGAAAAATGCAGCAACTTGATACAAGACTGAGGTAACAAAATACTTTGCCAAAAACCTAGATTCCAACGCCAGAGTTCTTACAGGTGAGACAGTTCACAAGAATTATAGAAAGAATCCTTTACACAAATGGCATGCAGTGGACTGCTGGAAAACACAGCCAAAAATAGTGCAACCGTTTCCACACAAACCAAAATGCTGAAATTGATTAACATTGTAATGTGACAAGTCAGTCTCAATTGGAAAACTAGTTTCTTTGCCTCATTTTAGTGCTATTTGGAAAAACATGCATTTTGGCACTGAATTACATCAAAATTGCACATTTAATAAACTAATAATATTATCTACACTTATTATATCTTCACAATTCTGAAAATAGTAATTATGACATCATGTTTACATGTTTTACACACCTATTGCAGTTGTTCTCTTTGATGGAGGAAAACTTGTATGGTTTGTGATATTTTTTGTGAAACTGCTGTAATAATCAGTACTGATAGGCAACATATTGTATTTCAATAGCAGCTTTCAATGAACCATAGAATTACCAGGTAATAGCAAATGGTACCAAATGGCATCATAACACCTCCAATCAACAACGCTGCGACCTGTTTAATACTTAAAGACTAATTTTAAAATGGTTTAAGATGTTTTAATAGTATTCTTTCACTGCCATCAGTATTCTTTCATTCCCATCAATCTGAATTTCTCAATACTCTGCAGCAATTTCACAATTGTGCTATACTAAAGGATGTTTAATCTCATTGGTGACTAATCACAAAAATCCACGGGTGCATAATAATTCAGACTATATCACAGTCTAACAGTCTGAAGTCATTTACTGGTGACAGGATGTTACACATTCAGAAGCTTCTACACCATCCCTAATGGCATTAGATTCTCTGCCCTTGCAAATAACCATGTTTTTCCTAGTTGAAAGTTCTCTTTAGTTAGCAAAAAAAGAGAAAAACGATACAAATATATTTTGCATTACCACTCTTTTCACACAGTTCCTCATTTGTCAACTTCACATACACTTTCCTATGTCCCAGGATCTAAATGCAGTTGTCATCAGGAAGTGGTCTTCTTGAAAAGCTGGTATGTATAAGGCTTTCAGGACTGTAACATGAACTTTTAAAAGAAAAACATACTTAATTTTGACCTACATTTGACAATACAGGTATTTCTTCTCCTTGTTGTTAAAGAAATTTCAAAATAAAAATGTTTAAAATCATGGAAGTCCACAGAATACATACTGCTAATGCCAGGAAGCTTGATCTAGTAGAGGTTCTGTTCATTTGAACTGACTTCCACAGTGTTCCTGGTTTGTAAGCTACAGGCTAACTTGCCAATTTCTCCTCTTAGGAAAGTCAGAAGAGGTTTTCTGGTGATTGATGAAGTCTGAATAATGATGCTATATGGCAAAAGAACTTCAAACACAAAAAGTAATGAATTTAACATATGAACAGAAAAAGATTCTGACTGCAGGAGTGCCAGGGCACAGCAGGAATACAGCAGAGAGAGAGTTGCTTCAGAGGAGAAGGTTTGGTTACACTTCTTTTGTTTGTTCATTTGTTCTCTGGATGTTGATGTGGAGACTTCTTTGTACTTGCTCCACTGTTAGACAGTCTTTCACTGCCACCATGATTTTATAAGAGCAGTACCATCCACCAGTACTAATGTCCTGAAGCTGCAACACATACTGGAATTGTGTGGAGCCAAGTTGTCCACAGAAGGACAGAATAGAAACAATGATATGGAGTTGTTCTGAGGAGCCAGGACCATGTGATATGTAACACCTGATTACCTGCTTCCCTGTACTAGGGGATTTGAAATAAACAACGTTCAGACTGAACCAGAACACCAAGTTTATAAGAAACTATGCCACTAGTAAAATAATAGAAGACAAACTTCAGCATAACATAAATTTAAACAGCCTTAAATCCATTACCAGGGTATTCCTGAGCAAAATAACTGAATAAAAAGAAACCCAACTGTCCTATGCCAAAATACATTTTTCCCAAATAGCTCAAATATGAACAGCAGAATTGTCCAGAGATTTGACAGAAAATTTGAGGCAGCCACATTGCCAAGCAACTCAGTGCACTTAGATTATAAAAATGTTGTTCCACAATTTTCTATTCTAATGGACACTTTGGAGCAAGGTAACACTGTCAATCATTCTGTGCATTAGAAAGAATTGAAACCCAACATGGGCCAAATATTCTTCAGTCACACAAAGCAGCTTAACAATAAAAAGAACAATTTAAAAAAGAACAGGCAGAAGATATGAAGCTCAGTTTGTGGTCAAATATCAGTTCAAGCAGTCTCTGACCACAAACAGTTGAGGGCTCTAGAATCCTGCAGGTGTCAGGATTAATCTTCTGTCCATCTAACTTGTCTGCTTTCACTCAGTGCATGAGACTTTATCTGGTCCTAGGGACAACATTCACTTTCTTCTTTTAAAAGCTGTGTTAGAATCACTTTCAAGTTACACAGGAAAGTGCTAAAATATCTGTGGCTGGCTCAGGTTAGGAAAACCATTCTCCTCTTCTTCCTTAGGAACAATAAGCTGCTTCTTCAGTTTGGCACTTGAAGTCACACCAGGTAGGAGAGGAAATTATTCGAATGACATTAGATTAGCAGGTACCTGGAAGAGATTGTGAATTACTCATAGAATCATTACATTTGGGAAAGATCTCTAAGATCATCAAGTCCATCCTAGTATGGTTGCTTTCATTTTCCATGAGACAATCCCTTCTAAAGAAGAGATGAGGTTATCTTGCTTGAAGGAATTGAGAATAGGAGTTGTATGCTCTTAAGGTAACCAAACCAATATCTAGACCTGCACAAAAAGTAATTTTAAATAATCTTTCTTTCTCCTATTGAAAAATGATGAATTATGATGAATTATGTCTGTCCCCACAGGAATGTGTGTGCACGCAGATTGAAAGAGGTACCTTTTCTTGTAAAGATTTTCTGGAAAATAGGAAAAAGTGGGTAGAAATAGTTTTCACAACCTTACCTGAGGCTTGTTGCTTTTGCATGCGTCATCCAAATGTTTATGCCATAATATTGCATGAAACCTTGAGCCAGTCTGAAACTTGTAAACATTGCCTACAAAAATAAGAAAATGAAAGACTCTGAACATGCAAACAGACATGCAATTTCAAAGGACTCTGATTTCTGTGCAGAAGCCAAAGTCCTGAAGTAAACTCTTCAATTTATTTGCACCTTAGATGCTCAAACATGATGCTGCTAATATAACAAAGACCATGTGAGGCATGTTACCCAGCAATTCTTGGGTGAAGCAAGTATGAGAATGTATGTGGCCTCATAGGCAGAAAGGCCAAATTTCAGCCACATAAAAGACCATGTAGGTCGGTGTGGGACAAGAAAACAAAGAACACTTAGTAATAAGAGAACAAAGACCGCTTGGTTAAGAAGAACAAGGATTATTCAGTCAGGGCCGGAGAGATGTAACAAAGTTCCTAAAATGTAATAGGCAGTAGAACCTCGGTAGTTTGCAGAAAAAAATTGTTATACAAGCACTTGATTTAAAGAAAAAAGGCTGATGTGAATATTAGGAATGTGATCCCTTATATTATTGGTTAGCAGATGCAGGAACAGTTACACTATTGGCTATCCAGGTGCATGATATTCTAATCTAATAGTGAAAATATTATAAAAGCTATATACACTTTTAATAAATGTTTCTGGTTATACCATAACTGGGGACTGTGCATCATTCATACGTCGCAGGTCAGATCTAATTTAATCCTGGCTTTCTTCTCATCAAGGCTTCTGATAAAGTTTTTCATATTTGTAAACTTAGTTTTCTTCAATGTCCTATTGCAAATTGTTTCCTGCAATCAAATATTTTGTGCATTTTAGTTAAGACCCAGGTGATGCACTTCATACAGTAGATGGGACACCATATCCAGCACCAAAGCTGAAACCACGGAAACTGAAGAAAGCCTCAAGAACCTGTAAGCAACCACTCAAAGTGCAAAATAACTCCAGGAGTTTTCTTATCTTTTGAAATTTTTGAAGTTTAATCAAGGGAAAAGAGCTATGGCACTGCAAAATTAATTATTAAAAAGTAGTAATTACTTAGCAGACTTATTTTGGTAAATGGTTTGATACTTTAATTGCCCTCAGTGTAAGGCAAATTTGGATACTGACTGATTTTAAGGAAGCTATTCAGAGACTTGGAGATCAATGTATGGAGACACATGGACATGCTGCAATCTCATACTGGCTGTGGAATTTCTGCAAAACTTACAGTAACTGTCAAAAGAAAGGAATTTCTCTATAGGTGCCACAGAAGCACCACAACATATTCTCGAAATACGTTCCATTTAATTTGCACTTTCTCTTGAAAATTCTGAATTGAAGATCTCCCTCTTCAGTCTTGTATGAGGGCCACTGCAAGTTCCGTAATCTACAAGCTCATTAATAGACATTAATCTACTTTCTGTCACAGAAATGTAATGCAGACATTGTCCATCTTGCAATATCTACCTTTGTCAGGATTATTTAGCTGGAAAATATCAGGATGCTCTGGGTCGTCAGGCAGTGCCACCATCCAGCCCACAATGGAGACTTTTTTCCCAGGTGTAGATTTATACTGGAAAAGAGAGACAAGTCAGTTATAGCTGAGACTGCGGCACAGATTCACTTTTCACTGTAGAAGTTTGTGAAGAAACATGGCTTAGCCTGGAACAGAAAGTACATTTTGGATGAGTATTCAATTTTTGGTTTTAGAATAAATTTAAAGCTTACATGTTTTCTTTCAGTGCCTCTTAAAGCTTTTGCTCCAAAGTAGAGAAGAGTTGATCCTGAAAGCATGACCCAGTATCTAGTCCACGAGGACAGCTGAATGAAAAAGGAAAAAAAAAACTTAGGAAAAACTCTGTATATCTCTGACATTTCAAAAAGCTATTCACAGGCAAGTCCAAGTGCCACCAAAGTTAACTGCAGAAGCTAGAAATGGAGATAGAGAGTGTCTCCTGGTATAAATCAGCTCAGCTACCTAAAGCTTGATGGCTGGCTGTGATTACAATCCTTCTTAGTTGGGTATCTCAAATGTGACAGTAATGATTGCTTAGAGAAGAACAGTTGCTGCCTTCTGCTCTACAGATCTTAGACTTTTGAATTTTTTTAAAAAATTGAGCTGACAACTCTGCAATTCTTCAAATCTTTTAGCTCTGAGCTGGATTGGGTTGCATGTGAAATACATCAATCAACTCTACAGAAAACAAATTACCAAACACATAGGACTAGAATCATGTGGAATCCATGAATTCAGGTTAACTATGAATTGCCATGACATTGGTGTTACGGGTGGCTGCCCTGCAGCCTTTGCATTTTAATGTGATACCACAAAAGCACCAAAGTATAGTGTAGAAATATGTTCAATTGAATTTGTATCCTCCCTTGAAAATTCTGAATTGAAGATCTCCCTCTTCAGTCTTTTATGAGTGCCACTGCAAGTTCCGTAACCTACAAAGTCATTAAAAATTATTAATCTACTTCCTGTCACAGAAACGTAATGCTGACATTATCCATCCTGCAATATCTGCCTTTGTCAGGGTTATTCGGCTGGAAAGTATCAGGATGCTCTGGGTCATCAGGCAGTGCCACAAGATTTATTTCTGCCCTCACAATACAGCTTTGTGTGTGGGTTAAAAAATTGCTTCACTCCTGCTCTGTGGTAACAGCTAGCAACGTGACTTGCAAGTACAGGGAAAAGCAAAACCGCTGTACATCAAGTGACATACGAAGGTAACAATCTTACTATAACCTGGTTATAACTTTGATCAGAAACTTACAATTGATAAAACCATTGTTTTGTGTAGTATCAAGCTGCAGGTTTACTCTAGTCCTGAAAATTAAAACAGCTACTAAGTAATTAGGACCATAGGAATAATTATAATTAGAATCACTTACAGTAGGTTTCTTGCCTTCTTTGAGCAGTGTTTTTCTTCTTAAAGGCCCTTCCATGGTAATGACTCCTGTGGAACCACTGGCTGTGCAGCTGCATGCACCCGTTGGGCTGCAGAGACAAAGCATTCCTCTATGTATTTGTGCAGACAAATAAAGACAATAAGTAAGCAATATATTTTAGCTCTAAATATATCTATCCTGCACTGCTTTATGTATATTGTATAATCTGAAACATGACTCTAGAATATGTGTTTTCCTAACCTAGTTATCAAATAGGAACCGGGATCTTTCAAAAAGGTTCTATTCTGGGGACCTAGACATGAAAAAATAAAACAGAATAAATACTGAAACCCAAAGTCAAAGTGAAAACAGGCAATTTTCTTTTTTATTCTGGCAAATTTCAGAAATTACCTGAATTTCTGGAAATTTTTGGCTTATAAATTTGGCAATAAGAGTTCTCAAAAATGTTACTTTAAATTAAAATACCTTGTCTAATTGGCAAAGAGTTGGGAAAACGATATGACAATAAATTAAATAATTATTAATAATTATTTTAAAAAAAGTTAAATCATTTATTGTACAGAGATTGCAATAGTTTTTCCTTTTCCTGAATGAATATAAAACTTCCCACATACAACAATGAGAAAGAGATACAATTGATAGAACCCAAGTACCAGCAACGTTAGAAATGCCAACAGCCTTTAATAACAACACAACCAAATATTAGGTAGGTTATCTGCTGCTAACTTCTCTTCATTGCCATGTGATCACGTGGACCAACAACGTTTATCAGCACCAACTAAATCATGTCTAATAATGAATACAAGGAGAAGGACATGTATGTTCAGTTATGAAAGGAACTATTCTATCTACACGAGTCTGAACTCATGCTGGTGCCAAGTGATATGCACAACCACAGCTAGTGAAGAGCAAACCTTCCTACTGCCAGGTGCATCTTCTTCATGCACCTGCCTGCTCTCTGCTAATGTGCATTCTTGCCAATTCTATATTTGGTAAGAAGCAGTAGGTTTCAGAAAAGGAAGAATGACAAGCATTAGAATTACTTGACACTGGATAAATATAAGAAACGTATTTCAGGGAGCAGTTCTTCTTTGTGGATTTAATAGGGGTTTCACATTTTTATCTTACATTTTATATTTCTAGCTTTTGTATGTTTTTGAAACAGATCTACTATGGTCATGTTAAGAAAATCCTGTATTTTCCAGGAGCAGGTGCAATAGCAGAAATACTGTTCCAAAATGTGTTCCTTTATGAATTTATAAAGTATGCATTTTTATTTCTGTCTGATCTCTAACTTGTACTGTTATCAGATGTTACTGCCACAGGTAAAGCAGCTGTAATTTATACATTATATCGGAACTTCTACAATGGCTGAAGCAAACTAATTTAAACAAAATTAAATCTGACTGGATTTAAACTGTAACTAAATCACAATATTTGCAGAATACTGATTCAGGGTCCCATTTCCTTAACTGTTGGAATATATGTCTTCATTTACCAGCATCACAAGACTTATCAAGTTCAGGTCAGGTATACATGCAAGGACTGATTTTTATCTCTCAAACTATATAAAATTTTCTGTGTCACCTCTCTTAGATCTGTAAATGGATTCCCTGCTCCTGAAAAATCCACATCTTAGTGACTAACTGCCAGCTACATAGGGCTTGCAGATGTTCCCTCTCTTACTGAACAAAATCAAGACACCATACTATAGCTCTCAGACATGGATAGATGTTATGGGTAGCTGTCCAGTAAATCAGGAAATCGATCGGGAAAGCATCAACAAGGTATCCTTCTAACATCATGACCTGTCACAGGAGTCAAAGATGGCCTTCATGACAAACCTGCTTCTGTAAAGGTTTCATAAAACCCTAGGTAAAACCTAGTTTTCTGCAAAATGGAAGCCAGCCATCATTAGTTAAATCAATAGCTAAACTGAATTTCATCTGAATGGGTCCTAATCCTACTTTACCATTAACAGCAGTTTTTACAAGCAGGAGGGGAAGACTTTGTAAATTGTTACGGTCATACAATGATATTTGGACACAAAATACATTACACTAGGAAAGTGTAAAGACCCAAATTGAAGTTTAGCACTATACAATAAAAGAGGCAGACCCTGGACTGTACCTGTAGACACAGCTTCGACTCCGAGGAGAATTCCGGATCGGTACCCTCCAGTTAGGCCCCAGCGTGGCATATAAACGACCCCTGTTTGTGAATGCAAACATCTGAGGGATATTCTAGCTTCAGATTTCAACAGTTAGGATTTGGTAAACATGACAGAGATAGCTCCTAATCTTTTCAGGTCCAATACCTTAACTTCAAAATGCTTTATTTCAAAATGTTTTCCATTTTTTCCCTAACTAATCAATAATTTGATAAAAATAACTATTGATTTAGGGCTTACCTATGTTAGAGATAATTAGTGAATTTCTTAGCTAAGATTGTAGAGTGCTCAGTGAGTGTACATGAAGACTAACTCACCTTTCAAGCCCTGACGGCAGCTCCTCACTAAATTCTGAGCTTTCACTGCTATCTAGAAAGAGAGTAGTACAGAGAAGGAGTAAGAAAACCACCCATGGGAAAATACAAAACCAGTGTTTATGTGGATCACCAGAATACTCTTTTATATAGTACTGTGGAGACTGCTTACTCAAATCATGTTTTTAAGCAGAAGTCCCTTGTAGAGTTCCTCGTAAAATCTTTAGTTGGAAGAGGCTTACACAAGCATCTCCATTTATAGTATCTCACACTTAACTCATGTTACTGCTGTACTTTAATACCAATACTTAAATTTTCATCACGCTTTTACTTGAGAAGCTGAGTATTTTAGGTACATAAAATCTAGCTCTTTTGTAAGGCAATATTTCTACCACAATATCTGTAAGGCGACTGAAGTTATTAGATACAGTATCATGGTTTATTTTCAAGTAGAAAACACCTCTAATAGAGGATATGTCACATGCATGCTGCTGCTAGACATTATTAAAATATATATTTATGATGGTATTCGTAACTAAAGTTTCTGTTTCTCCTTCAAGCCCATCACCCATTTGTCCCTCCATTTCCAGCACTATTTAGCTCACAGTTTTAATTTGCCCAGGAATGATCTTCTAATGCCCAGTTTTAACACATTAAGCTGTGCCTGTATTTTCAGAAGTGCAAAGATCATTTCACTGTTTAACTCTTGGTCAAGTTGTGTTCTATCTTTCACAGTTAATTTCCTATTGAGGAAATAGCCAGAGTCTCTTAAAAGGTGGCGTTCTCTTGCTTAGAACACAGATTTGTGATAGCCTTTTTGATATTACAGTAATTATTTTATTAATTGTAATACCATAATGTGTTGATGTTTCTTTTTAAGTCTTAGAGAGTAGTGCCAAACAATTCTCCTACCTTCTAAAACATTTTGTTAAAATTAAAGCTTTCTTTGTGTAAAGGTAGCTTTTAAAATATATATCTACTTTTGCCCTTCTAAAAGCTGACAAACTTTGTGTCACACACCGAGCATCTACAAAACCAATCTTCCTTCATGCCCCTTTTACCAAAAGCATCAGTGGATAATTGAGGAAAGCTGAGGAAACGTTGACCAGGTACCAGCTCTGATTTACTTTCATCCACGAAAACAATCAGTCTTTGCACAGGAACTAACATTCCTAATTCTCTACTTTCAGGTATCTGTGAGCCTGCAGTGCCCTGGGCCAGGAGCACCAAGCAGACGGTACCTATGGAGAGGACACCTAAAGCAAGAACACCTAAAGCGAGGACACCTATGG